>OY987204.1:28781786-29381786 GCA_963920795.1 Eutolmus rufibarbis
TCCGAGACCTAGCGTAGCGAACGATGGGAATAAAGACTTGACGTATTCTAGCTGTCTGTGTTCAGCAGGAGGGAGGACATGTTGTTTGGAGTCGGTCGACTCCGCGATCGGGGTCTCCAACGACGCCAACGACCCTAGCACGTCTGGAGCTAGACCAAAAGCCTTCCAAAAATCGACTCCCAGATATAAAGTTTGTGTCAGGCTGGGGACGATATAACACCGAAGAGACTTGGTTTTTCCACGAAAAGTGACGTTCAGGTCAGCGTGACCGTGGACTTCAGGCTTGGCGCCGTTGGCCACCTCGATCGCGGAGCGATATTTAATCCAATTAATATTTGATTCAGCTAACATCTGCTCCGATCCTTGACCGAGAATACTCACACTAGCACCACTGTCTAGTAAGCCAGTTAGTTTTTTCCCAAGAATTAATACTTCGGCATAAGGTCTCACGTCTTTATGTACTGACACAAAAGCTGTAGCCAGTTTACGTCTATTTTCAATAACGCGTCGCCAAAAGGCACGTAAACGTAAGGACGAGCGTTTATAAGATTTTACTTTTCGCCCACTAGGGTCGGAACTCGTAGAACGTTCCAGAGCCGACATAAATATTCTCTCCCGAACAGCTCGATACTCTTTTAACCGCTGATGGAAAGGTTTACGTGGGTAAACGACTGGAGCGGAATTTTGAATTTTTCCAGGCCCGTCTGGCCTCGGTAAAATCGTAACTGTTCGACAGGGAGCAATATATGACCCGGAACTCCCACTCTCCGGCTCTGTATTACTTTTCTGTGTGACTATCGGGACTTCAATTTTAGGGGGTATGGACACGTCAGGCAAATTCGGCAGTTCAGCTGTAGACAAGGAAACCTCAGGGCTTCGAATTAGGGCTGCGGAGGGAAGGGAAGAGTCTGTTCTGCCGCTACAGCTGTCAGCATTGCTCGTTGAGGTCGGGAACTGGTGTTGTTGTTCTCGACCCGAGACTTGTTTTTTTGTGAGCAGCTGGGACAGCGAGGTTTGACTGTCCCCTTTCTCCCGCAACCGTAACAGAAGAAGCCCGTTGGCTCCACGTCACAGTCTTGGTAGTAATGACCCTCTTGGTCGCAGTTCCAGCATTTTGTTTTAGGTGGCTGATATCTTGCCACTGTTCCAACCGCGTCAACATAAGGTTCGGGATCTTCACTTGGTTCTATAAACGGGGGACAAGCTTCTTCAACACGAGCACGATGTTGGGCAGGCGACAACAGCGCCGCCCGAGACCGCTCTCTCGTAATTTGCACCTCCGTAACTAGAGTTCGTAAATGACCGATGGTGTCGGTACGGTGGAGACAGATCTGTTCTTGAATGTAAGGGAGCAGACCTGCCCTCACCGTCTCAACAAATTCTGCTTCAGTCATAGCTGTTTTTAACCGATTGCGGAATGAGACAAGAGCTTGGTAATACGTCGCGAAAGTCTCGCGAGGCTGCTGTCGCCTACTCAGCATCTGCCGTCTAATGTCGACATCCCGAGATCTATCACCCCAATCGGCACGCAAAGCGAATTTTATTTGTTCCCACGTCGGGCTAGATGTACAACGCAAAAAGGTCCAATACCAGTTAACAAGGGATTCACTCAAGAGTTGGTGGAAATTTCGTACTAATAACGAGAAATCGCTGCGAAGGGTGTTGTGCGTCAGCGTTTCTGCTCGAAAAATAAATTCTTCCACGTTAAGTTTTTTTGTTATCGCCATCATACTGTAGCTTCCAATTCCGAATTGGACTACTACAACGGCGATGGCTAGAGTGATGACCCTGGTGGTCAGGCATAGCTGGGGGCGGCCCGGTAAATAAAGGGTTCTGAAAACTGGGCCTTTCATTTTGATTTGAGGGTGGGGCCTGTACGCCAATCGAGGGAGAAGAAGTGGTGAAGCTGGGCTTTGCCGAGCCTCTAGCCACTTGTTCCTTCATTTCTCTAACCCCTTTTTCGACCTCATTCCGCACGAGGGTTGCAATCTGTTGTTGCAAGCCTTCCAGAAGAGACTGGGTGGAGACCCACCTCGACTCATTATTTACGTTGCCAGTCGAAGCCTCGGGGTTCGTCGCCACTGCGGCGCCTCGCTCACGCGGCCTAATAGTCCGATCATCTAACGGTTGACCGGCTGATTGCGATGCCGTTGGTGTAATTATGATTTGATCGCGGAGGCGTTCCACCGGTGGAACGTCTTCTGCCGTCCGGAGCTCAATATTACTAGGCACCCCGGCTGCCCCTTCTCCCTCAGGCGCTTCGGGAGGGAATAGCTGACGCTTACCCGTTTGCCGCGTGTTATAGGGATTCTTCGACGGTGAACCCTGCTGTTTCGGCATGTTTTCGATCAAGCAATATAAAAGAATTATCAAGCAAAACCCTTTCTTCTCCCTTGTCTTTTTTTTTCCTTTCGCGACGCGATCCAAATTGTACTACCCGCCAAATCGCGAAATGAAAACCAAACGAGAACTGCTACGTAAGAAGGCAGGAAAAGAAAATAAACCTTGGGAGTGCCGTGTTTAGGCAGCGCGAAAATATTATCGATTACGCTACATCAGGTGCCCCAATTACAATAGAGTTTACAATCTTATAAATAGGGGAAAAGATCAACTAATACTACTTTAATCCGCACTAATTCTATGTGTCGAAATTAGTTTACTTATTTAGGTTTTCCAAAATTCATAAAACAGCAATACCCGAATTAGATTATCAACTATTAGGTACTATGCGAAATTTATTAGTAATAATTTTTCTTCTCTCTCTTCATGGAGAATACACAAAAATTATTTATTCAAAAGACTAATCAATCCACGGAATTAAGTTATATTACATACTTAACCAAAATTGTGTCCAAAATTTCTATCGTTGAATAATGGGATTTAAATTCATAAAATTCGAAATACTAAAACTAAATATGTGAGAATTTACTTAAATGTATAAGGTAATTTTTCAGAAAAAGAAATTCCTGTATCTACACGGAGAATTCTATTCAGTTACTAAGTTCCTTGGTTTCCCTCTCCCTCCTCTCTTCAGCACGACGGAAAAACTACGTTAATAAAATACTGAAAGCCATCCACGGGCCACCGAACACTCAGTCCGCAGAAGGAAATTTTGAGGAAAGGACCATTCCCAGTTTCTCCAGCGGGGTCTACGAGGCAGAGAACGACCGAGGGATCCTCCCGGACAGGTGGCTGGCACACCAAACAGCCAACCCCTGTAATTCCAGGGAGGACCTCGGACGTCTCAGCCACGCAGGCCCAGCGGGATCCGCTGGTATGGACCCCCCTAAAAGCTCCCCCCTAGGATGGAGCCTTCCCCAAAACCTCGAGTCGGCTTGCTGGCTGAAGAAGCCAGCATCCGCAATTCTCAAGAGGCCTCGGGTGGGCTCCAGCCACGGGGTTCACCCCCAGGGCCTCGATGGAATAAGGAAAGGTAAGTGAGAAATAATGGGGAGCCTTAAGCTCCAAAGGGAAGGGATAGGAAGGCCCCACGTTGGGCGCCATTTATTGTTATAGCGGTTGGGTCCTCAGGGAGCCCGGCTAAAGCCCCTGTCCAGCGGTGTGCGGCTGCGGGAGCTGGCAGGCTAGCGTTGGCGGTAGCTGTGGGGGGGGTTTGCCAAAAAACCGCCTTAAGCCGCTGGAACGGCCCACCGATAACAAACCGAAAAATTCTCCCGCGACGGAAACGACAAGCGCGAGGGAAGGAAAAGGACAGTGCGGGACCGAGCCCGGCAACTGCCCGTGAATGACTTTCAGGGGGGGTTCTTGATGTTAATGAACCCCCCTGGCCTAATCCCCAACCACCCAATGACCTCCCCGCGGCCTCAAAATTATGGGGAGGTCCCTTTGAGTAAACTCTACACGTTGGCTGAAAAAGAAGTGGGATACGGGACCAAGAAAACTAAATTAGATTATTTCGACATATCTACTATTTCCCTTGATTTTCTCGTGGTTTAAATAATACAGAAAAACACTTACATTATTACAAAAAAAGTTCGTTGGGCGCCGTTGGTGTTGAGGTGATGAGGGAGTCCTGGCTGCTTCCGTTACAGATGGTGCTGATGGTGGTGAATCTGCTGCTGGTGAATCTGCTGGTGGTGACGCTGCTGTTGGTGGATCTGCTGGTGGTGAAGCTGCCGCTGGTAAAGCTGATATTATTGCAGAGGAGGAGGTCGGGCCACTTCATTTAACCTACCCCCCTCCCGGTCCTTTTATTATTATTTCCTTTTTTGTTTTCCCTTTTTTTTTTTTTTTTTTTTTTTGACCACTGGAGATAACTCCTTAATTATAAAGCTAGCTTAGCTCTGAGCTCGCACTTGTAACACTGGCAAGTTTTACTGTAATTCAAGATTAGTCTCGCTCACCTCCCTTAATTTTTGGTTCACAACTGGGCGCCGGGGAATTTTAATGCACCGTTACTTAATATTATGTTCACCACGCTAAATGTTACGTGCACCGTTCGGGTCACTTTTAATTTTAATTGATGGGTACTGGAGCCTCTCACTGAATTCTAGATACACTGTTTGGTCGCGGGTAGGTTTGATACACCTTTTAGTTTATTTAATTTTAGTTAATTGTCACATTCGCGTTCCACTACTTTCTTGGTTCACAGTCTGTTCGTGGGTAATTTTCTTGTTTTAACTCAAAATAAGTTTTCTTGTGGCTGCGCGTCTCACTAAATGTTAGGACCCCCTTGGGTTAACGGTAAGTTTTAATTTCGATTTGTAATTAGTTTTAGGGCGCACTTTGCTGAATTTTAAATTCTCGGTTCCACTCACAGGTAAGTAAAAAAAATAGTTTTAATTTTCCACTAGTTGGGATAGGCGCATCTCACTACGTTTTGGGCACCCATTATTCCAGGTAAGTTCCAATTTACGCAGTTAACTAATTCTAGGGTGCATCTCACGGAACTTTAGGTTCACAATTTTAGTCATGTTTAAATTTAATAAAATTCTTAGTTTTTCCTAACTTTGAGGCACCTCTCACTAATAGTTTAATTTATACCACAAATTTTTGTTTCTTTAATCCCTTCTATGATTTTAGGGCGGGATCCTATCACGCTAGTCACCCCTGATCGCTTTAGTTTTTTTTTCTTTTCCTTTTTCACGATGAATAACTCCAGGAGGGGGTTTTCCCCCGCTTTTCGCGACGCGCGTTCTGGGTTTTTTTTTTTTTTTTTTTTTTTTTTTTTTTTTTTTTGTTTTATTGTTTCCGCTCTCGACTCCGAAAACTCAATCGTTAGCGCGTATTAAGATTTATTAACGCTCACTACTCGCGACTTCTTACGTCGATCCCAACTCCGAATTTTAAATTTTCCTTTTTTTTTCTTTTGGCCCGCTTAAATTTTCGCGCACGACTGCCCTCCTTGAATTCACCAAACCAACTCCTCGAGCTAACGCCGGCTCGAGCCCACGCCGCCGGCAGCGACCGTTAGCGAGGAACCGTTAGGATGCCGACCCATCGCTCGTTGCGCTGGCTTTTGCCTCACACTCCGAGCTCTGAGCCGGCATCTCGGTCCCCCGCCCGCGCCCGCAGCGGCGGCAGGAGCTCGAGCCAGCAACTCGATCAACAGCGCGCGTAGCTCGGGCCGAAAATTTTTAAAGGGACCGAGGGCCTGGTGCACTTCTTGCACAGCGAAGGCAGCTCGGTCCGGAGATTTTATGGCCTGGGACCGAGGAACTTGTGCACCGCCGGCAAGGCGAAGGCCGCTCGGTCCGGAATTTTTTTCTATGAGACCGAGGGCCTGGTGCACTATTGGCAAAACGAAAGCCGCTCGGTCCGGAGATTTTTGTTCGCGACCGAGCTACCGCGCTGGAAATTTTTTCTTTAGGCGCCGCCCCTTGAGTCTCGAACGCCGAATTTTGGTGCTTTTTGGGCGACCAAACTCGACGTTCGCAACCCAAGGAACGGTACCGAGATACGGTGCCCGCCAGAGCCGCCGTGAATTTTTGGCCGGATTTCGGCGGGCTGAGCCATAGGCGCCGTGAGGAAATTTTACTTCCTGACCACAACAACAAGCTGTCGTTAAATGTAGAAAAAACGACATTTATGACGTTTGGGAGCTTTTGTGATAGTGTTCCGACACAAATAGATATTAAAATAAATAATAAATCTATAACACGAACTACTAACTGTAAATACCTAGGGGTATTTTTCGATTATAATGTTAAATGGAATACTCATATTGAATATATTATAAAGGAGACCAGGTATCTTATTTTTGTTTTTTATAAACTAACTAAATTTATGAATAAGTCTACCTTAATGATGATATATTATGCGTTTTTTGACAGTATAATTAGTTATGGTAATATTGCTTGGGGTGGAGCATATAGTAATAATTTACAAATACTACAAACTCTGCAAACGAAATTATTAAAAATTATAAATAAGAATATATTTGTAAGCGAAGAAAATTATCCGACAACCCTTGTTCAAAAATTCAGTATCGAGTCTTTATGCTACCATTATGACTACTTACCACAACAGTATCTATCCTCTTGCAGTATTACCAGAAATAAAAGTATTTTGTTGCCAAAAATAAAAAAAACTGTAAGTAAAAAAAGCAGCCTTTTTAAGGCATTATCATTATTCAATTCCTTACCAAAAGAATATAAAATATTAAAAGTTAATAGGAAAGTTTTAAAAAAGAAGATCAAAAAATGGATTAAAAACAATATTATTTAAGTTACTAAAATCTTAAATGAGTTGGATTATTTGAATTTAGTTAGTAAGTTATAATTTTAAGTCTATACCAGTCCACATACAGGGATTTTCTCCCTCTGTGGAGTTTTGCGTGATTTTTATTTGTGTATAAGAACATGTAAAACTTTATTCTGGAAATAAATAAATAAATAAATAAATAAAAATAATCTGTCACATGTGAACAAAATAGATTTTTATTATACTTAGTAAAGCTAGCATTTAAATAATTTTTACTAAACCCCACTCTGTCGTTAAATATTATTATTTGCGTGCAAATTTTAAGATGAAATGGAATAATCTTAGATTTGTTCAACGAGGAATTTAATAAGAATTACTTCGGTAGACATTTTTAATAAACTGTACACGAAGAAAATAACAATGGTTCTACAAGGTAGCCTTTGTCAAATCTAAGCTCATAATCCTGTTCGTGTTATGGAGGTGATGTGGCCTTTACCTTAGTGTTACATACTTTCGAATTTTAAGTGTTTTGTTAGAAATCTATCTTTAACCTAAAAAAAGGAAATTCAATCACAGAGGTCTTTTGTAAGGCTTATGCATTTTAAATATTAATTATTTACATATATTCGGAAGATAACTTACATAATTCTAAATACATAAATTTAAATTGGAAATCACTAATTTCATTCACTTATCAAGCTACCTAAATTGTGAGTAAGAATTACATTCACATGACTTAAGTACATTGTTACTTCAATTACATCTTCGATTTTGGTTTGAAATTTGTCCATGGGTATTAATTCGGTTTGTTCAAACTTTAAGCCTGAATTATATTGCAGGAAAATTTATTTTGTTGATATCATCTATAATGTTAATTATATTGCGGCATGAGGAAATTATAAAATGTGCTAAGCAGTAAAAGTGTGATTTCTTCTTTTCTATTCAGAAAACCGAGTAAATTGTAGCCCGTAAATGTCGTGTTCAAATATAATGCAGATTATACCCTTTTAAATAATTGTTACAAGGCTTTTAAATGCAATGCAATCCATATTAGTTAGTTGTATTAAAAATTACACAGCCTTGATTGATTTTATGCTTCGGCTCAGTAAAAGTGTACCTATTTATCATTTCGAAACTTCATTTATACGTGTTTTGTCATTATGCGTTACTAAGATGGACAAAAGGTACACATTCTGCGTTTGGATGCCGCACTTTTATTCGTGTCTTCTGTGGAATTGTCAATATTCAGATATGCTTTTTTTAATATTACTCTTAGACTTTATACTTAGACGACGATTACTGCACATTTCAAAAAACTAGGAGTCGATAATCTAGTAGAGGAATTTATAGAGTTAAATTTCAATTGGAATCCAATTGAAAATAGTTTCATTCAAAACAAGAGTGCAATAAAAAGATTAATCATTTTAAGTAGGTCTACGCCCTTCTTAAGCTCTTATTATGCTCAAAAAATTGCAGTTAGAGGTAGTTGCTTTACTTTTTCTTCTGCAAAAAAGATACAATCAAAAGACAAAAAGAATTATTACAAAGAAGTGTACCTAAATTTCACATTCAGCAGACCCTTTATTTGCTGGACTGGCTGATTCCAACTTCTTCAGAAGATAAAGGAATTGCAAAAAGGCCGCCTCCAACGAACTTCGAAACAATTAAACTCATCGCCAGTGATCCCATTACAATTTATCTTTGCGTCAGCAGTCGCTGGCTTTTGCCAGTCCCCGTGCAATTTGAATTTCCCGGCGGACTCAAGGAGCTGAAGAAATAAAATTATTTGTCCTCGTAACTCGTTTTTGTATTCATTTGCTTCCTTGGAGTGCCCTCGACAGCCTGCTTTGATTCCTGCCCGCCCCCGTGAACTCCTCCGCACCGGGGATAACTTGCTAGTCGCTCAGCGGGTGGAGGATTATCGCTAAAGAAACGATAAGCGCGCACATCCGAGGGGCGCGCGTCTTTTGAACTAGCACCTTGGCGCGGTCCTTCGCGACTTTCCCGCCCTTCGCCCGCCTCGTGGACAAGTACATCAAGGTTAGTTAACAGTCTTACAGTCTTCAGCCCCTAATGAGTCTTTGATTACATTAACCGTCCTTACACAGTTTATCCATTTCGCGGAGGATTTAAGATTTCGATTCAGCCCCGCTGCAGTCCTTAAGAAGACCACGCGCGGCGTCGAACACAAATCCTGTTAGCAGCTCCCTTGTCCGAATTTCAAAACTTTTTTCCGCCCTTAAAAGCTTTTTTCCGTTACGAGATTATTTTTAATATACTCAAGAGACTAATGTCCTTCGGAAGGCCCCCGCTGGCAGAGTTATGAAGCTTTTATGTTTCGAAAAAGGAAAAAAAAAAATGAAAAAAGTATTCCCGTCGAGCTGCGACGCAAAACGCGTTCGCTTACTCTCGAATTGCGACTCTATCAGCCGGGAACGAGCTCGAAATCTAGGGCTTTTTTCGCATTGTCGCGCCCCCTCCCGCCTCCGCACCCACGCCGGGGGTGGCTGCATAAGACAAAGGAGTCCGTCTTATCACTAACCCTCCGTGGTAATTACTCATTCTGCGCGGGGGCCTCTAATTGTATGCATATTTTCACGAGCTCATTTTCTTCTGTTGCGGCTAATAAGATTATTATTAGTCGCATTAGGAGCCGGAGGCTCCGCAGCTCCCTTAGGGTGAAGTTCTTTCCCGAGGCCATCTCATGAGGTGGAATTTTCACCCTAGCCTCAGGATTTTGGGAGGCCCCTCATCGTTTAGCGCCGCCACGCTCCCATGACTTTTTCTTTAGCCAACGGAGCCTGAAAGAGTCCTTTGCTTTCCTGATGGAGCAGACCGGGGCCGGGGCTGCGTAATGCTCTTATGGCTTATTAATCCAGGTGACATCTCACTCATTACATGGGTCAGAGCCCCGGGCGCCGCACACAGGGCCCTTCACGTTTTGTTGATTTAATAAATCCCGCGCAAAAGGACAAGTTAGCGAAGAACCGCATTTTTTTTCTGTTTGTGTTTTTTCGGCTGCCGGTTTCATAATATTAAAACACACAACGAAAGTATTTCGGCAGTGGGGGCGGACAAAAAAAAAACGCGGCTTTACATAACTGATATCTACTCTGCGCATCCTGGAAAATTATTTCATTGCATAACGGATTTCGCGAAGTTTTTATGAATGCCGCGGAGTCCTATACTGCGCCGGCGGCAGGCCTTTCCCAAAGGGCTTCACCAGCCAAAGGGATTTTTTGGGCCGATAGTCAAATGTTTTTGTAGCACTCAGTTGCAGGATGAAAATTTATCCTCTTTGTTGCGTGTCCTCGGGCTGCATCGAGACAGGATTAAAATTATTGTAAAAATGCGAGTGAAATTAATTACGGTTTCGCCAGGACCTCAGCACTCATCCTTTATACCTACATATAAAATAGAGTGGCCGCGAACGCGAAAATAGTTCCCATGGTTCCGCCAAGCGTGCCGCACATGAGGGCCGGGCACTTTTCACTGTTGGGCTATTCACATTATGCTCGCAGTGTCAATTAAATATGAACAAGGAACATAGAAAAGCTATCCAGCAGACATTTCAGCTGCATAATTCAAAATGAAGGAACGTTTCCCGAATCCCTTTTTCAAGTGTTCCACAAGAATCTTTTCTCATTCCACTACTATTTCTGTTATTTATTCACGATCTGGCTTTTAAAATATATTCTGACTCTCTTTTATATGCTGGCAACCTCAAGATTCTTCGAGTAATTAAGCCAACTAGGCAGTATGACATAGTTGCTATCGAAGAATGGTGTAACACTAATTATCTATCCATGAATGTTCATAAATATTTCAAAATGTCGTTCACATTTAAGAAATCTCCACTGCGATCCGATTACCTTTTCAATTCTATGACCCTGTCGGAGGTGTCTGAAATTGAGGATCTGGGTGTGATCTTTGATTCCATGTTGAGCTTTGATGCTCTGTATTATGCAAATGATATCTACAGAAGATAAAATGTTATTTCTGTACGAAGCTTCTTAAATAAATAAAATAAATGAACAAATAAACCTAAAAATTTGTTGTTTTCACTTTAAATAATTCAAGGATCATATTTCATGTGATTCAAAACAAACATTTGTTTTCTTTTTTCCTATTTATTTATTCTTAGAATAAGTTTCAGAGTAACTTCCAAAAAATCGGCAGTTCCGAGAATGCCTTTAGTCAAGTTTAATTAAATACTCGGATTCAAAGGCTTATTTTTTATTTAAATCTGCCCTTTCCAATTCAATATCAATATCCTTTTCAATATTATGCCATTTTCATTCCCTAATCAGTATAATATTACGTAAGTTAAAAGTTACTTGCATCAGCAGTACTAGATTACATAACGAATAAATCATTCCACAACCTTTTCAATGTGTCTTTCTCACTTTGATATTGACAAAATTTCCTTAGAATTTCTTATCTCCGTTTTATGTAAAACATGAAGACATGCTAGAAATGCAATACTACCACAAATGCGGAAGTGAAATTGGCGACAGCCCAAATCTTCGAAATGAGTTATCCTATCTCTAAATGACGACAAAAGACAAATTGCAAATTTGTTTCAATTTACGCATAAATAGAAAGACACCATCTGCTTTGGAATATGGAAATAAATGAACTTTTAAAACATAAATCTATAGATATTGCAGGTTAGCAGAAAAACTCAGACGCTCTGAAAAGTTCCTATGATATTAAATTTTTTTTTTGATATGAAAAAAAAAAATATGTTTTAAGTATTATACATACATAGAATGATGAATTTGTCTAAAATTTTAAGAACTAAGTAGATATATCTACTTATGCATACGAATTAAATAAAGTAAAGTACTGAACTATGTGAACTATGTTATCGTATCCGATTTTAATTTTGGAAGTAATAAATTGATGTGGAAAAAAAAACAATATAATTAAGTTTGGTACTAATGTTTCTTCTGAATTATTTATAAGTCTACCAAGCAGAGATGCGTTTTCGTCTTCCAAAACCATAATGATCCCTTTTGCACGATTTGTCAAACCAAACAGTGTTTTGTAGGCTAAGGAAAGGCAAACAACATCACACATCCGACTAGATCCGCTTAGTTGGTTTATTCCTTTATGCGTACAGTGTACTGAACTGAGAACCATAATTGTGAATACACACTGCTTCCAATTATCTTTCAGCACAAATATGCCGAGTCTTCCGGTAGGATATAAATTCCCCTAATGAGCACAAGACCCATACTAATGACTAAAATAGGTGGAATGATATACTCTGGCGCCATTTACAAATGCTTTAACCACTAGACTTTCAGGAAATGTTGCTAATTAGGATTTTCGGTGAGTGGATACATACGCGGTACATGCTGTGGGCTGAATTCTTATTTGAATTCATTTTGGTAGAAATAACTTAGAGTGATGCAGAAAATAAACAGTGTTGTGTACGCCATTGAATGTTCGCTTCAGCTGCTTCAAGTGTAATTGCCTTTCTCGCATCACCCTACACTTTTCAAGATGTAGAACAGAGTCCTGCTCTAAAAGTCGAACAGGACATTGAATTTGAGTTGAAGGGCTCTACAATTTATATGAAATTAAAAAAGGGTCGGTGAGCCGTCGATGAGGGATGTAAAGGGCCGCACTCCGCTCCAACACATCGAACCGGTAATGAAAAATTCATGAAGCTCCGGCCGTATTAAACCTATTGATGTGGGTCAAACCGAATGAATGCGCCCTAATGTTCATAACCACTTATGAAGGGGTAAACCCTCATTTAGTAAATTTGCCTCAATATTTCTTCGGCACATATCCCGGCACGTATGTGAGATCTACCAGCGAACATTTTCTAAATTGTTTAAACATAATGTTCACCTTCGCACCTACTCCAGGTGTAGATGCAGAGCGATCTGAGGTGGGTCTTCAGGTGGGACAGCAACCGCCTCCTGGAAGTAGATGGGGCCATGTATCTTCATTTGCTCGCTTCAAAAATAAATGTAAAAATCATGTTTTTTTATGACAGCCCAATGCCGTGCAGGCACACGTAATTCTTTTAAGGAAATAAATTTTAATTTAGCGTTATTTGTAGATTTTCATCATCAGGACAAAGGCGCCGAGGCTCCGACAAACAAATCCACGACTCTGTGCGGGAACGTCTCTAGCGCTCCGGTGGAACCTCCTTTGAAAAATCACCTCTGTCCGGAGTCGCTATAAAGTTTTTCCATTTTGCAGCTAAAGCAGTTTGTGGTTAAATTAAAAAAGTTTTCAAAGCGATTTGTTTGCCGCAGATTCAGCCTTCAGCCTTCAATATTTACTAAGTTCAAGAATCGGGTGGCGCGGCTCCCCGACCGCCAGCCGCCGTGTCGCGACCACAGCTCGACGACTTCGGATAAATTGTGCCTTATTGTGCTGAGGTGTAAATTGCAGTTTCGAATTGCATCAGGTGAACTTTGCTGAGTCGCTTCGAGCAGGTGACAAAATGCCTGTCTCAACAAGAGAACCCAATTTGCTCCTTGAGAAAAGACTTTGATTTGCTCGTTCGAATTGGATTTTGGATATTGTAGCTGGGCTGTGCGAGTGACAGGGGTAGGAATGTAAATCATGCTGATTAAAATTAGTGATAGGAGTAAATATTTGAGTGGAGTTCATTGAAATTGTCTCCCATTTCCTAGTTAGATACTTACATACATAGTTGAGAAAGTAAGAGGAAATTAATATCAGTGCTTAAGATACATACAGCTAGAGTAGTTGAAAATTGACACGTATTTTAAAAATCATGTCTATTTAGTGAAGGCTTTAAAGACCGACGTTTGAAGCGGTAACGAAAATTCCGCGAGAATCTTTGAACTGATTCATTCCAAATTTTAGTTTCCAACACAACATTTCTTTTCCATACTCTAAAAACTAGTGGAAGGATTCCGTGTAATTTTGTTATTATAAAATAATTACAGCAAATTCGTGTTGAATACCACTACAATATTAGTTATTGCTACATTGATTGTAGTATTGAATTTTAGAAAATGTATGCATTCTTCATAACTTAAATGCATAAAATGTGAAATTATAGACATAATTTTACGCAAAACTCTGTACGTTCATGCAGAATATTTCTGAAAACCTGGCGACTCTGGCGAGAATTGGATAAAACCTTCGACCAACGAGCAACAACTCTAGAAAGTGTAAAGAAAGGCCTAAACAGAATAGTTAGTATTTTCTGATATATGTACAAAGATTCTCCAATTTAAAGAACACAACATTTATGAGAGAACTGATATGCGATAGCTTATGCAAAAAAATTGGCCGGTCAATTAAAAACCACCAATCTAAAATAACTAAAATAAAGAAACGTGTTGAAAAAAGTAAGCTCTCTGAATTAAAAAAACATTATTTTTATTTCTTGGAGAGGGTAAATAAATAGGGTATTCACTTTTCTTTTGTATTCTTAATGTTATATGAATTTGGAAATGTTGATAGTATTAAAATTCATGATTAGTTATCACAAAATAGTTTAAGTCTCCAAATCATCTGTACACTCATTTTCATTAAAATCTCTCGAATTTCACAAAAATCGGTCGGAATATTGGATTCAACATTTGAATCTCCAAATTTTTATAAAAGATTTCGAATCAGTACCCTCAAAATACCTTTGGTACTAATTTTTACCCAAATTTGCTAAAGGATAAGTCCTTCAAGATAAACGCTGTATCTACAAAAAACAAAAAAGAGTAAATTTTTTGGAATTATATCACACTATCATTTGTATAAGAAAAATAATGTATAGAATCTACATTCTATATGACAGTATCGATTATATAGAATATCAATTACTTTTGCTTAGCCTTTGAACTTATAGATACTACTACTCTCCTCATTATGCGGACAGTGGGCTATAAGCATTACATCGGCGAATTTTATGTGGGACACTTAAAAACCCAAATTATTTTCTACAATAATAATATTGTTTCGAAATAACTCTTATAAATAGTTCAGCAAAATATTCTCGAATTTACGCGAAAAACGCGATTGTATGTTGCAAGTGGTTAAGGTTGGTTATTAGTATATACATAGATACATATGTAATGTAGTAGGTTTTGTTTAATTTTTTCGGTATAACCCCCTCCGAGAAGTGAAGCTGTATACGCGCTTGACCTTTCTTATGTTCAACTCCAAATTTTTTTGGTGGTTTCTTTAATTCCGCGGATGGCATTTCCAACGATTATACTGTTGGTATGATAATTTTCGTTTTATTGATATAACTTTGGTCTTCGTTGGTTTTAAACCGAAAATAATCGCGGACATTATTGGTTTCATTCAAATGTCCCAAGTGGACGAAGCGGTCATTAATTGCTTGGGCCGTTCTAAGCCTACTTATCACAAATGTTCCTGTTAATTACCGGTAATATTTCAGGGAAAACTAATTAAAATTGATGACCATCTGCAGCCTGCATCTGAATGCGGCTGGCAAACAGAAACGATATGTCATTCGCATTCCGAGCACTGGCCCTCCCGGCCCGGCACCGGGTCTGGGTCCGGGTTTAGTAAATAAAGGCGGTGGTGGTGGACGTTTTCAATGAAACGTTTGCGAACAATCACCGGGTTCCGGGACAAATGGCAGGCATGTTGACCGAATGGCTCATATTTGTCACTAAATCGCAGATCAGAAAATTTTGTTTCGGGTCGGCATGCAAATTATCCCGCCATGGATTATCTGACCCAACTTCCGCTCTAAAATAGGCCCATTGGCCGCCCTGCCGGGCTCGACCAGTGGCGGTACGTGTCGAGGAGCCAACGGAAAGCGGCCCTTCCGTCATGTGTCGCAAAGCAAAGAAGACTATGGAAATTTAGAAATTTCATCTAATGCCGGCAAAAAGCGTTAGAGAAATAAATTGCAGATACTTCGTTTGTTAAACGAATTCCATTTCTCATTTTACTCCACCGAAATGCACCGGAACGGCGGATAAACAAGAGTTTTTACATGGGGCCCGAACTGTCACACACGTCCTCTGCGGAGGCCCGGGACAGCCCGCGCCGACCGACTGAGCTTTGGAATTCTAGGGCCCTAGGCCTGGGATCGGGCCCGTGCTGTGCCCCACACTTGGACCTAAATTGCAGAGTCCAATTTCGATTAGAGCTGTTATTGGATTAGCGAAAAGTTATTACGAATACAGCCGGATCCGCACCCGCAGCAGAGGACGGTCCAGCGGAGCGGCTGGCTTCCGGCGGGCAGGAAAAAATGGAAAGCCAATTTCCAACAATGTGTAAACATCGATCTGGACGGGAATGTTATCCGGACAAATCCTCGCAAATAATCAGCGTGGACCGGCGGAGTCGGAATTATGACAAAATGACAAGTGCATTGAGAAATTACCCTCAATGGTAATTGCGATTACCTTTGCCGCGTCGCCGAGCCCACCCACACCGGCGCCCAAGTGAAATTAAATATTTTATGGCATCGTGCAGGTCCCTCAGCCACGACTCCGGCCGGGGTTCTGCAGAAGCAAATGGAACCCGAGCTCCAGATTCAACCGCTCTATCTCTGGGGCCCCTGGCTGGAGGAAGCACTTCAAAGGAGCCCTGCTCGGATGATGATGATGATATTGCCGAGCGCCTCCCTGCGCAACAAAGTAATAAATGTGTCAAAAGCGGCGTTTACTTTGCAATATGAAAAGCTTTTGTTATTAAAAGTGCAGCACTTCTCGAAAAATCGGAGCCCTTCCTAAAATGCGTTCTCTAAAGGAAATTGCTTTTTAGCCAAAGAAAATTCCAAGAAAGTCGCAAAAGATTCCATTACACACGAGAAAAAGGAACTGCTCTGGTCCGGATGCGATATTTGCTTCTGCAAGCGCGTCAAGGAGATCCGATTAATTCACTTACAGACAAGGTGCCTTCACGCTCAGAGTCCCATCCCTTAAAATAAAAGGGCAAAATGAAAAATTCCCAGCCGTACGACAAAGTTGAATGGGGGTGCCCTATCCAAAACATGGGAACATTTTCAAACTGCTCCCGAATCGATGAAAAGTGTATCATCGGAGCGCTGAGTTCGCTGAACAATTTTACCCAAGATAAGTGGCGGTGGTATCCCCCGCTCTTTATGGAAAATTTTTCCAGAGCATTAAAAAGTTGCCAAACTTTTGGGACAGAAGAAGTTACTTGCCGTGGAAAAAGGTACATATGGCTTCTGGTCCTCGGGCTCGGATAGATCTGAATTAGTTAAAAGGAGCCCGCCTAGAATATGTTTGATGTGCTCTTCGGAGCAAATGGCATGAAAAGTCGCATCAATCAAAGTCAACCTCAGTTTTTTAAGATGTCATAGGGTTTGGGACGGATTTACTGCGCTATTCCCCATTTATAATATTGGTTCCTAGAACAGCTTTTGATTTTACTTTCCGCTCGATGAGTGATATTTTCTGGGAAATAGATATGCTAGTGAAATATTAAAAATGAACCAAAAACTTCTTATGAAAGGTATGGGAAGGTGGGGCAAGACAGGTTAGTGAACGTTCCAAGAATAATTTATTTTATTTATAAACCTTATATTATTTATTTATTAGTAGTAGAATACAAACTTAATAGTCCAGTCAAATTAGACATTGAAGGTTACAATAATTCGCATAGAGCTAAAAATTGGTAGGGATGTTAGGAATACTATTATGAATTAACTGTGAAAAGTCCCCATTGATCCTCCGTGTGCAAAAAATTTGATTCGTGGTGAAAGTTTGCAAAAATGGGTTTTTGCATTTTTCAACTAAACGGTGAGTTTACCAGCAAAAATAGTTCAGACAAAAATTGTAGATCATCCAATTCTCGACAAAAAATGTCTCTACACTTTTTTTCGTAAGAATAGCCATTTCCGTGATATAACGATTCAAAGAATTGAAAAAATTATTTTCTTCGCAATATGCACACGTTTCCACACCACCTATATGAGGTAGTGTGCTTGGCGCTTTTTTTTTAACGTGGTTTCCCCTGTAGGACTATTCCACGATCTATTGTGATCCTATTGAATTAAAAAGTATTTCATGAAATAAAAAATGTTACTATTGGAAATTATGAAAGCGGTGTAAATTATGTAATTTATTAATTAAAAAATAATTAGGGAAAATTATTCGTCGGATTCATAATTATCCAATGGAGCTTCCAGTGTACTGTCTTCGTTTTCTTCACTTTCGTCTTCTTTTTCTTCTTCCTGTTCTTAAAGTGATGCATCATATGTCTCATCACTTATATCATAACAATCCTCATCTAATATTGATTCAACATTGGAGCACGATTGGCCTTGACAATTGGTACATGCTAATGAGCAAAACAGTCCAACCTTTTTATGCATTTAGCACTGCACCCTTTTTTGCAATTGCAAAAGATTGTATTAAGGAGTTTTTCTGGTGCAGGTGGGAGTAAAGTATGAATTGGTTCCAATGTATTGCCAACTAACTTCCAACCCCAGTCTTCTGGATCCAATTTATTACCAAGCCACACTTGAACTTGATAATATACCCGGAATAGATGTTGTTGAGCAGAAGCAGAGGTTGGGGGAAGACAAGCTAATTACACTTGTTTTTTATTATAAGTTTTTTTTGCAAAAGATAAGTATCGGAGTTTATCCAAGCAGGTAACTTTTTTAGGAGCTCCGTACATAGAAAGAAGAAAGCGAATCCCGTTAGTGATTATAGCTTCTGGAGTAGAGTTACTATCTTTAAAAACTTCAGCACAATTAATTAAATGTTGTTTCTCGAACAATTTCAAAACCGTTGTTTTACCCTTCTTGAAAATGCTGAGGTTGTATCGCAGCCACTTATTGCGTGTAGAAAAAGTATGTGATTTTGGCATTTTGGAAAAGCACATAAACTTTTGGATGAATATACTTCCGATTTTTTTTGAGTTTTTCCAGGTTTCAAAAAATAAATAATTTTTTCAGTTTGAGTTCGAGCAGTAAGTAATACCAGTAAATCAACATCTTCACCAACAACAATAGTTGTATTTGTTGAGTTAAATTGTTCTATTGCCGTTTCAATGATTAGAACATCAGCATCATTTTCAGCTTGTTTTACAAGAATATTTTCAGTGGTAAATTTTTCTTTTAACATTGAAATGAACCGCGACTTGTTGTGGGTATTTGCAAGAAATTTCTGTTTGCTTGTGGGAACTGTCATAAATTCATCAAAAATAACATCAGAAGATGAAGATGTTGTTATAGCTCAACGTCGTTGTTCTGCGGCTTTAATATTTTTATTACAATCGGTATAGCCATCAAATACTACAGTCACTCTATGGCCAAAATGTCTACGTACGTACTGAACATATTTATCTAAAATATTATGAAATGTTTCTTCGTGATCCCACACAACTCGGTGTAATAGATATCCTCCGTCGATGATGAACGTAGAATTTATATTGTCAATATCTATGATTACTGTTTGAAAACAATCGTAGATGGCTGACTTTTGTGTTTTACGCATTCCAATATCATCGAACATTGACAACGGGTAGGGAGCCAATTCATATTCGAAATATTTTTCAATTTCATCTTCCAAAGCAGTACAGTAGTAATACTCATGCGTTGAAATAGTAATACAGGGTCAATAGGAATCTTCTTATCGTGAACTTTGGTAGTGCTACTCATAGTTAAAAGAGAGATTACTTTATCAGCACGTTTTAATTTAATGTTATTAAACGTCAATCCTGTTATTTTTGACATGGTTCAACGGTTCAATAATGGACAACGGTTCAATAATGTATATAAAAGTACATTAACGTGCATATTACGAAGAAAATAATTTTTTCAATTCTTTGAATCGCTGTATCACGGAAATGACAATTCTTACGAAAAAAGTGTAGAGACATTTTTTGTCGACAATTGGATGATCTACAATTTTTGTCTGAACTATTTTTGCTGGTAAACTCACCGTTTAGTTGAAAAATGCAAAAAACCATTTTTGCAAACTTTCACCACGAATAAAATTTTTTGCACACGAAGGATCAATGGGGACTTTTCACAGTTAATTCATAATAGTATTCCTAACATTCCTACAAATTTTTAGCTCTATGCGAATTATTGTAACCTTACCCCTCTTTTTAGGGCTAATTTGACTGGACTATAAGTTCTAGCCTGTATTATTAACCGCGCTCGAGATCTAAGCTCATGTGGAACTTATAAAAACCTTATAATAACTATAGTTCCTGGTTGAATCACAAACTGATGATATTTTCAAATCTATACATATGCAGGTTTTTCTATGGAGAATATTATGAACGAATGAAAGATAAAACTAATTTCCAAAATTTTGTCTTACAAAAGGTTTGTTTTCTGATCGAGAAAGTCAAAAGTATGATTAAGCTATTGCGATAGAGCGCGGTTTTGAAACACTTAAGTATATCTTTAAAAAAAGGAAAATCGTTAAAATTAAAATAAGTTTATTATAAAGAAACATTATTAATCAATCAGTCCAATTACAAATAATTAACAGAAGTATGTATTATACATTTAATAAATAATGAAACCCATTTTACGCACGGGATTATACTTCAAGAGTGCGATAGACTCCAATACCCTCTTTTTATTTCTATTCGCATCCAGGACATTGCCAAATTGCTTTTACCAAATTAAATGTAGAAATTAAACTACTTACTTGAAATTCGATTGCCATACACTTTCTAAACTATGAAAATATTTCAAGAGATGTACTGAAAATCAAAAATCTTGCATTTTTCCAATAAACCAAACAATTTTGCTAAAAATTTCGTCGACGCGAACCTCAGTAGTGGGCCATCAGAACACAACTGAAGTGTGTCCGAAGAGTGCTTATTTACGGAAAATATGAGTGCTGCGTTCTCTTGGGGCCTTTCGTAATTAAATAAGTTTTTAAAGCTGTTCATGAGAAGGGTTTTTTTTAAAAACTATTATTAAACGTATCTTTTGTCTATTCGTATTTTTATCGCTCATTCCAAAACCAGCTCTGGAACAATTTCTATTATATTTCTTATTCATGTTGCAACACTATCGAACCATAATGCAAGCATTGTTTAATCAAGCGTTCAAAGCTATGACGACGTTTGTCACATTTCTCTTTTTCAGTTATTAATAAAAGTGTTAAATATAGGATGTTTGTTAAAAATTAATTATTAAACTTTCATAAAAATTCTTAGTAATGTTTTAAGCCTTTTTTTAGTAATGGTAATTATAATTTAATTTGTATTATTTTCAAACCCTTTATGGTGCCATATGCTGTTTTTTAAAATTAAGATTAACTGAAATTCGATAACGTCGCGTAGTAAACAAGCAAACTCTTATTTTTCTCCAAGACAATAAAAGAATACAGCCAGTGTGGGTGATGTCAGAAAAATAATGCTAGTTGTACCACTACCAACTTTATTTAATAGCCAGCTAGAGCTCAACCTCGGAATTGGCCATATTCCGACGTTGTGGCACAAGAAAACATTTGAGGAAGAAAGAAAATTGGATTTAAAATTGCGCGGAGAGAGTTTAATCTTGGATGCTTTTTTTCCAACAGTTCTACCAACTTAAGGAGCAGTCGCTGCGAATATCATTGCGATTTATAAGCCCTTAACGTTTATAGCGCCCGAAATATTCGGTGATAGGTTCCGCCGTTTCGTGTCCTCATTCCCAGCCCGCCGGAGCGTTTTACCTGTTTATAGTGACACATAAAGGAAAAGTCAAGTTCGAGTCGCAAGGGTGGTGCTTCTGAGGGCGTATCGATCGGCGATAAATTTCTAATTTAATTACACGCGCCATTAATTTGCTCCGTGACTGGATTAAAAAATCACACCCTCTAGCAGGCCGACTTGCGATTTAAGAGCTATCAATGCTTTCCTAATTTGCAGTCGTAAATTTACCTTACCCCGGTCGGCCGGTGGCATTTACATAGCCTCGAGGGCCGCCCGACACTTGCAGTCTTTCGGCTCTGAATTAGCCGAGTCAAGTTGTTAGCCCTAGCCACCAGTGGTAGGCAGTTGTTTTGGGAACTTTTGATTTGTTGGACTCAGTGGTCGGAAAATAATGGCTGTCGATAAGGCACGCCCGGAAATTGGAGGAGCTGACTAAGCAGGACGACGCGACGTCCCGGCGGGTACCAGAGCCCGGAGCAGATGTGTCGCAAATCAAATTTCCTCTTTTATTTGCAAACAGAAAATGATTGCCCGGCCTGCAGCCACTTAGTAACTGCTGTGGAAGATACTGGTGAAATCGATATGTCCGCCTAGAAACTAGGGGATTCCCCGGCTCAAAGGGAATCCGGCTTCCGAAAAGCCGCTCATATGCTCCCCGGTGCAGCATAAGAATGAATTTTAAAATTCATTAGGGAAACTTTGGTGCAAGTTTCTTCATGAATTATTTAGACAACGCCATTCGGGATTCTGGAGCAGTCGGGATATGACGTTCCAGCAAAAAGACGCTCTCACTTGCAGCGGAAGTGAAAGTTTCTGACAGGCGTCTTCGCTTGGGTCTTCGTGGTCGGGGATTTCCGGTACTTAAGACGTGAGGAGACAACTCGTTTATATAATATGTAAAAACTTCGAAATAACTTTTCTCTCTCCGCTAGCAACAAAGTATATTATCGAGTTTTTGTGCAGCCCCCAAAGCCCGCACAGCCCTCATACATAACCTATCGATTCGACAAGTCGTGTTTGCGAAAACTTTGTTAATTATTCGAAAGGACTCTGCCGAACCAGATATTAGCACAAAAAATGATTTTTTTTTTGCGGCCCGCAGACATCATCTATTCAATATCATGGATGAGCCCACCCAACTTACATTGATATTGATTTTCATTCCAGAGAAGTCCCATCTTTTGCCCATCGCGGATTCGGAGACCGTAGCTCCTGCAGACGGAGAATGCAAACAAGTTTCAATATTTAAATGATGTCCCCGAACTTTGTTTTCGACTTGACTGTCTCATCTTGGCAGCCCCGAGCGGGACCCTTTCGTTTGTACTTTTTCCTTCTGGCCGCCGCCGCCGCCGCCGAACGCGCGGTTGGCTGGTCCGGTTTAATTGAGGATGCTTCACAATAACCACGACGGCTGACAGGATCAATGTTTGTAAAACGGAAGGGTGAAATAACTTCGCTGGCAACGGCCAACTTCTTTCAGCGGAATTAAATTTTTAAAACAAGAGCTCTATGGGGCAGGGTTCAAGGGCGAGAAAAGGGCGGTCTTTGGGTTCTTCTCTCGTCGCTGATCGGTATAATTTGTTAATAATGTCAACATTAAGGCAGAGGGAAAACTCTTGTTAAATTCCATAAATTATATGGCGGTTTGGGTTTAATTAAGAGTGTCTTATCAGCCATGGCGTGTTTCAAATGAATTTAAAGTTGCGTTACTAATCAAACTACTTCTAATATAATATACAGGTTGCTGAATTTATAGACTGTCCTTAGGGTCAGATTTTGCACGGTTTAAACCTCCTCTAGAATCTCAACGAACTCCTTCTTAGGATCACGTTAGGTCTTGACCATGGTACCTAGTTTTAGCATCATGAGGTTTTTCTACCAATATATACCTGGATGCCTAGACCATTAAAATTACTAAGTACAGACTTTCCTGATAAGCTCCATGGTAGAACCAAAGTAGTACATCCACTCCGTCACTGGGGTAGCCTTCAAACAGTTCTCTATGAGTTGATGTAATAGGATTGTTTTGAAACAGAAATAATATTCCTTTTCAAAAAACAAAATCACCCAGAATAATGAAAACAAATTATAAGTTTTACTTAAAAACTCATACAATTTTTAGATATAAATCTAACTTCATCTAACTTCTTCGATTGACACTAACTTAGTATAGAAAAAAGAGTCAATCGTTTTCGCATATTACTCGCTCGCAAGATGAATACGCCTTTTTTGTTTTTTATCATCTTTGTGAGTACTATCTACTAAAAACTAATTAAGTTTTTTTTTGTCGAAAAACAGCTCTAACACCATAAATCATGATGCACTTTCTTTTTTACACATTAGTATATAAAACAATATAAAACAAATAAGGGTTTTTTAAATAACTACACCTAGTGAGGTTTATGAGTGCATCAGTCAACTTTCGTTGGTTGTCAAAACTACATAAGAAAAACAAAACTATGTTGAATGTTCTATGCAGAAGATTGTTATGATTTTGTTTTAACTTTAAGTTATACTAGTAGCTTTCTCATTGCGCCGGAAGCAACAGCAGAAGCCAAGTATTTGATTATGATTATGTACAATTGCATATGTCTATCAGAAAATTGTATTATGTATTTGTTGGCATAAGTGGATAACGACCTAAAAAAATTAAAACATCAAATATGAGAATAAATGCAAAAAGCGCATATTTCACAGGGTTTGACGTCTGATTTTATACTTTTCAAAACACTGCACACTGAAAGAAAATTTTAACTACATATATTCTGGGAGAATCATACACCTAATTCGATGGACTATATTTTCGCATCATCATATCTTACGGATCGCAGAACTATAAAACTATATTCTCTCATCTACCCTAGAGATGCCAGAATTATGTTATAACTATATAATTTTTTACTTTAATGCAAAAATTATTGATATCGCTACTATTTTATAGCTCTCAAACCCATAATAATTTTCTGAGTGCACGCATATTTGATTTCCGTCGGAATTTAAATCTATTTTAAAAAATTCAGCTTCTGCAGACATTTGCTTGTTAGCTTAAAAGGGCAATTTCTGGATACCGCAGTCGGTTGCAAAAATTGAGTTCTTGAAGACAGCCAAAAATAAGGCTGAATATTTACATAAAAGAAAAAAAAATTAATACCTAAGAATTGAAAAAACTTAAATTTTCAAAAAGAAAAAAATCATTTTAATTCTAATAAATGTTGGTTGGTTACAAAATATTCTGCAAAATTTGGGAGCAATTATCAGCGGTTAATTTAGGTTAAAATGATAAATATATGTCATCCCTTCCTCATTTAAATAATGTGGACTCCTTCAGGAAAAATGAGACAATGTCGTCGTCGTTATCAATATCTGGGCTGTTGTCGGAACCGCAACCACTCGAGCTTTTCTAGGGCATGAAGGCAGTCTAGTAAAGGTTCCCTAAGCATGCCTCTTTTGGCCGCGAGGACCCCTGCACCGACTCTTAGTGACGATAATTTGCATTTAAATAAAAGCGATAAGATTCTCCTGGAGTTGGCTGCAGTTAGGTGCAGGAGGCACCCGCCTCCGCCCCCAAAAATTAATTTGTCAAATAGTCATGAGGGTAATCCGATATTAAGCCCAACAGCACATAAAATGAGAGGCACAGTGAGAATGGCTTGCTCCCGTCATTAATCTTGCAGCTGGTGCCATTCAAGTGTCTCCGCTTCGTCCCTTAAATTACTACGCTGCAGATAAGGACGGAGCCCTAGGACTCTAGGTGGCGCCCAGTGCACATCTATTTGCTCCTAATACAGTCTTTGGAGCCGGGCTGTCCATGTAAGGGGAGATACTCTGAAATTTATTATAATTTGTAATCCCATAGAGCCGCCGAGAAGTGCATGAAACGAAACCCCATAAATCGGGACCAGCCCCAGATCCTAGCCGTGGTGGTAATCAGTCGCCATCCAAAAATTAGCAAATCTTCGCAGGCTCTCTGTGTGATTTTCTGCCTCATTATTCGCCGGCTGTTTCCCTGTCGTTCAAAGGGTTTTCGGGGACGTTTGTTAACTTGCGAATCCCAACTGGCGTCTTCCTTTTTTAATATATCCGAAGCACCCGAAATTCGGGCTCTGCCCGCTGGGAGGCTGCTTAATCACTGCGAATCTGACTGAGTGGATCCTAAGCTCTAAGTAGGTGGTTATGAAGAGATTGGTTAATCTTGTGAGAGCTCAGGGCCTCTGTTTTCGTAGTCTTAATTAATTTGTCAAGTGATTGTCTGCAGAGATTAATTTTGTCGAGGAGCGTCGGGAAGCTGAAGTTTGCAGCACCCGTCATCAATAATTCCGTCTGGAAGAACATTCCGGCACCGTTCGAAAGGTCCAGAAGATGGTGCGATGCTCGCGAGGCGTGGCTTAGCCGGAGAAGCTCTTAATTTGAATAATTGTTCCGCAAGCGGGGAATCCCCGGGGATTTCAAATTCTGTACACAAGTAATTCACGGCAGTTTTTGGTCGCCGCCGCCATTATTCACCCGAAAGCGTTGCGGTCCAGTTGTGCGCTCATAAAATGCAGCGGCATTTTTTTTTCCTGGTTTTTACGGTTTCGTAAGCAGATTTTAGCGGAGCCCCGGGCCTAAATCACCTCTTGTCCTCGATGGGCTCTCTTCCATTGCGAAAATGGTCCTGCGTCGGACATTTGTTTACATTTGCACGAATTATGACTATGCGCCGCGTCCCTCCACTCCACGTTTTGTATATTATCAAAGAAGTGATTTACGGGGGCTTCCACTTCTGCTCCTCGGACCCTACCATCGGCCAGTATGGGAAAAAGTGGGACTCCTTAGACCGGCTCCACGTAGAGCTATTTTACAATTTCATGCTCACTGTCACCGAGCGCCACTCCTCGGACCGTTCATAAGAATTGTGTGAAGGACCCTCCAGAGGTAAGTCCAGAAAAGACCGGGAGAATAAAATGAAAATTATTCGGGAAATTACGAGCCAGCGCTCGGACACCGCCGGGGGACGCTCCATCCTCGGCTTTGATGACCTCGGGGACGCTAGACACGGTTTAGATTTTCTTAATACCATCTGAGGGCGCGCTTACGGGGCCCTTCAGACGAGAATTCACGAGTTGGGTAGACTGCAACTAGGGGAAAAGTGTAATTTAAATTGTTTAAACGACTTCTCACCCCGGTGGTGCACTCCTGTCAGTCTGTGTTCACTTGAAGAAAATATGACTTTTTTTCTAATTTCACGTAACTTTAAGAAACTAAATATGTAGGTACTTCAATATTTCACAATTTTTGCTTTTTCTTATTGATAGGTAAAGGTTTTCAAGTTCAAGCTTCAAGTTTATAGTATTTCAAAGAGAGACGAACAGCCTTCGTTTAAGATTATTTGAAGAAAATCAATATAAAATAACAATTAACAAACAAATTTATTTTTATACACAAAATTAAAGAAACTTAAAAAAATCGATAACACTACGAAATATTTAGGAGTCAACCTAAATACAACCTATACAAGTTACACATTTTACAAACAATTCATAGGATTAATATCTTAACTAGAATACTATACCCATTTATAATAGGGACATTCACTTTTCGGTATATTTTTATTGTAAAATTGCCATGACAAAGTGAATAGATTACTTGATAGATTGTGAGTTTGAACGAAATTATATAAATAAACAATGTTTTTTTAATATTCCACGTTTTTAAAACGGTCTAAAAAGTACAAACAAACAAACAAACATACAGACAAGAAAGCAAGTTAATATTGCATTGTCTTCCAGTTCTGAGCTATGTTTAAAGTTTAAAGTCTCTAGCTCATCGGTGAGTTAGTTTAAAATCGATTGCAAAATTTGTACAGAGCAGACAGACAAGAAAGCGAGTTAATAAAAACGTAGTAAAATACGTATGAAAATGTCTCAATACGAAAAAATCGTTCTTAATAACTAGGCAATGAAGCAATATTTAAATAAAATATTTATCCATGCTCATCGCGTAGTTGAAGACATTACATACAGAAATAAAAACCTTGACAATTATTAAGAATTTCGATAGTATAACAGCCAATTACAATACGTAGTTTCTCATATGACTTTGAGGTTTCAGTACATGTAAATTATAAGCAATTAGTCTATATGTGGAGGTGGGTATTATTGCGAGTCCAATTAGCACTAGGGTGGCGTGCCGCTTTACAACCACATTTTGTATAATCCGGCTATCTATTGGGGGTATTAGGTACATTTTGTAATAAGCATTAGAAGCAACTTTTGCAGATCAAGATGTTAACCACCTCCCCAATCCCTTTTTTCAGATATCATCTTTGGATCATTTATAACATGCTTGCCTAATGTTTTGTGCCAGGAAGTGAAAAAGCGTTTCCTTCTCGTTTGGTAAAAATTGTTGAAAGGAATGCTCAACTTAGTCGCGAAATTCCTAAAAGCCCCGTAGTAGTTTAAGCTACTTATAAACAAATCCTACAAATTCGTTAGTTCTGCGAAACTCTGTTTGAATTCGTGGCTATGCGAGTGAGCTTAGTTACGTAGCTTAATATTCTAAATAAATTAAATATAGTTAGTAGTAGAAATTATAAGAGGAGCTGCCGAACAAAACGATCTAATTACACTTTCGGAAAAAAAAACAATTTTTTTTTAAGTCTAACTGTATCTATTTTTGTATTCGTTTTCAATGAAAACGTCATGAAAATATGACAAAATGGAGTCAGAAGTTCGTGATTTCGATCAAAACGTTTTCGGTCAAAATGGAATAATTTACATACATACAAATCTGTAAGATGTTTCATTTCTGAATTTTTATACTTTTATAATGTAGCAATACTGTTTTTAGTGAGGCAACAATACAGTCGACTTTCTCTTCTTTTTATGACAATTTAAATTTCCTAAAAAACATTCAGGTTCGATCCGTTCAGGTAGATGTGACCCCTTAAATGCAATCAAGTGGCAATCAAAACGTAACAATTGCATCAGTTGCAAACAAAACAACATAATTGCATTTTTTAAATTTTAATATCTTTGGTTTCATTAGAAATAGAAATCTTGATTTAATATATGAGCCGTTTACTTTGAAAGTGGTACAAGTTCAAAAAATCATAAGGCGATTTTTCTGTATTCTTCTAAGGTAAATTCGTCTTTATGACATTTTGGACTTGTACCACTCTCAAAATAAACACCTCATATGTCAAATAGGGTCGCAAACACTATTTGGGAAAATAAAAAGCCACGTTAAAAGACGATTTTAAGTACGTTATTCAGTTTTTACTCTTCCTGTAAAATTTAATTTTATGTAGTTAGATTGTTTTGTTCGCCGGCGCCACATGCATGCATATTACGTCATATGTTTTAACGATGGCCAGAACTCCACAAAGCCTCCATTTATGAATAAGGCCCCATAGTAAACTTCAAACGATTTCAACTTGTTCTTCCTTGTTATGCATTTAATATTACCAGCTGAGACCTTTTCCAACGAGAGCTTCTTGCGACCAATCAATTTGTTAATCTCCCAGGAGACATCCAGACCCATCCTGATTTTGAAGAGCCTTGTGATAATTTTCTATATTGAATGGCTCTGATACGTTCGTTAATTATTTTGCCCAAACACCTGATGTTGCTTAGGTGCTGATGATTCAACTTTATTTCAATGGCGTTCAACAGACTCTTTAAGAGTTTCAAAGTTTTTAGGGGTTGTTCACAGTTGATGGAGCTTAAGAATAAAACCTCACTTTTCCACTTAATTCGTATCTTGGATAAACGCAAAATGTAAATAAATAATTAATTGTTTACATAATATAAACTTATTAATTATTAATAATAAAATGTTTACAAAATATGAACTTATTAATTATTAATAATTAAATGTTTACATAATATGAACTTGATTTCAAAAAGTGATGTTTTGATGTGGCATTTTTGGATAAGTGCTCTTTTGTTCGGATTTCCTAGAGAAGTTAAGTTTTGATAATTTCCAAAATGGAAATGTTTTGTGTTAATGTTAAAGGGCTATTTGGTAAAATTGAAACAAATATACAACAAAAGTTTCGAATCAGTATAAATTTTCTTTGTTGCTAGATTCATAGAGTTTTATTTAAAATATTAGATTGATTTTGACCATAACTTTCAAGTGATTGCTTTTATATTATGAGAAAAGTGAATTATTGCAATAAACATGTTAAACTGAATTTTATACTTATTTTATTATTGAATAGGGTTTTGAACTAAACAAAGTGATTTTTGTTATCGGAAAAGTGCTTTTGGATTTGGTTTTTTCTACACTAACTTGTTAATTTTCTCATTCTGCTTCGGATGCAATAAAAATATAAACTCCTCAATTGCTGCAGTAATGTCTACGATAGTCGCGTCCAACTCGAAAGCCCTTATATAGTAAGACAAATTAAAGAAATATTTGAAATCAATTTTAAAAAATTTAAAATATTTGTTGATTATTATTATGAAATATTTTAAAGAATAACGAAAATCTTCCTTTTCCGCAAAGTATCGATTTGAATTTATTGGTCTTTATTGTTTTGAAACTTTCCAATATAACTTTCCTGTTCTTAAACACCGCAACCAATTTGAGAGCACTTTGCGTCTTTAGTTTTGAAAGCAGCAAAAATTTCTTTCTGTTTGAAAGTTCTGAATTATCGTGTAACCTCGAAAAAGTGCTGAACCGCTACCTCGTCCAGATTCGCTTGCATAACTCACTTAATTCCACCAGAACTTTCATAAAGTTTGTAGCACTTTTACGGCGCAAAAACGTCTCCTTAAAGTCCGTCGGTCGGAGCCAACCGCAAAACTGTCTCAAGCAATAAAAATGCTGAGCTGTGGAGGAGTGGCCGTCACCGCAAATAGTGAACTCGCCAAATTGACAATATTAAAAAGCGATGTTGCATTAAGTAATAGCGAAGACATCTGCAGAGCATGTCCTGCGGGAACCGGAGGATAGGAAAGTTTTCCCTGGCCACTGAGCCGTGAGGATCTTGACACTGCTTCGCTTGGTTTTAGTTTATTTTTATTATACTTTTTCTCCAGATCCCTAAAAACCAGGATTTGGGCCGCAGCAGCTAAATCCGAACCTTTTGAAATTCAAATTGAGATTGATTTTATAACTGTGCAAACTTACCTGTGGATTATCCCACAGGAATGCTCCATATTTGTGGCTCTGCTTGGCAAGTGACTTCGGTGCGAGCCAGGAGGCGACGGCGGCACCGCACCCGTCCCTCCGGGTATTCAAATGATTTATGGGCGGAAAGGTTTTCTGCTCCAGAGCATATTTCAGCATTATATTTTAGAGAGCTTAGAGTACAAGTTTCTGTACAAACTGATAACAACGGGTGGAGTGGTCTTAGTGCCACATTTCAAGGTTTTACACACAGTTTTTATTATCCTAAAATTTTCCCAGAGTGCTCTTTGCGGGAGTTGCACGTACTCTCGAAAGGACCATTTCTGTAAATGACGTAAAATGCATTAAAATTTAACTCCTGAGCTAGAAAGGGCCAATTTGTCCTTGGGGTTCAGGTCAGGTTTGGGCCCACCTACCCGACGAATGTCCGAGCTCTGCAATATTCAGCTTAAATTGAAGGAGTGGAGTCTTCCAGTTCGGGCCTTCGAGTTTCTATTGGCTTGAGTTTAAGCTTATTTTGGAGGAAGTTAGTTAAGAACCCCACGTTGAGTCCTCCCACTTATTCCAGCCTAATTAACTTTCATTCGCGCTCTATCTATTTGAACTTAAGAAAAGGATAAATGTCCACTGGAATGGGATTTAATTCAAAGTAATTCCAGTTGCCGAACCTCAGCGCGGATTAGCAGCCCTAAGACGGACACCCTTTGGGTGTATCACCCGTGCCCGGATGAATTTAATTTCAACGAAAATATGAAAGCTTTGAAATATGATATCGAAAATAAATTGGGGTTATCTTTGGCAAATAACTCGATTTACGCCTGAAATCGAAGACCCTTCCATCTTTGAGGCGTGTTTGCATTTTGATTACGAATCGTCGGAATTTGTTCCACACGACGAGATCCCGAGATCAAAGTGCAAAGGCATTACGTGGCTTAGTAAAACTTTCTTGATTTGTGAATTTGATACTCCTTTGGGGAAACACTTTGATGTTCCTCAGCCATCCCGCACACCCGGCTTGACCCACATTCTGCAGAAGAGATGCCACCTCATTCGATGGTATTTCGGATGCTGGGCCTTCAGGGCACAGGTAATTGTTTGTAGCGCATCCTGCTCGGGAAAAAATCATTAGCGCTCACTTCCGATCGATGATGAAGCGGTTGTCTGCGGTACCCAAACAAAAACCCTTCAGAGAAGTGAATTCGCATTTCCGCAGTGAAAGGGTTGTTTCTTTCGACTCGATAAAATAAGAACGGAGGCAGATTGACGCTATCTTATGAACTTCTAGTGTTCATCAGCCTTTTGTTGTTTTATTTCACATGGTTTCACAGGATGAAAATTCCATATAATGTGATCAATATCTGCGGCAAAACAGACATATGTACATATCATATATGAGTTGTTCCTGAAATCGATAGGTTCAATAATCACACAAAGTCGTAACCTGATCATAGCAAAGCTTGAAATAGCGATTATTCTAAAATTTGTATGAAAGGTATATGACGGAGGGATATAAATAAAATAAGTATTGACCATTTCTAATGAAGTCAATTATAAATAGTATTTTTATATTGTAATCACATCGTGTTGGCCAAATGAATGATTAAATAGTTATTAGGGTTGATAACCTGTTGATTAAATTATTATTATTATTTTAATAATCATAAAATTAGCACAAAGTATGATCGCAAAACCAAACCTTCTTTATTCAATACCTTTTTAAGAGTCTCATTTTTAGGTTTACTGAAATGCCTTAAGCAGATCTGTCGCTAGCTCTTCGTTGATTAGTCATAAGAATTTTTTATTTTTGGCGGAGAATTAGCAAATACTACATACATATGTACATATTAGACAGACAAAATGAACGAAAGTTAAATGCGTGCATTTTGTTAAACAATTTCATTATTTTTCATAATTTGCTGCTTCTATAAATTTAACTAATTGTTTCCTCTATTACGAAATCAAATGCATTTTTCATTATTCAGTATGAATATAATTTTGTAGTTGAACTCATTTAAAAATGTGTGAATCTCTATTAGCATATGAACTTTGAAAAGTAATTTTACCCTATAGAAACTTTTGTCCGCCAAAAGATATAATAAGGAGCATAAAATCGAAGCAGGACACTTCGGATGTTTCATTCTTAGCAATTTTGAAACGACATAACTACTGACCAAATGACACATTTTATTTGTCAACTTTGCGAGTTAAATGATACTTTTTCAACTCTAGTCAAACAGCTTCGTTTTTATTCTTAATGTTATTTTCGTTGAAGATGATTCATCCCTCGTAATATTACATGGTACAAATGAAAGAAATTTTACATCGTACGCGTGATCCTTAATATGGAACGGAAATTTGAATGTGAGTTCGGTTGTATAAATATTCCATTTAATGAATAAAAGGAAATGTGATGCTTCATTAGAATTAGTGAGTTGTCAATTTTTAGTACTAAATTAAACTTAGAATTTATCGCCTCTATTCGGTATGCAGTTGTATGCTAATTAAATATTTAGTACCAAAATAGAAAGTTGTATAACGGCTAAAACATATAGTGATGAACTTTACACTTTCTGCACTGACCTACCTATAATTTTTTCAGTACTTAAATTAGTAAGAACCGCGAAAAATTGACAACAAACTGTTAGGCGAAATGATAGCAAATCCCCTACTCTTAAAAACGATTATCAAATGTGAAATTATTATTATTAAAATTTTTGTAGGTTTATAAGATGTTTAGAATAACAAAGGAATCTTTCAGATACTAGATGATTGAAATGGAGTCATATAACAATGGTTCGGTGATATTCACTACCTAACCGATTCTTTGTGGAGGGCGGTTATCAAAAAACTATCAGAGAAGACTGGAATGTAGGATAATTTATTAGTTTTATTTTCCATTTAAGTTATTTATAAATCACTACAATTCTTCCAAGTATTAATATCTCCAGCTTCATCGATATCTTTTCCGCTGTTACTCTGACCTCGGCGTTCATTATTAAGTTCTTAGCCAGGTCGAAGCGATTCTCCATATGTTTCACTACAATCTAATTCATATTGCCTAGAATTTGTTATTTTCGATCTAAATATTAACAAATTATAGTAATAAACATTACAATTTACTACATTTTAGTAATTCGATTTTGCTAGGTAGCATTTGCATTGCACTTCATCGTTTTCGTTTCGTTTTGTTTTCAGGAGTAAGACCTATAAATTTAGAAATTTAAAGTGTTTATCATAGACAATCCCTATCTCGATTTTTACCAAAAGTAGCGCAATCTGCAGCTAATGGCTACAATAAATATTCCAATATCTGAGAAATTCGTGAAAAACGTTTCTCTGAAGTTGTATAAATAATATAAAAGAATTTAATTACTGTACGGATAGAGGTTAAAAGAGTAAACACGAAGTACGGTTGCAATCCTTTCAACTAAATTCTAACAATGAGCGGCAGGGAAGTAGCAAAAACAATTAACTCCACTTTGTTTTGATTGAAAAGTCCATTCTGTAATTTGATGTTGAGTAAATACGTGCAAAATTTAGTGACCAGTTACGTCCTAAAAGCGAAATTAGGCTATTTTGCAGGCCACCATCCGAATCGACTTCGAACGCATTTCGGAGGGCAAAAAAGCATTTTCGGCCGCCTTTTGATTTTCCACTTTGTAGGTTTTAGCAGAACGCAAAGAACTCGAAACAATACAAACACACGCACCGGTGCGGAGGAATCAAATGACTTTGATGTGAAAGGGTTCGGTCCGTCCTTTCTCGGCGGCCTGAGCGCTATGTACGATTAATTCTTAAAAGCTTTTCCTTGTCCAATTATTTACCCAAATTTAATATGTGAATGGGCCCGGCATCCATTATCCCTTTTTCGATGCGCCTTCATATGAAGAATGCCAGGTCGGGTTGTGGTATCAAATTTCATCAGGTCCAGCGTGTGGCAGCATTCCTCGCCGCCGTCGCCGCCGCCGCGCCCCACGAGGCCCAACGAACGAACCGAGGCTATTAATGCGAATCAAAACTACTTCGGAGCTCGGGGGAGGACGCAATTTTATTAAAATTTCTTCGGGTACCCAAGGAATCCGTCCGCACCCGCCCCCGCCCTCTAATGGACTTGCTTCAACTTTTCTTTCATCGCAGTGGAAAATTTTATTACAAAGTTGAAAAAGGCAGAGCTTTGAGCGAGATTCTAGTCGTTACCTCAGCAGATCTAGGAAAGAAGTTTCTCCCAAGTTTCGAAGGTTCGTCGGAAATTATTATATCCAGTGCAAAGGAAGCCGCAGTCATTCGAGTCGTCGTCGGGTTTGTGTAGAAATTTTAAAAGTTGTGAAATTGTTTTCAATCAAAATATGGGCAGGTTTACAAACAGGGCGAACTTTGTTGAAAGTTGTGCAGAGCCTTTGCTGTTAGCTCCAGTGATAAAGTTCGCCTTCTGCGCACCGTTAATGCTGCAGACACCTTCGAATCAGCGCCAATTCGAATTGAAGCATTGTCTGACACATCTCCAGGAGATAATGAGGATCCAACCAGCCCTTGAGCCCTTCAAACGAGGTGAGAAGGTGAACTACGTCTGTGGTGCAAACGACAAGTTACTTTCGTTAGCTCCAAATTAGATCGACAGTTTCTGCATGATTTGTGCTCCCGGGGGGACACGTCAGCCCGGTTCCGCGTGCGCCACCCGGGAAAAGTTCCTCTGTTGCCGAAGGCTATTCACGGCCTTCCACCGCGTGGGATTAAGAAGAAAACAATGGTAAACTTTGCTGTAATTAATTACATTGAGGGATTACTAAATTAAATCTTAACTTCGCTCAGCCTCTACTCAAGGCTTTTGGAGGCAAAAAGTTGAGAAGGCGCCTCCATTATTAGTCACGAACTTTCCTCCTAAGGAGCTCTTGGCGCAACTTTTGACTTGGTCCCTGTTGTCTAGAGGGCTTCGCGCGATTCTCTGTTCTTTCTTTTTTGTTTCGGGCTCCTTTGGCCCTCAAACAGAATTGATATGTTTGCAGCCACCGTCAGGTTCTAACCTGGATTAAGACCACTCGGCCCACTTCGGAACTACTGACGACTTCCGCTTGGTCCTTGCCCACGAGCAAACATCCTTGGCTTCGTCGTCAAATTTGCTGTTGAAGTACCGGGCCTCAGCCAAGTGTACCTCAATGAGTCGGAGCCGCAATTCGAAAGGCCTCTTAGGAAGTCCATGTTCTGCTGCGCCTTTGTGCCCGGCGCCTAATGCCAATATTCATTAGAGCAAATCCTTCAGCTCTTATTATCTCAAATATGCAAACATACATATACCAAAGACGATAAGTCAAAATTTCAGACAGGCTAACTAAGAGCTATCGGGCTCAGGTACCCGGGCCCTGGCGGCTCTGTTGGTTGACATCATCTGATTAATTGAATAACATTATCGGAGCGGACGAGCTTACTCTAGGCAGTTTGGCCAGTTCATTTGTTCTAACTGCCTGCGATAAGGAGCCGAGTCCTTGCTCTGGCAGGCACCCAAAATTCGAAGTAGACTGTCGCTTTTTCGGGAAGATACTTTCGTCGTCAATTGTATCCTTCAGTCGCGATAAGTACTCGTATTTGCTTATAAGCTAATTAGGAAATTGGGCCACAACTAGATAACTCTAACAATAAGTCTACTTTGTCATTATAGTTCCAGGACATGAGATCTTCGATATATTGAATATCTACTTAGGGATAATACCCTGAATGAATTTTGCCTAAGATTCCTAATTTCGAAATTGACTTTGTACTTCTTCTACAATTCCATAGCTTAGAGCAATATACAATATATTATATTATTTATGTGGGATCGACCGCACTTCTCATTATAATTCAGGCTTGGCCAGTCCTCAGCAGTCCAAATTCAAAGATTTTAAGTTCAGTTCGTGTCTATGCTCAGGTTCGTTATTTAGAGAAATCCCACATTTGTATTATATTATATGCACAAATATTTCAATACATTAAAAGGAATTATAATACATGAAATCTTACTTTCAAGTTTGATAAATATCGTTTCATATGTATGTATACGAGTAATAATATATTTTAGAATTATTTTTATTTATTTTTTGTTATTTTTTACTATATTTTGCTCTTAATAATAATGCAAAAAACGAGAAGTAAAGACCGAGGTGAAATCATGATTATTTGGTTTAACGATTATTTTGCAGAATTCATATATGAACTTACATTTATATACATTTTTTTTTTTTTTTTTTTATTTCAACATTCCTTGTTATAATTGTATGGATTAGCTTACATAGGCTCTAGCATACATATTTGCAAATCTTAAACTACGATATAATTATTAGAACTGCTAGATCCTTTATCTAGGCAGTTATGTTTTGGTCGTTAGTAGCTATCCATAGTGTCCGGTCAGCTTTTGCTGGCGGATTTCGTAGGCCTGGATGGGTAGCTGTTGCTGTTAAGGCTGGCTGGTATTGTTGGTGTATTTTTTCTTTAGTCCTCTCCTGTAGTCCTTGTATATCTGGTAGAGGAGTGATAGTCCCACTTCGACTGTAAGGATGATCAGTGTCAGCTCGATGTTTTCCGACTTGATGTCCTCGGGGTTGATGATGATGGTGTTTATTATTTCCCCGGCGTTGTCCACCTTCTTTGAGTTAGTAGTTCCCATGGTTGTTGGTTTGCTGTTTGTAATTGACTGCTGCCTGGCTGTCCTCAGGCCTTCCTATTTATGCTTCGTCGTTTTGCTTTGCGCAATCCAGCGGGTCGTTTTTCTTGAGTCTTGTAAATTTTTTTGCAGTCAGTATGATTCTTGCTGATCTGTTGGGGTGTTGTTCTAACCTGGCTAAATATGCTTTACTGTGCTTGGCAATTATTTCTTCGACCTCGTTAACTTTTGTTTCCCTTAGCAGGAATTTGTTGCGGACGTAGCGTGGTGCTCCGGTTATTGCTCTTATTATTTTTGATTGTGCTCGCTTTATTATTTCTATGTTTGAATTTTTCGCTGCGCCCCATAGCTGGATTCCGTAAGTCCAAATTGGTCTAATAATGCTCTTGTAGACTGCTATTTTTGTGCTTAGACTTAGCTTCGATTTTTTGTTGAGTAGCCAGTACATTTTATTAAATGTTAGCTTTATTTGTTCTTTCTTTTTGTGGAGGTGAGCTTTCCACGTTAGTCTGCGATCTAGATGGATGCCCAGATATCTAACTTCATTGACTGTTTTTACTTTTGTTCCCTTTATTTTGACCGGTTTGCAGGTCCCTTTCCTTAGTGTGAAGGTGATCTGCTCAGTTTTACTTTCGTTTAGGTTTATACCCCACTTCTCTGTCCATTCTATTATTTTGTTGAGGTGTTCTTGGATGATTCTCGTAGCTGTTGTGGGGTTCTTGTGTGCGAATATCAGCGCTGTATCATCAGCAAATGTTGTGGTCGTAATTTCGTTGTCTACTGGAAGGTCTGCCGTGTATATCAGGTAGAGCACCGGCCCCAGTACACTTCCTTGGGGGACTCCCGCTTCGATTTGGTAGATTTTACTGGTACAGTTATTATAAGTTACTTGAAATTTCCTGTTGGTGAGGTAGCTGTGGAGTATGTTGTAGTATTTCCCTGGGAGTAGATCCTTGATTTTGCTTAACAGACCGTTGTGATTGACTTTGTCGAATGCCTGTGCTATATCCAGGAAAAGACCGATACAGTATTGTTTTTTTTCCATGGCTTCTTTTATTTTATTGTGGATCTTGTGGATCTGCTCGATGGTGCTGTGTTGGCTCCTGAACCCGAATTGGTGAGTGGGGATTTATATACATATAAATATAAAGTTGAAGCTAAATATTTGCTATAAAACGATAAAGTCTCAAATACATGTAGTTTTCAAAGTCAGTATGGATGTAATATTTAAATGGATAATATGAAAAAAACTACGGCCAACAAGCAGTCGAAATAAAGATTTATAAAACTTATTTATCTTATTTCACTGCCACATTTTTATTATAGTGACTGTCACAACATTTTTTCAGAGATTATTTACTATGAAGAACAAGAGAGAGAAAAATGAAAGTTTATGGAGGCAAAATATTCATAAAAATTACATTCAAAATTTAAGCGGAGTACTTGTTATGCTAAACTAGTAGATTGTTTTTGTTTTAGGCCATTTCTTGAAAGCCAATGTCGACCACACTCCGTCTGGTAGCATGGAATATTCAATCCACACCTTGCACCTTCGACAGTGTCAAAAATCATAGAATTTTTTTGTTTTGTTCAATAAAGTTACATTTAATAGTTATTTTCTACAAATGGTATGATAGAAATTCCTTAAATTAAAGCTATAACTTCTAAATTGTTTAACTATACATTTATAAATATAATTTAAATTCAATGGATTTCATTACATCACATTGTTAAACAGCAAAAATGAATTGGCTTACGCTCTTAATATGCATGTTTACTCTTTTATACACGTGTATGTTCTACTTAGAATTACCTAATTCACAACTACATTATCATATTTATAGTATTATATACAAATCGTTTGTATAAAGAATTCTGTTTTATAATAGTAAGTCGTTTTGTTTTAGTAACGCATCTAGACTTGGCTTTATACTGGGAGATTTGGACTTTTTTTTTATTAATTTGAGGGCGTTAACTTTCCATAAACACATATGGTGTTAATTCAATTCTGGGCCTATAATTCCCAGATTGGACAGATGCTAAAATTTGCGCAAATTATTAAAAGTTACACTTTTACAGAGCTGAAAATTTGCATTTATAAACAGAGGACGTCTTGGTAAAATGCACTCGAGAAAGAAATTCATTTCGAAATACAAGCTTCTAATTTAGGAACAGCATTTTGGAACTTTCCTCTGATAATCCCCGTAAACTATACGGCCTCCTAAAGTGGAGTACTTTTTCAAATCACGAAAAATAAAAAATTTATGAAATGAGGTGCTGCGTGTTTATGGTTTATATTTTTTTATTAAATTACGTCCCCGAAATTATTAATCAACTTTAAAACTATCTCAGTAGATTGATTAATTAGATTATGTTTGAGTTTCTCGACTCCTATTCTAATAAACTAAATTATTTAAAAAACCAAAAACCCGACTGCAGTAAAAATATCAACTGAAAAGCGAAAAACAAGCTCTATAATCTATAGAAAATTGTAAGAGCAATGTCCTTATAAGTAATGCACCGTGCAATTATTTTTTGTTCGATACCTCGTTAACAAATAATACAATTTATATTATTATTTAAATATAACTTAAATATTGGAAAAGGTATTCCAGGCGGGGACAAGCCAATTAGTCCAAATGTTACTTTTTTTCAAGAAATATGTTTTGTCGTTCATTGCTTGTCCCCGTCAAGCCGTTTAGGCTGCAGAGCGACACAAAGAAATAGACATACATACCCACATACATACATACTCGTACATACATACGCTCGAAAAACATAACCCTCCTTCGGCAGTTGGGTAAAAATAAATGAGTAAAGAAATTATTTGCAGTTTTGCCGCTTTTCTTCGATCTCTCATGGAGCAATGGGTAGTGATTGAAAAAAATTAAATAAAAGTTTAGAAACTTGAAAGAATCAAGTCAAATTTTTGTTTTTAAAACTTTTATATGATTCGTTACAAATCAAAACTGGTACCGTAAACACGGGTTTCTTTAGCCCTGGGGGGTAATTTTGGCCCAAAACGAAAAAAAGCTTGAACAGCCCGCTACTCTGCAAGCTCGTGTGCGAACGCAGCAGTGTCAATCTTAAATCATAACTGGCAGTATTGGTTAGAGACTGGATGCTATCTTCACGTTGCTTACGCAGGTATTGACTTGTTAGCCTTGATCAACTGTGGGATAGTGAAAACGTGCGTAAATTGTGTCTGCAAACTTCCTCTTGAGACTGCTAAATCTGGTAAGTTTTCGTTAAAATATCTATTTGATCTTATCAGACGTGTATTTGGGGACATGCCAATTGTATTTTCAATTTATTTAATCCTTGTATAAAACGAGAAATCTTGAAAACAGTTGTGTTGTAAACTTTGTACCATGTTTCATACAACATTGGCCCGCGGGCTGGTGATCATGTTATAGTGCAGTGGAACCAACATTTTTATCCTTGTCAGGTAATATCATTATCTGAGGAGGCAGTCCTTGTTAGATGTATGAAGAAAGGAAAAGATTTTTGGCGGTGGCCTGTTATTAAGGACGAACAACTATACAAGCGGGAAAATATAGTACAAAAAATCAGATTTCCTAAATTCGTGAGAAAAGGCTGCTTTTCTGTCCCGGAGATAAACAAATATAAGTAGAAAACTATCTCTTAAGACACTAAGGTTTAAAAAAGAACGTTCTAAACCTAATAATGTTAACGATGATTCTCATAAAAGGCTGTTGAATAAGGAATTAGTTAAGTGAGATTTATTTTATTTGAAGAAATGTTTTGTTATGGTTGATTTTTTTGTTAAAAAACTATGCTTGAAGAGACTTAGATTTAGAAAAGAAAAAAAGAAAAAATATATGATTGTTTTCTTGTTGAAATAAATGTTTATTTTTGATTAATAAATGCTCTAGTTTTATTCTTTAACACTCCAAAATAGTTTTGTAAGAGAAAAATGCTGCGGAGCAAAGAAGCCTTTCTTTAAGGACAACATTGGCCCAAAAAAGAAACAAAAATATATGTACCATTCAGTATATATTTTTCAGCTTTTTCATTCTCAAATAATAACTTACACCTCTGAAACCCCTTCAAACCTAGTCTAACATTTATATCTACAAAATTCATAAAATGACGCGTCTTTTAAAAATTTGTTTAATAAAAATTGGGCAAAGTAACCCGTGTTTACGGTATGTAAGCTTTGCATTTTTGAAAAGTTTCGTAGAGTTTTCACATTCAAAACAGAAGTTTTCCAAAAATGTATAAACATACACACACTTTTCATGCAGAATAAATTAGGTATTTTGTAGCTTAAAACCGTTCCTATACGCAATGGGGAGGTATGGAAAATATGTAGTAAATGTGCGAGTATATTAAAAAATTCCGAATTAATAACCAAAATTCATTTCAAACAAAATTTATTACAAAATTATTATGCTAATATATATTTGCATTTAGATAGCCTACAACTAATTTATTCCATTCTTTATAAAAATTGTTTGCGCACATCATCCAAGAACGCTGCCTTCAACTGTGTTATATTTAAAAAAAGTAAAAGCAAACAATTTATAAATTTTTATTGAAATAAAAGCAGAACTATAGATATAGTGAGGTCGCCGGAAATAGCTGCGGAATGCAAAATAGAGCGAGCGTGAATCTATAAAAGGCTCCAAAAGGGTGGCATGCCAGTTAGAATATAGTAAAACAAAATCAGCATTTGTGGGGTACCAGCAGAATTGTCGCGTGTTTATCTGCTCGAGCCCGTCCGGGAACATTCCGAACGTATGGAAATGGAAAATGAGCCAGCTGACCGAGCGGGTGGAGCCGTCTAACACTCTGCCGGCCCGAAAATAGCCCCAAAACAAATCGAAAATTTCATGCTAATGACTATGGATATAGCCAATGTCCCGATCGTTAATTTTGCAAAATGCAAACAGATTGCCCTTTAACTAAACCGTTTTCAGAAAGGGCCTGGTTCAGCGAATTGTGTGCACACACGACGGCCATCGCAGACCCCTCCCAACCCTCTTCATACACCATCCTTTCTGTTTTACATATAGGAGAGCGTGTGGAGAAGATAAAAAAAAAATCTCCGTTTTTTCCTAGATTAAATGAATTTCCTCAGGGGCAAATTTTTGCATACATTACGTAAAGATTCCCTTTTCGTGGTCTGGTTAAAAATTTGTATTCCGCCAAGTTGGGAGCACTAAAGCAATTTTCAGTGGCGGTCCCGTTTCTCATTTGCATGCAAATGAGTACCGACTACTCAAATTTTTAATGGTAACTTTATTTGTATTATTTTTACGTAAATCCACTTTCAGCCAGGCGCCGCAAAGCCTTCGCTCCGGACAGACAAGTGGAAGTCTAGCAAATTTTCATAATTAATATGGAACAATTTTTTCAACCGTCAACTAATAAGGAGGAGGGAACAGGAGCCTTTTTGGCACAGTCTCTCTCTGGCGGTTTATTAGCCTTCTAGTGTAAGTCCATTACTTATGTAAGTTCACCTCTGTTTCCAGAAATTTCATCCCCAAACACCTGGAATACAAACAAACCCTCCTCCGACTGGGCCCCGCTCAATACCTCCCTATCCCCCATTAAGCAATCTTGGAAGTTTGCGTATGGCCGTCCCATTCCCGGAATTTATTGTGATTTATTTGCTGAAGCAGTGATACATGAAATCCACTGTAGTCATAGGTAAGTGAAATAGATGTTCTTGCGTGATATATGGAAGGCATAAGTTACCTCGCCCAAGAAGTTGTAAGCCTTAACAAAGGTAATGCAAGAGTTGATTAACAAATAAAGTTTATGCTGCAGACAACCCAATTTCAGGGGGCACGGGAATAATTTTGAGGAATTGTCACATTTCTCATGCACAGAAGGTTTGCAAAGTGTTACGGACAATTTGAAATAGTATGCTGCTTACATAACTAGAATGAATCGCTGCCGGGTCACTGGGAACAGGCAAATTTCTTCTCTTATAGTTTTAGAGGAAAAGCCTTTCCTTTAGTAATAAAACAAATATTACGTCTGTGTCCATGACTTCAAAGTGGACGACAACGTATTCGTATAAAAGTACACGAAACGCGTTTCAGCGAGCACACCAAAATTATAATAGTAGAATTTTATGACGTAACAACTTTTCTTCCTGCAAGTTTAAACACTTGACGTTTTTAGGTTTCCGTACCTCATAATGGAAAAACGGAACCCTTATAGGATCACATTGTTGTCCGTCTGTCTGTCCGTGTGTCGAGGCCCTATTTCTCAGAAACAACATGAGGTATCAAGTTGAAATTAATATCGAATACTAAGGTCTATAGCCTCATTTTCCTGCAAAAAAATTAAGTTTCTAGTTTAATGCCATAAAAAGATAAGGCCTTCCAAACCGCATATTCATACTAGAAGTCCCTACTCACTGACTGATCATCAAAACCTATAGGGTATTCTTCACGGTGACGTACAATCTTGAAGTTTGGCACAAAGGGAGGTCGTTTGGCACAAATCAAGGAAGAAATACATTTCTAATACTATGTGGAATTTTATTTTTATTTAAATCAATATGATAAACGTACTAAACTGAAAGCGCAAGTTCTTCTCGCACTTGTCGGTTTTTTTTTTTTTTTTTAACTTAAACTAACTAAAATTGGAAATATCTGTTTTTAATTTCGAAAAATTAGCTATTACATATATACATGTGTTAGATTGTCTTCAAACAGTGCTGTAATAGGTTTGTTGCAAAAGAAAGATATTGAATCAGAGAAAAATATTAAAAATCTTAAATTAGAGGTTCACACTCTTTGATGTAAAACTTAAAGTAGGTACCTAATCAAATTATTTCAGGTGCAAGTTAAGCTTGCGCAACAAAACTCAAAACTAAGTTAACCTAATCCTCAATGTTCATTAATTTTTTTTTTGGGGTCGGCTAGTTCGAATTTTCAATCAAAATTTCAAATTTAAGATCTAATACGGCGATCAAAATTTTATAAATACAAGATATTCACGACGTAATGTGGTACAAAAGAGTTATCATGTTCCTTGAAATTTAATACAATATTGTGGACCATTGGATCAAAGCCAATAAATTTTAAATTTCAAGGTATTTCCATAAAAATGAACGCATAGAATTAATTCCAAAAGTATGTGATTTTGAATTTGTTCACAGGATATAAAAATTCACTCACTTCTGTAGTATTATACTTTTTTTTCAAATGTTGAAAATTCATGCTGAGCATATGACGTGATTTTTGTTAGTGAAACACTATCCTGAACTGTGACGCCATTTTGTTTATATTTCTTTGGTATCCGTTCATAAACGAAATGGAATTCATGTGTACAAACTAAGTTATTAAGTGCTCATAAATAACCTTTAGAACTCCGCCAAATATCATCCTCCAATTTTATTCTATATATGTATTGTATACACATGAAAATTGTTGTCACTATCGTTAACCGGAGCAACCAGAATGTAATTTTCATCATATTGTATATTTTCAGTGTAATACCACACGGTTATAGCTGCACAAAAAACATAACATTATACGAGAACTAAATCTGAAAATGCGTGAAAATAACCGTGCCGAAGGAGATTAAATTTCATTGGCGGAGTATTAGTGCTGGTGACACTAAAGTTAATGTCACTGCAATGAATGCAATTTAGCGAAAGAGTATCTTTTAATTATGCTAATTGTTTTGTTCGGAGCAATGTGCTCTCCCTCTGGTAATTAATTAAATATCTTGCAAGTGGATCATTTATTCTTTATTTAGAGATGTGGGAACCTATACTCTTGCATCTTTGTTGTGTGTTGTGTGTGGGATATTTATTAAATTATTTCCATAGAAGAGGAGTTAGGAATAAACGAACAGGAAATAGTCGATTCAAACTATAGCTTTCCTTATTTAGCTCAGCTATTATCAGAATCACGACCTGATTTTTGCCTGAAATTTTCTTATAGACACAATCAATTTGTGAGTACCGCAAATTCAATAAAGTGAAATAAATAAGAGAGAATGCCATTGCAGCTATAACAAAGATATCATTCTTCTTTGTTTTGCACATTATATTTTGACATGAGGTATGGTATCTATTTCCATAAGCTTTATGTTGATTTTGTGCTTGTTCCATTTTCAGAAGGACAATGCACATAAACATAAGTATGCCTGTATAGCTGTATAAAAGTTGTGTAATTGTTGATAGCAACATTTTGCACTTCTGTCGAATATGCTGTGCGTTCCAAAATCAGTTTGCAATTTCATTGCAAATTTTGTCACTGGGAAGCACTAAAAGGATAACGTTCTTGTTATCATAAAAGACTGCATCTGTTGCTTGGTATACGTACTAACCAGGACCACGGAGCTCATCCATATTTCCTCCAGAATTGTTCTCCCGAATATTGCTAGAGAGTTTATTATTTAGTGCATAGCAGCGGTATTATATTGCTCTAAACAGCTTCCAGCATGGAGCGAGTCCATTAAGGCATCTTCTGCGGTAATATGTTACGGAGATGGCAAAGTTTCCCTCTTAGCGCCGAACTTTGGCACTTAATAAAGCAATACTCATTACTCACCCTTATTGGGACAGGGATTGTCTAAATCGGCGCACACACAGGTCCATCATTTCTGGTTTATGCGGCCATAAAATCACTCATTAAACGAGCTGAGGAAGAGTTTAATTCAACGTATTAAATTAACCTTGGCGGCCTGCCACGTCCAGTGTATTTTTTAATATTTACGACCTGGTCGGGTCCTCGTGTACAAACTGGTGCTCCGGGCCGGCTCCTCTTAATCGATATGTGTTCGCCCTTCCGGCTTCAATAAGAACGGGGACAATATCCACTGGCAGCTCTCCAAAATTTCCGCCTTATCGAATTTTCGACTGTTTGAACAATTTTATGACTTTGATCCGGAAAGTTATCGCACTGCCCACCAAATTATCTGATTGTCAAACATGCCCACATCAGGCCAGACTATCAAACAGACCTACGTCCTTAAAATGTGCTCCAGAATTTTAGTCAACGTGATTAGATTTAAATTTTTTTACTCTTACGCCTGACTTGACATGGCATATACATGTATAATACATATATGTATGTGTTATGACTACACTGCATAAAAGCCATCCAGCAAACACTACTAACATAGTTCTAGGCACGTGCAGTTTTATGATCTGATCTATTTAAAAAAAATCCCAAAATAACTTTTTTATACTGTGTTATGTAAATACAGTAGACTCCCGAAAATACATATGAACATCCGAATGAACACTTAGCTTAAATGAGTACTCTAAAAGATGAACGCTTTTTATCTCGAAAAAGAGTGTTTTTTTCTATTGTCGGCTTAGAAACATAGAAACTATTTTGTATTGTAGTTCATTAGTCATTCAGAATCAGTTCCTTTCATTAGGTGGATTACATTTTCTGATCTGATAACATGTGTCCGTCCCGCCAAAATCTCGAGATTTAGTGAGATTTCGCGAAATCCATATGACAATCTATTGGATTTCCCATACAAGTAGGCGATTTTGAAATCTTGAGATTACGACAAAATCTCTATTAAAATCTCATATATTCATTGTGGCATCCCCAAAAAGTTTATTCAGCACACTTCAGCAAGGCGTTAAAATTGACATTAACCGAATATTGAATTTAAATTAAATACAACAAGTAGTTTTACAAAACAAAAAGTGGAAATATTTAAAGTACGACGCTTGAAACATCAAATTAAATCGCGCTACTAGAAGGAAACACTTTGAAATCATTTATTCTAAACCCCAAGATTTTGGGGAGATTGAAACATGGTATTAGGCATCTAGTGGTTTCTAAAAATGTAATCTCGTATAAAATCTTATCGAAAAATGCAACATTTCTTTCACTTGAAAAGAAAATTAAAGTTATCGAGGCACTTAATAAGGGTTTCGGAGTTACGCTTCTTCAATAGCAAAATACTTACAGTAGCAAAATCTACATCGATCTTATTATGTATATATTATATATAATATGTATATCTTATGATAAATTCGAATAAATTTATCGTTGTTCAATTTACTGTTTTTCTTTTATAATTAAATAGTATAACTTAGGTAATTATGTGAAAAACTGTCATTTAAAAGGTGAATAACTTTCAAAATATAAACAAGTTTTGTTTTTTTGTGTTCGCATTTTCGCGAGTCTACTGTATATAATTAGTTAAGTTAAATAGTATCTCATTGTATTAGTAAACTTAAGCGTAACTCTTATGTGCAAATAATTAGACTAGAAAGTAGAGAATACTAGCATAAATGCAGTTTTATAATTAGGATCCAAAAGAAATAATTTTACATTTGAAAGCAGTTGAAAAATTTAAAGCTACTTTTAGACTTCGTGTCTGCCGATTAGAGATATTGTGATATATGTATATTAAAGCATATACTTTGCACAAAATATGAATTTCAAAAGACCAACCAAATAAAAAAAAAATAATTTTAGATATTACAAATTAAAGAGCCCGCAATTTTTCAAAATCTCATTTGGATCAAAATAATTCTCATAGATGTCCGTTCAAAATTTTTGCAAAATACCTGCATAATTTCTGGGACTACCTGCAATCATCTGGGTGGCAGATGAAGTTCTATCGAAGTTGAACCAAATCAGAGCCGACCGGGCCTTCAATTTGGGCTGATAGTCCCGAAGCCATTAGAATTAGCCTCTGCAGGAAGCTCGAGCGGACGAGATAGGCAGCCCGTCCCAAGGGTTACTTGCTCCCGAGGGTGGTTAAAAATGAAACAGGTCGTTATATCCGCTCAAAAACTGGCATTCGGTGCATTCGCAAATTCTGGTGGCAGTGGCGACAGCCGAAGAAGCGAGGCACAACAGGGATGCAGGAATTTCCGTAGCATTGCTGCAATTGAATTTTCATTGTTGCAAGCCACACTGCCGTTTGGATTTATGGCCCTGATAAATTTTAATGGGGCGCTTTATTGGGACAATGTGGTGCTCCTGTGGAAGTGGTGCTAAGAACAGATGCGAGAAAGGAACTCGCCCGTTCGGCCTTTTAATTCTTTTTAAGAAGGCTTTGCTCCCTCTTGGGATCCACGGGTTAAAAGCGGGCGAAAAAAAAATGAATGGGCTAGAGCACTTTTAGCCAAGGTGAAATTTACCTCATGGTCGGAATGTGCCCCATCGTCCTGGGCTGAAATATCGTTTGCATAGGGCGCGACAATGCAACCAAATTGCGCTGTTTAATTTAATGCCACTTCCTTGCCGGGAAAGTGTTTCAATTACCGCGTTCAGCCGATATGCTTTCGGTCCTGGGATTAAAAATATTTCCCCGGATAAGGTGAAAGTAATTACCCTCTATTCCCCGAGTAATGTATTATTAAGTTTCAGCCTAAGATAAGCCACTTTTACCGGCCTCTACAGAGACAGTTTTTACATTTTACTCGTGAAACTAGGTCAAATTCCACGAAACGATTACGCTCTTTTTTAATTCATCAGGGGATGAATACGTTTCCATCGAAGGTACAATTGCATTTACAACTGAGGTTTATCACAAGGGCTTCGTTTTTGCTGATGCTCTAAAAAAAGTTAATTAAAGAAACCGAAAGGCCCGACTGTTTGTAAAAAAGTAACTGAAAAGATATAAACACGTATTTATAAAGCTCAGACACAAAAAAATTAAAATGTTACTATTAATATTATTGTCTTTTAGAAAGTATACCTAGTAGAGTGAACAATTTACGTCGACTTTCTAAAATTCACGCTATCAAATCAGGACACACTGTCGGAGGCTACCAATTTACAAATGATAACAAATATTTGTAGCCCCCGACTATACGGTGTCACGATTTGATAGCATGAATTTTAGAAAGTCGGGTTTATTGGATTTTTCGATTAACTTTTTTCATTTCAAAATTTTTAGCTTTTGCACTATATCTACCTTTTTCATCTATACATATTTAGAACATAGAACGATAGTCATTACAGTCCTTTTGATACAGTCGGTTAAAAAAACCATTTAAAATCTATGAGCAAATTGTTTCTTACGTTTATTATATAAAATTAATGTATATCGTTTCATCAAGACTTTTCATTTGATACTAATATCGGTATGTTTGAAAAAAAAAAAATTATAATAATACACATGCTAGAAAAATGGTACATATGTACATACATATATACATACATGCATACATACACCCGAAAAACGTTACCTTCCTTCTGAATCAAAAAAAGCAAAAAGTCAAAACCAGTGCAATAAAGATTTCCGGGATATTCTTTAATTGGATTTTGTTTATATCGTACATGTTCTAGAAACCGAAAACTTCCATGAGCATATTGAAATCACAATTCCTTTTACCCTAACCCTTGATGTAAAATTGAACATTTATTTCTGCGAAAGTATTAAATTGAAGTTAGTGAGCGAAGATAAAATTTACCGGAAGCTTAGGAAAGTATTATTGAACAAAGACAATAATTTTACTAATTAATATCCGAATATACATATGAGTGAATATTTTAATTCGAGATGAGATTATATACGATTTGCACAAACAAAGACAGTATTTTGACAAATTAAAAACAGCCATTATAATTTTTAATAATGATAATATACGCAAAAATTGTTTTTACATAATCTTTTACTTACCAACTGGGACCAACCTAATGTGGGATTCTAAAAGTTCGAAAACTGCGAAATGACCTAACTTTATAGGCATCAAAAATAAAACCTGAAAAACGTGAAAAATACATACATATGTATGTGAAGAATATATTTTTACCGAATATGAATCCCACAAGTTTTTCCTACCTCTCGCCTGAAATGAAAATTTGATTTATATTTACACTGCTTTAATATTTGTCTTTATATTTCTTTAATACAATACCTCCCAAATTGGTTTGTTTCAGATTTTTAATAATAAATGGTGTGATTTATGTACCTAATGAATACTTTTTTGATAATGTAATAAAAACTAGATCAGACTAAAATACGTAAAACCGTTAGTCGTATTTCATAGAAAACCTTCTTTTGTTGGAACGCCTCACGGTTTTATTTTAGACTAATCGCAGTCTCAAATTGGTGATCCATCATTATTTTCTATATTTTAATACATTATCGATTGTGTAATAAAACCGTTTAAAGTTTTTTTTGTTTTACCTATATTATTATTTTTTTTTAACATTTTAGTGTGATTTATTCATTTAAAATAACGCGATGTAATAAAATCAAACTAAAAAATACTAGTTTAAGTTAATAGATAGTTACAAAGACCGCAAACTTATTATAGTTTCCCTTTCACCAGTGCCTCATTATTGGAAGGTTTCTTACTTGTTAATAGTATTCTACTTTTCAAACCTTTTCATTTGATTTGAACTTTTGGGACGTCCGCCATATTGGGCTTAGAATAACGTCGCATGGCTTATCGGTCGTATTTTACTCATCTTAATACCCATTTCAAGGGGGTTGTGCAGGAAAAGTTACTCCACCATATTGAAGGCGTCTGCCATATTGGATTTAAAGCAATATAAGATATACCATATTGCATTGTCACGTAACTTATACACGTGTGCAAAATTTTAAAGCTCTAGCTTAATTAGAACATAATCGAAATTTTGATCGCGAAATTTGAAACAAGTGTAGGACTACGGAGGTAAATAAAACCTAATAAAAGCAACCGAATGAATATTTGAATTTAAATTAACAATGCTTTTGTGAATTTAAAAATATTGATTCATCCTACTTCTTGTAGAAATAACTCTAATGATGTCTAATATCCCAGAAAGTAATTTATCTTCCTTCAATAATCGATGATGAAACCATTTCTGGTCCGTACCCATAAAACAGATTATGTATTCTCTTGATAAATTGCGCCAAACACCCAAAAAAAATTCGCAAAATGTTCGCAAATCGTTAGTATATCCGAAAAAAGTGACTGAATAACAGTCCAAAACAAGTCGTATCTCACAAGAACGCATTTTTTATTTATAGGGATTATGAAAAATCAATCAACTGCATATAAATACACAAATAATTTGCGGTCGCTTGTGTGATCCATGTAGCGCCATAAACTATGAGCATAAATCCACGTCATAACCCCAAAAGCATAAAAGTTTAGTGGGAAACTTTTAAATCTCCAAAACACTATACGGCCATAAAGCAGCATATCCCCGACAAAATGTCCTCAGCGCAAATAAATCTTCATCAGTCACATTATTCGTGGCCGTACGTACGCAGATTGCGGATGCGGGGGTGGGATGAAACAAAGGCGTAATAAAGGCAGAGCACTGACGACACATAAGACGTACAAAAAATAATGTGCAATGCGAATAAATTTCCTGCAATTTACAAACCAAACAAAAAAAAACCAGAGCCGGGGAAAATCCTTTCAAAATCAGCAGAACATTAACTTCTCTGGCAGCTCCTCCAACTTTCTGATTTATATTCCGACAAATGTCCTGAAAATCTAACAATATCTCGTAATACGCACTGGAGACACAGTTTCGGATATCAATCATCGCACCCGAGATATCCTGCTCCAGGATTGTTTTCTACCCTCGATAAAGTGATTCCATTTGTGCCGGAATGTGCTACCGACCCCGACCCCGGGGCTTTTTCGGGCCCCAAACCCTAGGCTCAGGCCTCCGGCCCGTCCAACCTCCTGAAGGGTGGATTATGCCTATTTTATGACATTACGCCTCCGCACTTCTTTTTGTTACTTTGAGTACGCCATCTGGCGCCTTTATGGATTTTCCTTGCTCTGGGAATCTAGGCCTATTTATGGGTCCAAGTGCAGGAAGCCGTTTCAACTCAAATCCACTAAGACGACTTTATCCATGAGCGGTGTGCATGTGAGCCCCATAATCATGGCATCGGGCTCATCTGGATGTGTATGAAATAAAAATGATAGACGAAATTGAAATAAGAATTGCGCGGAAAATCACCCTAAGCGAGCCAGAAGCCCTGCAACAGGGCATCCATTTGGCAATTGCTTATGATGCTCGAAGATGACGTACCCTTTTACAAGGGTTTCACAACCGCCTTCTAGCATTTCTAAATTAAAAAAAAAAGAAATATACCAGGCTCCCTGGAAATTAAATTGACTGTTATTGCGTCCTACGCTCCACGGCACTGCGAGGTACCCAGGTAGGGCTGTAATTGAGATTCCTCGAGCTCGAAACACAGATAATTTAGTTAAAAGTGATGGAGAAAGTAACAGCGAAGGAGGGCTTCCAGACTTTGATGGGATTATGTGCCTCGAGCATAATTCTTACAAAACGTGCCCATAAGACAATACCCCTCCGTTTCATCATCGTTGCATCGCCTCCCTCTCAAATAGAGGCCTTGGAACGAATCATTATGAAAACGCTGATATAAAGAGACCTACAGCAGAAATCATTTCCAGTGCAAAAACGAAGACAAACTCCAGTCTTCCGGCGCGGAATCGATTCGGTGCTTAGACAATAAATTCCACTGTCACCGGGTCTATGTTTCTTGTAATTAACAAGTGCTAGGGGAGCACTACTTTGGCTGCAGGAATATACGAATTGTTCTCAAATAGTCTCAATTTATAAAGTTTGAATGACAAATTTTATGGGCATGTTAGCTTACAGAACAAGTCCCCCGAGCCCGGAGATACGCATAAATTATTGGGACACACTAATTTCGGACAAACACTTTGGGGGTCTTAAATAAGCGCTGTTAAAGCCCTCGCCCGCAAAAAGACCTTTAAAGTTTTCACCCCTTCCTGCTAAATGAGCCCCGGGATGACCACAATTATAGCCACAGTCTTATTCTGCCTTGTTGCTGAAAATTTGTTTGGAGGTTTGGGAATATCAAAGCCAACGGAGATGAGTAGTTTGGTAATGGGCAAATTTTAATATTGGGCAACAGAAGGATTGATCGTTTTAACTTCAATTCTTATATTTACGACTATCCCTACCGCATACAATGGGACAAACCGACCGACTTCATTACTACAGTAATCAACATACGATCTACCGGAATCTCATTAGACCGCATACCCCTATTCGTTTGATCTGTGGTAATTACAGCAATCCTTCTATTATTATCCCTGCCAGTACTGGCAGGAGCAATCACCATACTACTAACAGACCGAAACTTCATCATCATTCTTCGATCGAAAATATATATTTTATAACATTTCAACATATTACTCCAAAAAGTTGACAAATAATATTAATGCATATTTAATATTATACCTCCTCAATATTGTCGTATTTTTATTTACAATGTTTCGATTATAAATACATAAGCTGTATTTTTTTAAAAGCTTTTATTGTCTGCTTGGAATTCTATCAAAGTCAATTTTGACTTGTTGTAAGTGACGTGACAATATATATAATATATGTATATATATATATATAATCTAATTTCTTTCTAAATCCAATATTTCGGACCCCTTCAAGATGACGGAGTATGGTTTTCTTCACAACCCCCTTGCTATGGGAACCAGATTAAAGAGTTTGATGAGTAGAATACGATAAGAAGTCATTCTAAACCAAATATGGCGGATGCTCTAAGATAGCGGATTTTACTTTTTACTGCATTATCTATATATATATATAAAAAGAGAAGTCCTGACTCACTCACTGACTCATCAACGCCCATCCCAAACTTGTGGACCTAAAAAGCTGAAATTTGCCACAGACAGTCCTTTCATGATGTATAGGTACAAGGAATAAGGAAGGATATTTCGAAATTCAACCCTTAAAGGGGTAAAATGAGGGTTCAACATTTGTAAGGAGAAAAAATATTATTATAAATAGACATTTCGACTTGAAACTTCATAGGAGTACTCCTAAAAACAAATAAGCAAATACTTATTTCGTGATTTTTCGAACATCAACCCCTAAGGGGGTGAAATTGGCTAAATAAACCTAAAAATCGATATGGGTGTCGTTATTGAGGTTTTTTGATTACGTTGATTACGAAAATGGCATTTATTAATGCAAAAATTCAACAAAAAATTATTATTTTGGGAAAATAATTAATTAATTTAATGCATTATAATAATATTTAATAGTAAATAACGCCCAACTTTATAGGGTAATCTTGGGTATCGGTTGCTCGCGCATCTTTAAAATTCACTCTCATCATTTTTTCATAACGCTCCTAAAGAAGTATAACTTCAAAAATAAGTAATTATTTTCCTAAAATCTACCCCTTAGAATAGAGAATAATAGGGACAATTATATACATGTTTTCGCTTTAAAGTTGTGTTATTTTCGTAAATATATTTAATAATTAATATTCTGGGCAACGCTGAAGGCGAGCAAGCTATAATGTTATATTGCGGTATAAAGTTTTAAATTTAAGAATATTAGTTGCATTTTTGCATAGTAAAAATTCCTCAAACATACTTTCGATACTGAATTTTCGAAGTTAAAAAATATACTACCTCTTTTCAATTTTTATAATAGTAATCTATATATATAAAATCGTAACTCGCTTGGTGTCTGTGCGAGAATCATGGAAAAACTACTAAGGTATTGTGATGCGGTTTTTTATCATTTTTTGTAATAGTACAGTGATTATTATAAGCTGTATTTAATGAAAATTCAAATATAAGATAAAGTAAAAGGAAAAATTTTTCGTTTGCCGCTACTCACAGCCCTAGAGCGTACTTAGTATTGTTTAATTTCAGTTATTTTGAATTGTGTTTCGTAAGAGCTTCCATACTATTGAGAATACAATTTAAACTGATGGTAATCAATTAAAGTAATAAAATTAATATACCTAACGCGAACGAAGTCGCGGGCATTTGCTAGTCTTCTATATATGTATATAAAAATGAATGTTTGTCTGTATGTCCTTTATAGAATCGTAAACTATGCATTTGACCATGTGATGATCTTTAGCAAAGTAGTTGTGCATGAGCCAAAGAAGATTACTGAGTTGGTACGACCAATTTTCGACAGATGGCGCGCCACTGTCAAATTTTGAAGTTTATGCGATTTCCACAAGAATTGGTACTTTTGCGTTTTCGGGGTCACTGATTTCAACCCGACTGTCAGAATTTACGAATTCAAGATGACGGACTGTCAAATTTTGAAGTTTATGCGATTTCCACCAAAATTGGTACTTGGGAGTTTTTGGGGTCGCTGATTTTAGTTGGTGGCGTAGCAACGCGCGCAGGGTACAGCTAGTTTTAAATAAAAGCTTTTCTTAAAAAATTTGTTTTATATATAATTTTATTTGGATCAAGAAATCCAGGCAATTTGATTTTATTTTCATGAAATAAAAATTGTTCGATGTGGACAACTGTTCATAAATTTCTAGTCAGTGCAAAATTTCCTGCTAAACCTGGAACCAGAACCGATTTGGAAAAAAAAAACAGCTTTAAACATGCAATGTTTTTGAAATGTTCCTTTAATTACTTTTGATTTGACGGATACGACGTATTTGAGAAGAAATACAACAATTGTGTGATACCTTAAACCGCTCAAATTCACCCCTTGAATTTTAAATGTTTATATATATTTGAGTTAATTTAAAGAATAATTATGTCAAAATTTAGCTTTGTCCTTGGTCTTTGAGAAAATAAGTATTTACAGGCAAATAAACGCGTTGGTGATTTCGGAAGACCTCCCGTTTGGTACAACTAGCCTTCATCGTAATACTGTGACAAAGTAAACAGCATCTACATAATTAAAATATTTACGTTTCTTTGAGCTAATAAATAAAACATTTCTTATAAACGCAGTGATTAGTAGCAAAAGAATTACCTAAAATCTGTTTAAAAGGATATTTTTGGTTTTAATTCGATATGACATGAAGTTCAAAACTTTGAACAATTTGTTTATTAATTATTATTTTTTTTATAATAATTTAAGACTGTATGGCTCGTTAAAATGGGTTAATGAATATTTGCCACATTACATTCTTTTGAGTTGCACAGGGAATAAATTGAATAAAGTACATGATGTTAGTGAGTATTTAAGAATATAACATATACATACATATGTATAAAATTAAATTTGCAATTTTTTCTTTCAACATTTTAAGTTTTATATCGTACTAATTACTATTCAACTCATACAAATCTTTGCTATCACTGCATAACAAAAATGTTTTTATGATTAAACATATCACATATGCTCATTATATATACATACATAAGTATTTATTGAAACTCGATGCGGTGTTTGAATTTTCAATTTATTCAAAAATTTTTGTATATGAATTTTATTCACAAAACTCTACATATGAATCTTACGGAAGCTGTTGTGTAACATGAAATGAATTTTATTCACAAAATTTTTATCAAATAAATTCCATTGATATAGAGATGACGAAATTTCACAACATTCTGCACATATGTAAGTAGAGAAATGTTTAAAAACATGATTTTTCGGTGCTCGGATACTTTTTAGTTACCTTACTGTGCAAAATTTCATAATTGTATGACATCGGGAAATGAGTTAAATTAAAGATGCAATAGGAGACATGGAGGACATGGAGTAATTATGGAAAATTAAAGCAAAACAGCTTAAAATTCATTGAATTCATTAGGTAAATAAAGTGGAAAGCGAAAACTCGTTTCGTTGTGGTTGATTGGTATACATTCATATTCGCAAAAATATATGAAAGAAATTATGTTAAGTTTTCTGAAGATAGCATACGTTCTTAAAGGAGTAAGCATTTCAATCTAAACGCCTTCTAAGGTTGGGTTTTAAGATTATTAGAAAATGTGCAGCTTTTCTAATTGTATAATCTAATTATCTCCGATTACTTAGTTCCTGGATTAGTGATTTTAATTTTTTGTAAATATATACTACATATAAAATCATAAAAAATGTTGCAAAAAATTGTAAAACCTTAATAAGTTTTATTCACGTTCTCAATTAAGTATTAGAGTTCAGTGGACTCCATTTGCATTTTTATAGAACTTTCTCATAAACTTCAGCCACAAACTGTTCCAACTCAAAGCGCATTCCTAAATTAAATTGAATTGATTATTTTGGTAAATGATCAATTTGCTCGTGGGTAGTCAGCTTAATTGAAGTCAGCTAGGGCACCTACCAGAACAGCCGCAAAAAAGGGGCACAAAGTATCTCCACTGGAGCAATCTAGTCAATTACAGAATTGCGGTGCGCACATGCGTTTGATTAATGTGTTCGCAATTTTGCAATTAATACCTGCAATTATCAGCCCATCTATTACCTAATTAAAATTTTGATTAATTTGCAAAATTGTCGCTTGGAAAGTTAATTAGGGCGGCCGATCTAACAGCCTATTTTCTGCAGTTCGACCTGCCCAAATGTGCCTATGAGGGCACCCTAGGACACCGCGGAGAACTCAGTGGCATGCATTTGTTTATGCGATTTCCGCACCCGGAAATGTGAAGTTTCACTCGATGCTCCAGAGATAAAGATTTTCAGCGATTTGCTCATTGAAAGCTTTTAAGGAATTGCCTGTCGCTCCGGGGGCATCCGTCCGCTCTGTCTGAGTAAGGCGAACTTGGCATAAGTCGTCCTACTACAAGAAACTGTCCTTAAAGGCTTTGCTATGTGTAACTGCGGGACATTTTCCTCGCTTTGAATATCTCAAGAAGTATGGCGGAGTCTGGCAAACTTGATTCCGGACTGGAGGAAATTAAGTAATGGCTGTGGTGACGAAAGGAAATTTGGCTGACGAGACTCAAACTCAATTCCCACATTTATGGGGCGACTCCAAACACCTGTGCAATTAATATCATAAAATTTGCATATCTAGCCCAATTAGTAAACGAGATACTCTGGCAAACTTCATCCTGCCCCACTCGCTTCTCGATCAGAGGAATTGCTTGCAAATATCCGGTTCCATTCGGTTCAATGGATCTAATTGGAGTTGGATGCCCATTAACTTCACATTCCTCAATTACTCAGAGCAACAAATGCTGCAGCTCGAGTGGGTCAATTTGTGCCAAGTATCTGGAGACCTTTCTCCTTGGTGGCAGTTCATTAGAGCGAAGAGTTCCTGTTGTCATCTTAATTGCGATTTAAGAATGTTAATGCATCCTGCAACTGCTAAATTGGATACATATTAATTCGCTTATAAATATGTGAATTTTAATGAGATCATTCCAGTGTCCTGCACAAAGCAGATATCCGGCCACCGGGATTGCTCCGGATAATGAGGCAACCAGACGCAGACCTCGGCACCCCCGGGGCGGGGGAGGCATGAAATGAGAATTTTTTAATTAAACCTCGTCCCTCGGAATAAAACGCATTTAGGAAGAATTACCCGTGCTCCCAGCTAAAATTATTTTTTCAATTAGACCCCGACATTAATGAATCAGATACCTCTCTGCTTTTGTATTTTGCAAAATGGAGATAAGTCAGATAATTAATCAAATTATCAAGGCCACTTAATTACCGTGACGTAGACAACTGGTATAGTACTTGACTTTCAAATTGCCAGTATTATTATTTTTTGTTTCCCCTTCAAAATTCACTAATGGATTTTTACTTCATTTATATAATTAAAATGTGCGATATACTGTAAAAACCGCAGATTGAGATTCATTCCTGTATACTTCAAATGCTTTCGAGTGAGTTCAAGGTCAAAGAAAAATTCTTCGAACTTCAAGTATACACACAACGAAACATTAGGTTCATTCCACGCAAATGTGGAAAAAGCCATACTTTTTTAATTTACTCTTATTAACCTGTAGTCAAAGGTCCATACTTTACTAATCCACAAGTAAAAATTCATAAAAACACGATGAATGAATTGTTTCGTCCATGGAGATTATAAGAGTTTCTAAAATTTACTACTGTGTAGACAATTTTGCTTTAGTTGACATCATTTTCGGCAATTTAGACGCCTGGAGAATACTGCGACCTTTTTTTAGCACAGGAATATTTAAAACGATTTTTTTTTTTTTTTGTGAAGAAATATACTGCAAAAGTTAGTAAGTTTTTATTTTATCTTTCTTTGAAGCGATAAATGTCGGATGTCCCACCAGTCATACAAAAACATGTGAAAGTTGTATCCTAGCCTAAAAATGTATTTTTTTTAATATCGGAGGTTTATATATGGTAAGTAACGATAAACCCATGATAAACTACTATTTAGGTACATTTAATGTAATTCGGTAACTGGAAGCTTTGATGATGAAATAAATTTAATATTAGTTTTTGTTACAATCATATAGCTATACAATAAAACATAAGGTAAGTCCATATATGTTCTAAATACCATTAATTAAGTAATAATTAATTATTAAACATTGATTTTAACTAAATATTTTCACTGATTACCACTAGTCACAAAGTCTTGTCCCACCAGTTAACAAATTGAAAATGTTATATATGTATGTATTATATTTTCTTTTTCACAATAGTTAGCATATACATTTGTATCTCTTTGGAAAGGCTTATATGTTTATTCAATTACAACATAAGCAACAAATTAAGAATATTATAGTAGTTTGGTTCAAACTTGAAAAATACTGACTGTTCAAATTTTCTTTAAAGAGGATAACAAAATAATTCCTTAGCTCTTTAAGACAATTTTCATTGTTCAATTTTCATTCAACCAGTCACATTTACTAAAATTTATTAGCGAATCTATCATTTGGAATTGATATACTAATATAAACACAGCGTTTACAATTTATAGTTAAACATCTTTAAGGTATACTTAAAAACATTTCAAATATACCCTTCAAACCGACAGTATATGTATAACTCTTATTTACTTTTCTTTTGCTTAATGTTATCACACCTCGTTTAATTAAAATTGTTTTTGACCAATATAAAAAAGTTAATTTTTATGAGAATTTTAAAAAGTTCGAAATTTGAAAGTAATCATTGGTATTTTACATCCGTCATCGTGATTTTATTAAAAACAAATCTGAAACAGCAGCCGAAGTATACTACATAAAACAATCTTTAAAACCAAATATGCGTGTAATTTTAGATATTCCATTATTATCCTTAGATGTGGTATATTTCGTAAAATGAAATATTATGAATTCGATGAAATATCCAAAAGTAAAATCCGAGTGCAGAAGTTTTGTGATATCAGAAATTGTATAGTTTGTTTCGCTGAACTTTAAATTAAAATACTTCCAGCAATAATAAATCACAGCAGAGCATAATAGAGCTTCTGGTAGATGAAAATTGATTTTTCGCTGTGCTTTTCCACAAGGCTCTTTATCATTCATCTGCTTTTGATTGATTAGGAATTGTTGGTAGCAACTGAATGGTCGGAGAGTCCTTGAGGATCGAGGCAGGGAGAATTATCGGAGAAATTAATTTATATATATGCTTATAAAACCACCTTGAATAGATGTATTCTCTGTTGTGGGTTCCGTGCAAGTCAGGAATGCTATTTTTGCGAAATTAATCTTATGCGCGCCTACGGACCGTCTGTTATTCAAATCCTGTTTAAGGCGCTCCAGAATACAATGACGGCCGGAAAACATATAAAAGTCCCTCGAAGGTGAGGACACTTGAGGTAGGAAAGCGGTTCTTGAGACGCGGCTATGTTAGTTGAGCGACTTGTATATGGGCAATTTTAAATAACTGAGGAAATCCAAAAGACTAACATTGTTTTAAAGAATTTTTAAGTTGGTAAATAGACCCCATTTAAGTCAACAGATTAAACCTGAACTTGCCGTAGCTGGTACAATTTAATTGAAAGAAATGTTTCAGCGGCTTAACTTTTACTTAAGGTATTATAATATGTACATAGATTTAAAATTTTATATAAATTAATATGAAATTTCAAAAATTTAAATTTTTGGCCCCACTATTTTAGGCATATTTCTACAAAGCTTCGTGGCAAATTGTATAACTATTTTAAGTTAAGGACATTTCCACCTTCCCATTCTAAAAAATTATTCAAGATTTTTTGAAAATCACGAATTAAAAGTAAATATTTTTTTCGATCGACGATGACGAGAACACATTTGTCTTATGCATAAAATGACAAATCGAAATAAAGTAAAATTTTCCTAATTTGCAGCACTCGTGATGAATTTTTTCCATAAATCCGGTGAAAGCATTTTTAATGTAAGGCTTTTCCTTAATTTTCACCAAAAGATTGTGGGAGCATGGAAAAATTGGAGGAAAAGGTATCACTTTTCAGAAATTTAAGTTAAATATCTCATGAAGCATAAATTTTTTTTTTGCATATCCGTCACTTTTGACCCTAAATGGATATTCCTACAAAGTTTCATCAAAATCCTCGAAAGGGACTCAATTACGCCTTTTTATGAAAATAATTATTTAATTTTAGAATTAATGCGTTTGACATGATATCTAATTTGAGCCAATTTTTCATAATCTTATGTTTGAATTCGCATTTTTAAATTCTAAATAAAGCACCAAACATTACTATATTCTATCTCAAAATCACCGGTTATTAAAGACTCTGGTTTGTAGTAATTAAAAGTATTAGATATGTGCTTTTATATTTTATTATCATTATAAAATCTAAAATTCATCTTAATATTTTACAACAATGTTTTTTAAAATGTTTGTAAATTAGATGCAGAATTAAAAACTCTTAAAGTTTTCGATTGTGACTATTGTCTATTTGTTGAACTTCAAACCATTACTCTGGTTTCCCCTGCAAAGTTAATTTTATATGCCAAAAATGTTCAACATCATTAGCAACTTTACCTAAATCACAACCCCAAAACTATGTAGAACTCTACTTAATTATTAACTTTTTCTTTGTTCGTTCGGTCAAATAAAGAAATTGCAGACCCTAATTTTGTTTTGTTGGTTGACGATGGGTTATAACCCCCAACTGTCAGAGGTTAATTCCAGGCTTTAATTTTCCAGTTCGTCTTCCTGGTAGTCGTACATCTTTGGCACGTCGACTCCGCTCCACCCGACCCTAATCTTATTATGTACGTTAATTGCAAACACTAATCCTTCTCACGTTTTAAGAACGTAACGAAGGTTGTCGGCACTATATCATAATGTGATTCGGCTTAAGTCTAACCCCAAGGAGCCCTTCGTCCCATTATTAAAGTTTCGGGTGCCATATCCAATTCAATTAACTGGTTGGGCCTGTGCGCCATCGCTCAGCCTTCTTTATCTAATTTTTCGAAATTATCTCGTTTAAACCCAAACATCATAAGTTTAGGGTCGTGAGTAAGGCACCTGCCGAGTGCTTGCCATGGCTTAGTAACTCCCACATGTCTGCTTGGTAACAGCCTTTTAATGACATCACTGAAATTTACTTGGAGATTTAATGGTTGCGCAGAATGTAGTCTCTCATTTCGAGCGAGCCCTGATCCCTTGGAACGAATCTCACACAATAAATCTAAGAAGGGTTGTACTAATTGAATTCCTCCGTCTTGTAGGGCGGAGCGCTGGCGCGGCGTTGAGGTGCCACTCGGCGCTCGTTTTCAGCCAAAATTCAGTGAGGAGGATTTATAGTGGCGTCCCGATGAATGACAACGGCGAACCTTATTAAAAGCGCATTCCTTTCAGACCCACCACATACTTCTCGTATGTCGTCATCTTGTGTTGGTTGAAGAAGCATAAAATGCAGCTTCTCGCTCAATGGAGTCATTCAGAGGTTTCTATTCGGCCCTCTGAAGACCCAGTTATAAGAAGAAATGCCGAACCTTCTTCTCGAATCCACCATTTACGTCCTGCGCCTTTTTCCTCGCTTTAACCAGATATTGCTAAGCTTTACGAGCTGAAGAAATTTGCTGCTGAATAGGAAAAGTCTAAAGAGTTTTTGAAGCGAACTTTTACTTAATGCCAAGGTAGTCTCCTCCGCAGAGATCCATTTCTTCTGGCTGATAACATTCGTTGACTTTCTATGAGCTGATGCTTTCAAAGGGCTTGGCTTTCAGATAACTTTTCTTGTTTGTTAGAGGAGCGCCCCAGACGACGACGGCACTTAATGGAAAATTTCAATGAATTTTTTTTTCCTAACATATCGAAGATTCGGTCTGGCTAGAAAGTCAGGCGCAAACAACGCCAAGTTAACATATTTGGTGACCTACTTACTGTCTATCCCCCGAATTAAATTTCACCGCCCCCGCCGCCTAGGACTCCGCGTAAAGTAATAACTGACAAGAAGCCCATGGTGAATACACAAGACATTGGCTATAAAAGTCGTAAAAGCAAAGTTCCCATCGCCTCGTCGTTATATTCCTTCCCGATATAGAGCTTAACTTGCGAGGGAGTCGGGTAAGGGTTTTATCTCTCTTTGAGGCGAAAAAATAAAGGATCCCCGGCGAATGGGGCTCCAGCTCCACCCGATGAACCTTATTGACATATGCAAATTCCCTGCCTGCTCAAAAGTTCTCCGTTCAGTGATATCCTAAAAGGCGACAACTTTGAACTTCCCTCGAAGGCGGGCAATCATGTTGAGTAGAAATAAAAAGTTGCAAAGTTTGCTCAACAGCGTGGCATGGCAATGAAGGCACTCCCCCAGACTACAATTTGAATTACTCCGTCACGGTGCTGCCGTGCCAAGCAAAACGGCAATGTGTAAATGGCTTCAATTAAAATGTTGCTGTTCGCCTGCTCGCCCGCCCCGCCAAAATTCATCCTTAATGGGATTTCTTGGCAACTCCTTTTGTCTAAATTTAATTTGTTCTGCCAGTGACTCCTTCTGCGTAGGCGTCCCTCGGAGGCTTAGGGCGTCAGATCCTCACCAAAAGTAACAATTGTAATGTAACTCCTATTTATGAATTTCCGGATTAGAAATACATTTTTGTTTATCTACAACTTTACTTTTGCGGGGGCTTTACCCTCCGGACTAGAGGTTAGACAGTTGAGACAAAACTTTTCCTTCAAGTTTGTTGCTATGTTATTGCTTTAGAAAATAAAAACTTCTTATTGAAAGTTATTCTAGGTATCGGATGTCTTCAGTATTTTTCAAAGAACACTGACTTTTAATGGATCGTGTCAACCATTTACAATTTTTAATAATTATTATGAATGGTGTCTTATAATAAGGTTTTACAATGACTTTGTAAATACGACATGATTTTTGATTTTCCATATATTATACTATATTATGAGTGATTAGAATACTGACAGCATATACAATACATATTTAAATAAATACTCTGAAAATCATTCCTTCACTATGTCCTAAGCTTCAGATTTGAATACTTTCGAATCATTTAATGATTGAATGTGTTTCTCCAAAACTTGTGTTATTTTCAAAAGTAGTGAGAAAAAGAAAAATTTTACAATATATTTTATATGTGTCCGAAGAAAAAAAATATCGTCCCCCAAATTTTTACTGACATAAGATTTATGAATGCAATTTTAATCATTAATGAACGCAGCCTTTAGGTTTTGATAGTTGGCAGTAATTTGAAGAATTCAATATGTCGAATTTACTTCTGTCGGACTACGTTTTCATAAGAGAATATGGTTTTTTTAATATTTTAAATTACATTTTGAACAATCGTTAGATACCTCATATCCTATAAAAAGAAGGAAACTGTATTTAAGTATAATATATTCGTTTATACATTGAACTATGGTTTTGGGACCAAAAGGTTTATTTAATAAACTCAATTTTCGAAATTTCGTAACAACTACTCATATGCGTATTAAGAGTCCTATTTGTGTTCGATTTATTAAAACTTATAAGCGTTTAGAGTACTTTTATCAATTATACACATATACGTTCTTTTAACTTTGAATTGATTTAAGGCAATCGCTTTCATAACTGAGAAAAAAAGCACATTTTCAAGAATTTTTTTTGAAAAAAACTATTATATTTATTTAAAAAATTCGTTTTGGGCCACTATTCTTTGAATATTGAAGAATACAACAATATTTTTTTTTTTTAATTTTTAGCAAGTTTTGGCGGCGGCAGAGGGTGTCTTGCAAAAGTCTCATTTTAGCTGGTACGCATCACTTTGGACTTCCGGGAAAAGATAAATGAAAAATTCAAAATGGGTTCTGTTCTTTAAGCTTTTTCCTACGTCATAAACCTAAAAAAATTAAGTTTTTAATTTTTTTAAATAGTTTTATCACTGTTTTTCGAAAAACATAAAAAATCGGCCATGTTTTTGCGGAAAACTATCTCTATAAAAAAAAAACAAGGGGTACTTTTATGCATTTTTAGGGTTCCGTACCCAAAGGTTAAAAACGGGACCCTATTACTAAGACTTCGCTGTCTGTCCGTCCGTCCGTCTGTCTGTCACCAGGCTGAATCTCAAGAACCGCGATAGCTAGACAGTTGAAATTTTCACAAATTATGTATTTCTGTTGCCGCTATAACAACAAATACTAAAAACAAAATAAAATAAATATTTAAGGGGGGCTCCCATACAACAAACGCGATTTTTTTGCCCTTTTTTGCTCGATATCAATAATGGCAACAGGTAGGCACTTGAAATATTCACAATATACTCAGTTGTACTTTTACTTTTATAACAAATAATAAAATTAAAATAACATAAATATTTAAGGGGGGCTCCCATACAAAAAACGCCATTTTTTGCCTATTTTTGCTCGATATCAATAAATGGTAATAGGTAAGGCACTTGAAATATTACAATATGAAATTTGTGTACCTATATTGTTGTTTACCTAGTCAATGGTACGGAACCCTTCGTGCGCAAGTCCGACTCGCACTTGGCCGGTTTTTATAGGTTTAGGACCTAGTATTTATGTCAACGAATCATATGCTCTTTGATTTTTTTTAATTCCATTGAGTAGAACTTGAGATATGGTCTGTACGAGTTAAAAAAAAATAGTTTTGAGAAAATCGGGTTTAAAGTTTTCTTACAATAATTTTTACTTGTAAAACCGTGTATAGATAATTTATTTGGGTTTATTACCACTAATCAGCCATCCTAATTTTTCAAAACGGTTTTGGAAGATGATTTCTATAACACTTTTATGTAAAAAAAAAAAAATCGATTTTTGTTCACTTTTGAAAGCGATTGCCCCCTTAATAGAAAATCTTTAAATTAGATAATTTTTAAGGACGTGTAGTCCGCAATTTCGATTTTTGTCATTTTTATAAAGAAATTAATAAAATACTATCACATGCCTTCACTTAACAGAGCGTAGATATTTTGATATATTTTGTTGATATTTTGAAAAATTTCAGAATTGTAAACCAAGCCAGATCTAAAGAATAATAGAAAAATCAAATTACAACGTTAACACTTTATCTTTCAATGTTACTTCAAAATTCGGAACTGTCTGAGGAACAAAATATTATGTACATACTTTTTAACAATTTCGGTTGAGTAGATTTGGAGATGCAATATTTTGTACTCTAGTTTTAACAATGTATAGTTTCGAGAAAAATTGAAAGGAAAGAAAAGTCATATAATCAAAAATTTTTGTATATTAACTTCAATCTGCGATTCGTGGTCCGTATTTTGTTTCTTTCACAGATGAAAATGATAATTTCAAAGGGTCTTATTTTAAAGGTAGTATAACGATTTCTACTTCAAATTGCTGTAACTTAGATAGTAATTGAAATTTTGGCATTTAGAAATACTTAAAATATTTTTAAAAGTACCAGTGATAAATCTATGCAAAATATTGTTTAGAGAATCTCAAAAATATAATAATAAGTTTTTAATAAAATTGTTTATGCTATAGAGAGGATTCATGGCCATTAATTTTTTTACGAATTGTTGTTTTTTCATTATTTGTAAAATCTTGCATCATCATTTTCGAGTTGCTTGCCAAAGTATGAAGCCCCCTTTTATTATTTGTTAATTGATCCGCTGATTAAGAGCTCGAGAAGTTAATTAATTTTTATACCTTATGATTCCAGTCCGCTTTTCCTATTCTGCTCATATCAAATTGTGTTAGCACTTACATCCGAACTAAATTAGTATGATTATAATAAAATCCATCGAGAAGAAACCGAACGGGTGTGCAGCCCGAAAATAGGGAATATCAACGAATTTAGGATTATTTACGCTTACCAAAGAACTTAATATTTCTAGCCTATCTCGGTCTAATTTAGTTCACCTTCTCGCTAGTAATTAATTTTTCTGCCAGAAAATACTTGAAAAAGTGCAGAGCTGGAGATTTTATTTCACGCAAAATTCCAGTAAATAACGATGCCGCAAAGGGACCAAAGAACAAAGCCCAGCTACGTGGCAGGCATCCAGATGGAAACCAAACTTACACAACCTGCACATTTAATAAAAATAGGAGCTCTGTGCACCCTCACACCGGGCCCTAATCATATTTCCACAGCTTTACACGCCCTAGAAACGCCACATGGTATTTACTCCGTGCTGTGAATTCAAAAAGGGCTCCATCATCGATCCCCCCACCCACCGCCCATGCCGACTGTTCCGCCCCCGCAGACGGGGGCCGCCACTGCCCGCCCGAGTGTGGATTGTTTTCGTTGAACGAATTATGGGACCCGCTGTGAAATTTTCTTCCCGCATCGATCGGGCTCCTCGCCATTATTCCAGCTCATTACTGCGAGCGGCTTTAATGAAAGGCGATAACCAGCCAGACGAGTGGGGCCAGAAAATTTAAGACCCGCGATACCCACGACGGCCCTAAGTATGTGAGGTCCTTAACTTAAAGTCCTTAAAGTGTTTACTCGCCGCGCGCGAGGTGAACTTACCGCCAGTTAGAATTAAGCCTTAGACAATAGACGCGTCCTCGGGAGGATCGGCTCTTCCCTAATTTATTCGGGCAAACTGCTCCTTTTTTAATGGCCGGGGAGCGGGAGAGCGGCGTGATTTAAACGCTGGCCTCCACAGTATCGTTAGTCAAAGGAAATTAATTTGTGTTGACAGACGAATTGACTCCTCAGACTTAATTCTGTCGCCATGCCAAGCAGACACCGAGTGCCAGTCCGATTAATGGCCGCCAGTGTATTTCGCAGGGAGGCTGTTTTGCCAAAAGACGAAGTTTTATTGAAAGAATTTTATAATGTCTCCTCTACCGCACTGTTAAATGCTGCGAACGTAGTGCGCTCCATGTTGGCACGATTTCATTTTTCATTATTGCGGCCAATGATTTATTTCTGCGAAAAGCGACAGAATTTACTATCATTTGTTCGCCCGGAAGTTTTTATTTGCATCGCAGCGGCGACATTTAATAAATAATCATGAAGCGGCCGGCAGCAGCCTTGCCAATTAGTGCAATCTGTTTCAATTTTAGACGCCTCGGATTTGGAGCGGCGCTCTCTGAAGGGAATTAATTAGTCGGCCGAGAGTTGCTGACCTTTTTATTGCTTCAGCCCCGCATCCCTCCTGCTTTCCAAATTGAAATATTAGGCAATAAATACTTAATCCTGCTGGCATTCATCTATTCCATTCGCGCGCTTAGTACAGCCGCTTTATCGAACATTTTAAAGTTTAAAGAGCAGGTGAAGAAGCAAAAATCATATACGATGTCTAAAAAAAATAGGCATATCACCTATTTTCTGCAGGCGATTTTCAGTCTTTTAAAACATTTTGCTGAATTGCCTACTTAGAATTTGTAGATAATTTACTTAAGTTTTGGAAAAAATTCTTCTACATAATGTAGCCAAATTTTCTACAGAATGTAGAAAAATGTTGTGCAGATTACCAACGTATTTTCTACAAAATGTAGACAAATATTAGCCATATGTTATACAAAGTTGAGGTAAATTTTCACAATCTATAGTAAAATCTACTACAACTTTACGACAAAATTTGAACAGAATGTAGAAAAATTTTATAGAACATTAGGTGATCATTACACTTTTAGTAGGAGACTATTTTATATTAAAATTCATAAATGACTTTTAACTGTATACCTTTTTGAAGCACAACAGCATAAGTTTTTATTTGAGTATTGATGATTTTAATGATTTCACAGTGTAGTAAACACTTTTTCTCAACGACATATTAATAAAAAATTGCTCAACTACATATTTGTGGGGCCTTATTAATTTGATGTATTTTTTTAAATTTGTTTTTTATCCGTTGTAAATACAATGCTTTCCCTCAACTTTTAACTTGATGTATTTACTAATAATAATAATTTTCTTCTTATTTGATACACTTGAGGGTGAAACATTTTTTTTTTAAAAGATTTTCCTACTTGCCACATTTTTAGGCATTTCACCTATAAAAATTTATATACGCAGTCTTAGTGCAATAAATTTCAATATAATGAAAGAAGGAAAGTAATTGTCAATTGTGTTATATTTAAATTAAAAATCGAATCCATAGTCCTCCTAGGCTAGGGTAACCAAATTCAAAATGAAACTTTGAATCTCGCACCGACTTCTCTATCGATAGAATACATCCAAACGGGAAATGAAACTATACTATTATGTAAACTTGACGTCTTCCGTGGAGGGGTACGATGTACAACTCTTTATTAGATGTCTTGTAGGACATTTGTACAGGCATGTCCTGGGGAGGAAGCAGTTGAAACTTTCTGGTGTACTTGCTCCTAGCTTCCATGGAAGGAATAAGGTGTGCTTGCCTCCTCATTGGACACTAGGACAGTAGAAAGAAACGAAGCAGTTTCAACTTTTCAGTGTACTTTCCCCCTAGATTTCTTGGAAGGCAGCAAATATGCATTGTATAGGTACCTAGGAATAAACTGAAAATTTATACGTACAAAAGTATACATATCGTTTTCTAATTGTAGAACTTCATAAGTATACAAAATTTCCAGGTTTAAGTTTTGTCCAGTAAAATGTTCCCATGAAAATTAATTTTGCATTTAAGACGATTCCAAATTTTTCATAAAAAATATGCCAATTTTATTATAACTTTTCAATTGAATATAGAATTATCACCAATATAGTTATGTGAAAAATATGTGTATATAACTCAACAATGTAAAAGTATAATAACAATAAATCTTCTATAATTGAATACATGATCGACAACGCAGTCAAAAAGTTTGAATATGTTCTCATTTCAAAATGAGGCATGAAATGATTATTGTTTGAAATACAACAACTCAATAAGTTTTACTTAGAAGTTAATACACAATTTAATTATTAATTATTCATTGTCTAAATACATAAAAACTAACTTTCTCTTTATGTTGCTTTATTTTAATCTTCTTACTACTTTCTCATTCCGTTACCAAATTCTCCTTACAGAAACGATTAAAAGTTGGCGATACACTAAAGCATTACTAAATTTGAAATTTATTTGATTATTTTTAGAATAGCAACGTACTTATTTTTAGTACTAATCTTGGATAGTTAGTTTAAATCCTTAACTGCTATATTTACAAAATGTGGTAATTGATTTCAATTATTAAAGATTTTAAAATTCGTTTTTAAAAAGTACCAAAAAATTACGATTTGTTTTTGAGAAAATACAGGAAAACCATTTTACCCGCTATCTCATCTTGCTCCATTCTCACTATGATTATATATTGTAAAATATGAAATATGTTTTTCAATAATAGGTCCTATAAAGAAAATTTGAAATAAAAACGTCTAAATACTATCTGATAACGTGTAAGTCAAGCTTAAGTCGAAATGTCTTCTTACTAAAATATAGACGTTATGCTGCAGAAGCCACATTCGGTTGGTTGAAAATTTAATTAAACGAAAAAGTTGCAGACATAATATCAATAAAGTACCAATTATCTGAAAAGGACTCAAGGGGGCTCCGTTGGTTCTCTCTTTTAAATTTCATTGGTCCTTAATTTAAAAAGTGCGGTTCAGCAGCGAAATTACGTGAGTATTTTAGGAAATTATTTTTCATGAACCATAAAGGCAATAAAGGGGCAACATGATTAAGTCGGCGAGTGCACCGGGCTTTCAATACCTTTCAGCTGTAAAATCGATTAAACCGTCCGATCGAAAGTGTTGAATATTTCATCAGCGGAAAAAAGGGGTTGGAGATAAATTTGGGAAGATATCTTGAAAATGTCCCATCCAGCACAGATCGCCCTTAATTAAATCTCAAAAGCGGACGTGTGCAGCCGGCCAGGCCGAACCATCGATCCGATTTAATCATCGGACAAAAGCGCCGCAGCGGCAGACAATTCGTGCCGAGCTGCAAAAATATTACCAATGATTAGCCGGCGATGCTGCTGGACATGTCAGCGACATTACAGACATTATGCAAAATTAAAAGCGCACATGTACGATAAATTCGCATAAAAGTGATTTCATTAATTTTCCATGGGGACGCATTTAAATTCGCCGTCCGAATTCAATATTCGGTGCGGGGCGGCGCAGTAAATCAGTGTTTGCTGTTATTTATCACAGGTATATGATATCGGCTTCAATTATTAAAACAGAAGCAAACAGAGATGAATTGATGCGGGCTACGAATAAATATTTTAACTTCTGCCACTTTACAAATGAGCTCCAGCTGCAGCTTCCTGGGGGCGGTCGGGGGTGTAAACGCGGCTGCCGACCCGGTGGAAAATAGAAAACGCCCGCTTTTCTTGGCATTAAATGATTTTTACCGCGGGTGGGTTTTTGCATATATTTCCGACGGAATCGTTCCCCGGGGCTTAATAAAAAGAGGAATTTTTTTACGCCCGCAGAAGACTCGGCGCTAACGAAATTTCACCGGGGCCCTAATTCTCGTTTGCATGTAAATTAAGTCTTCGGAGCTGGTCAGATTTGGGTCCGGAGCTACCCGCCGCCGGATCCACCTTCCAATACACGAATCATAACCGTTTCAATTAAAACTGCTGGCGGCGTTGCCCCGAGTAATTGTGCGGCTCCTTTGCATAATTTATTTTGGCAGATCGGTCTTCACTAGCGGGATTATGGGAAAAAATTCCTTTATTAGCGCCATTAGTTTTGGTTATCTCAGCTCCCCAGGGAGATTGCAGGTCCTGCTACCTGCCGCACGCCTCCTACCACCCGCGTAACCCATAAGACGGCCCCAAGGAGCCACCTACACCGGGGATCGTCATTCCGCGCCATTAAGTATTCACGAGAAAAACACTCCCAGAATAAAGTCGTCATTTGACGAACGTGTCATGCGGCGAACAAGGGATGTGATTTGATTAATGGGGTAGCTCATTAACACGGCCAGATGACAGATAGACCCGCCCTGGGCTACATACTGACTTTTCCGCTCCATAGGAAGCAGCTCCATAAATTATTCTATCACCAGACCGTCACTCAATTGATTTACTGGTTATCGGGTGACATGCAAATTTCCAAAACAATAACTGAGCCACATCGCGCACATTTTTGAATTCTGCGGTTAAACAGAGCTCTCAGCTCTGCGGCAATTTTCATGTTTTATTGCCCAATTGACAGGTCATGGCAGAGTCTGAAAGGGTGAAGGACTTGACCCTGCATGGGCAGTCTTTCAGAGGGACACTTTTTATGATTGCAGCTATCCGGTTTGTCAATCCTTATTTTTCTCTTTTAAAAAATGTGCATATTCATTTGAAGGAATTTAATTCAATTTGAAAGCCCTCACTGAGAGAAAAAACAATTTAAAATAGAAGAAATCAACTCAAAATAAAAGCGTTTTCAGTACGACAGTGAATTTTAAAAATTCAAATTTTCAAATTAAAGATACACCACTTAAAAAAAAATATAAACGACGTAAAACGATTCAAATTTTGCGGTTAAAATTTGTTCGCTTCAATTTCAATTGATTGGTGTTTCACTATAAAATCAAATTTTTTTCTCCTTCACATTATAGAGAACTTTCCTCTATATATTAAATATTTGAGTAAAGCCAAATTTAATTTAAAAAAGGCATAAATTGAGTTGAGGTCTACTCACAGATTTTGATAAAACTTTGTAGCAAAGTCCATTTAAGGCCAAAAGTGATTGATATGCAAACAAAATTTGTCGGTCGGTTATACTTATTTCCTAAGATATTTAACTTTACACTTTTGAAAAGTGATGGCTTCCTACCGCAATTTCTCTTCTGGTGAAAGTTATTGAAAAACCTTAAATGAAAAATGTTTCCATCGAATTTCTATAAAAAAATCTACACGAGTGCTGGAAATAAGGAAAATTTTACTTTAATTCGATTTATCATTTCATAAGACAAATGCGTGCTCGTTACTGTCAATAAGTCGAAAAAGATATTTACTTTTAATTCGTTAATTTCAAAGATTTTTGAAGAATTATTAGAATGAAAAGATAGAAATGTCATTAATTTATGGTATTTATATAATTCTCAACGAAGGTTTGGGGAAGTACAAAGTAACCGACAAATTCTTTTGCATATTCGTCACATTGACTCCAAATGAGCACTCCTACAAAGAAAGTTTTATTAAAATCCGTGAGGAGACCTCATACTCAATATGTTCTTTTAAAAATGTTTAAAAATTGATTATAAAATGTTATAGTCTAAAACTCAAGAGCCACAATGCTCTCTTGCCAGCTTAACTCAAAGTTGAGCGATAAGTAATTTTTCTTCAATTGTGATGATAAAGAATTGTGACCAAACTATTGATGAAGAAAAACCGAGTTGTGGTCGTGATGAATTCTAGAAGGGATCAATCAACTGACAAAACTTCAGACTGTAGCAATGGAATTCTTGAATTTGAAGGAGAGCTAAAGAACCAAGTGAGAATTGTTACTTCTGAAATTGTAACACTTTGAAAAAAAGGAGTTAAATGTATCGTCATTGGAAAAGGCTCATAGAATCGATGATACAATATCATAGAATTTGATTTTTTGACGTTAAAATGAGAAGAGAAATTAAAATTTTAAAACAAATAACACTTGATCAATCAAATCAGCCACAGTGCAAACATGTACCTATTTAAATAAAACATCTCTAGAAAATACATTATAAATTGAAATAAATATGTTAATTGATCTTTTGAGTTTAGGAGAAAGAAGAGTTAATAGTGCAGAATGAAGGCTTTTTGCTTGAATGTTGTTTAGCAAATATAAAACGTTCGCTCCCGGCATCGAAAGAGGAGTTGAGTTTCAACATCACATCCACTTAAATTCAGACATACTCTAAGATCCAAATGCAAAACTTCTGGACAATCCCACGCTGTCGCTCTGACATACGTTTCTTCGTCGGGGTCATCAGTTATAGAGAACTTTCCTCTATATATTAATTATTTGAAAAAGTAAAGCATTTATATTTTAAAAAAATATTTAAGTTCATTGAAGCAACAACATTTAAGTTATTTCAATATGCATATGGAAAAACAAAGTGTTTTCATCTTTTCTTCAAAGCTTTTTTTTTTCCATACAACCACAGCAATCATAAACAGCCTAATAATATCGTATTCTAGAAATGTTTCCAATTCCCTCTTAGTTTAGAGACCCAAAGAATGCCAGTCTTACATTATCATCTTGAAAAACTTAATAAATATTCTTTGCACTTTTTGAGAAAAGTAATATATTTCCCTTAGAAATATTAAAAATATCAACCTTATTTTTATTCAATCAAAAGGCCTGTTTGTTTGCATATTAACTCTTGCAGTTGAAATACGTTTAATATTTTGTCATCATGTTTTCAATACCAATAGACTTAGTCAGTGAAGGTTTGATCAAGAAGAGTTATTTCCTAGGTTAGTTCGTTTAACATTTCTTTAGCTTTGAATAATTATTAATTAGCATTTGAATAATTATTATTTTGAATAATTACTAACAATTATTGCTTTCATTTCTATAGGAGATTACATAAAAAACTTTATATGAAAAAATAAAGTTTGATTTATGTTTTTATGTCTGTCGACCGTTTTAAATTTATCTTTTTTAACTTCCCTTTTGGAAGTTATTGTAATGGGTACGATTTTTCGAATTGACAACTTTGACATATCTCCACGTTTTGAGGTCCCTAGAGTGGGAATCCATCGTTTTTAGAAAGATGTCTGTAAGTACGTATGTTCCTGAAATTTTGTTCGTCTCGCATATTTCGTGAATAAATAATGTTATCGACTCCGGACCAATTTCATTCGACGCAAAATTGCATGATGAATACCTAACAAGCTTTTGCAATTTTTTATAGGAAAAAAAACTACAAAATAATTGTTGTAAAATGTTTTTCAAGGACACTAAATGGGAAGTTAGGAGTATGGGTAGATCAGTCGCACCCAGCCGATTTTTTAGTTAGGTATCCTAAACGTAATTGGTGTAAATACTGATCAAAGGGTATATTCTTATTTAATCCCCAATTCAGAATATCTGAGCAACATTTTTAGATTTATTAATATTTTGTTTTTTAATACATATACTGATTTTGCTATAAAGTATCCTCATAAGTACAAATAGTGATCACTATAAGTTTTTTTTTGAAATTTTTGGAAAGTTTGCTTAGTGTGGAAATAGCCCCCTTTGTAGAGGCACTTCGCAATTGTTGCTTCACCTAGAAGTAGTTTCTTCCCTAGTGCAATAATCTTTTTGAGCTGACCCAGTGTTTGAGTTTGAAAATCGCATTTATTCTTATTGTTCCTGGGTCCATCGATGAAGTTATCTAAACGACAACGAAAACGGCATATCTGGATCTTAATTCCCAGCTTCCGTAGCAGCGACACCTGAACTCAACTTATCTTTATATCTGAGTGCAAACGAAGTAATATCTGAGTTCGTTTCAATAATCAATGAGTCGACATTCGGAAGACTTGGAAAGTTTGATGTGCTATTAATATCCCATCGACGGGACCAGAGGAGCCCGAGCCGGAGCCGGAGCCCGAATCCGTAGCCAGGGAGAACTTAATAGTTCACAAGACGCTTCGCTCCGGCAACCCATTACACGGCTTCCTCTCGAAAATTTATGGACAACTTTAAGGAGACAAACTATGCCAGTCCGGGGCGAACCCCGTTCGAGCGGGGGTGTATTGGGAAAATGATAAATTTGCCCATTCATTGCCTCTAGAGCACCATCTTATCTCCAGTGATTTCCTTCCCTTGGATAAATTAACCAAAAATTCTTCATGGCAGAGATTGGAGTCCAAGAATTGATTTCCGTGATTTTATCTTTCCGCTCTGAATGGCTTATTGATTGGTGCTATTCGGGGGCTGTTCTGAGCTGCTGGAGAGCAAAGACAACTCCAGGAGAATCCATCAGAATAAGCACGCTTGATTGAACAGGGAAAAATATTTCTGGGGAAATAGAGCCGATAAAACAGTGGGGCGCAGGGATACAAATCTTGCACTAATTTACAGTCAGACATCACCCTTTGACTTGTGCAATCACTTAGACGGATCCGGGCGCCAGTTTTGGTCCTAGACCCGCACGTGTGTCTTCGAATTTTCCCTGCTAAGACCCCAAGACTGAAGTTGTTCAAAATCGGACTCTTTTGCAAGGCAAGCTGAAAGTGTCCGCTCCTCCCGAAATGGCTGGTCATTCGGTTCGCCAAAAGTGAACAAGTCATCAAAATTACATCTTCCTGCTCGATGCTCCACTGATATGCTCCTGATAGGACTCGCCCGAGCTCCTTACCCCTATCAGCGAGTCAGATCACGTTTTCACATTTGAAATGCTTTTGATCAGGCAATTTGTGGAATTTCATGCGAACTTTCCATTTGGCCGAAAACTTATCGATTCCACTTGGAGGGGTTAATACGACCCCAGTCCGAGTCTGGCCAGGAACGTGTACGTTTTTTGTGCACTACTTCGGCCAAAATAAAATTTTATAAATAACTCGAGTCGCCAACACCCACACAAAGTGAGTCGTCGAAGTGATTTGGATTTGCACTTCGGCACATGGAAATAGCCCGGCTCGCACATGTCCTTTGTTCCGGCAATTAGGCTCATTTGTTCTGCTGCGGTGACAATTGTCACGCCAGGACCAGGGCCCTTATCGGCTGCTATCAGTTTTGCGATTAGGGTAATCTATAACCAGATTAGGGAGGATTACGCGACTACCGCCCGCATTGCATGCAGTTAGAAGGAAATTTGTTGTCATTCATTCGGGCGCACGGTTATACTGTTGCACTATATAATGCACACATTATATACCATAGAAATGGTTTTTAAAATATAGACGAAATTTGACGACAGAAAATGTGATAAGGTAGAAAGCAGCTATAGTAAGAAAATGAACTGCGTACGAATCTAACGAACCGTTTTGCTTCTTGTCTGATGAGAGGAATTTTGTGTCACACCACGAACAACAAGCCATGGAAGAAGTTGAACCTAACTCTAACAGAAATTTCTTACACGTAAGAGTTTAAGTTCAACGCTCACGCGAATCGTGAACGTTAAAATTTGCTTTCAGGCATTCCATCAAAAAACGAGAGATAAAAACAATATGAAACAAATCTGAAAATAGCAACAATAATTTTACTTTTTTAAGACAGTTGGAATCCTTTGTAATAAATATTCCATAAATTGGACTTTTCTATCAACATGTATAACGAACACTTTTTACGACACGGCGGCGGCGCCTCTCAAAATAACTAAATATAATAAAATTATGTAACAAATTTTCGAAATATTAAATTTTAATGACACTGTACAACAAACATCTTCATAAAACGATACAAGCTTTTATTTAACCTCAGCACACATGTTTGGTTTTGGTGACAATGACAACGTCATTCCAAATTCAATATGCCGGACGCGACAAGATGGTGATGAATTATTTCAATAACCATGCCTCCTTGGCATGGGTATCATATGAAAGGGTTCGACGAGTAGTATACGACAAAAGCTTGTTTATATAAATTTATTTTTCAATTAAGAAGTTTTAGGCTATATCAAAATTTTTAACTGTGATTTGAATTCATCAACATCATATTTTTATTATATGTAGTTTAGTTTTATTATAGGGATAGTTGTGCATAACGCCGGGTACGGGTCAGCTAGTTTTGTAAATAAGTTACAACAGTTGTGACATTTATTAAACATTCTAGTTTATTATAAACATTTTATAAGTGATAATTCTTAAAATAAGTATGTATCTGAGTAGAATATTCGACTTTACAAAATTTTTATGGTGTGTGTCGGAATGTGTCACATCACTTTTTGTGAGGTGAGAACTTATAGTTGAATTACGAAGAACCTTATGGGAAAAGCAGTAAAATCTTTCAACTAAAATCAAATCTTAGAGTGTCGCACTTACATACTTACAATAGCAAAAAAATCACTATACTCCAATATAAAAACAAAGGACCATGTATGATACAATAAATAAATTAATAAAAATAGTTCCAATAAACAAGACCAAAGTTAGTTTTTTTCTACTGGAGCAATAATTAAAATTATTTTTTTGTATGTACATCTGCACTCTGCGGCATTTACTCATTTTTGTATGTTATGTGATGAAAGTGCAAGTTCATTCTTCCGTTATTATGAATATAAAATCAAATTTAATAATAATCAATGCTTAGGCCACTATTAAAATTACTAAATATTTATTTGCCACTCTTTGTACTTTCAGCGAATTAAAGCAGCTTTCATCACAAATTGGCTTCATTAATATAATTGCAATTAATGGTTCTGCATCAATATTAATTTACCAACTATTATTTTTGTGCTTTTATGTATTCATTACAATTTCGTTCGATTAATTCAGGAAATTAAAAAATCTTGTTCAATTTTAATGTAGAGTCAATTTTGTACTAAACGAGTACAATTTAATATTTGTTGCATGATTAATTGTTACAATCAGGTATATCGAAATATTTAATTTGGAATCATAAAAGAACAATTATTATTTAGTAATAAATGGTACATTATCAATTTATTAAGGGGACAGAGTCATTACGATTGTACAATTTGGCTGTAAACATGAAAACTTGCAAATATTTTCTATTGAAATTTAGGCGGTTTTTGCAAAATATGGGCATTTAGTATGCGTTTTTAGTCTTTAAAATTGTTAGATACATAAACAAATTTATTGATAATATGATCAGAATTCCTTAACTTTTCAAATTAGTAATTTATCAACCAAATAGCCTTTCTAAGATCGTAGTCAACCAAATATCCTCCCTACTTCCTTCAACTCTTTTAAATTAAAATCCCAACCGCATCTCCGCTTCGTGTATTGAATTAATTCTTACGGCTCGAGGATAAATTTTCAGTGGAATTCTGGCAATTATTTAGCGGTTGCAATTTATTAAAATTTACCCGGAATATTTTTTTCTTCTTTGAAACGGTGGACAGTCCTCCAGGATCTCAACGCTAGGCGCATACAGAGGAGCGAAGGGAATATCTTCAGAGTCTACTGGACTACAATTCCTCCCGATGGGACGGTGAATAAATTTAAGGAGATTTATTTACGGCGAAGTCGACCAAGTCTAATTGATTACCCTCTGGCCATAGGTCTGCTCTGCATAATACTGGAAACTCTCTCCCCAGCGAATTTGTCTCGTTGAAATTATAACCTTGTTTTAATAAAAAAAATTGTACGCGTCGGGTGACACTGACTACTTTGCATACGCTTGACCTTTCTCGGTGGCATTGGATTCAAAAGTAGCTGCTGGAGAGTCTTCTTTTATAACTGATAAGTACACTACACCAGACTGGATAACTCTTGGTTGACGGGCATTAAAAGTCAAAATATCACACTAGTCCCAGTCGGAGTCGTCTTAAGCAAGCAGTCAAATTGAATTTTTATCACTTGAGAACTTTGTTGGTTGCGCAAACATATCCGAGTCAGGACCTATGTTTGCTGTTCAGAATAACTTCGAATGGAAATCCGCCTTCGCCAGTTCGTAGATACACAGAGATTTTCATCTATTACCATTCAGGATATTGTTGATTTTAGGTGTTATGTGACGACGGGTTCAACTGCTTCAACTTCTCCCGTAGTCGATTCACGTCCTTCGCGCTAAAATTCCTTGAGGTTCATTCTAAGGATTCGAACTTTTATGAGTACATTACGACCTTTATGAATAAATCTTGAAATGGAAGCAGCTGGAACGTCTGAAGATGCGTCCAGCAGCTAAACAAGTATTGGTTCTCTGGAACATACACTCAAATTGTTTGGCAATACTAAAATAACTAATAAATTCTTTACACAACTTTTTAATTTTTGGTTATAATTGAGCATTATTAAATTTATTAATAGTTGATTTTAAATACATACTCACATAAGATACCAGTTTCGAAAATTCAGCGAAACTATTTTTCAACATTGTACAATTTGAGACACGCTAGAAATTGGTTTCAACGGGGAAGCTTATTTGTTCTTAGTTTGAATTATACTCAGATTAACTGACACATATTTTAGTTTTTAGTTTTCCATCGAGTTGAATGGTTCGTTAGTAAATTTCACATTTATTGAAATCTGGACCGAAAACCTGGTATTTTGAAATTTTGTGCCAATATCACTGATTTAAAAAGAGACCTAGCTAAAATATACGAAAATTTGTCTGATAATTAATCATTTCAAACTATTATTAAATGCTTAAGAATCGACATCAAAAAACTGTAGTGTTACGTTTAATTTGGAATAGGATATCTATTATACGTTAATTAGTTACAATTTAACATGAATATTGAAAAATGATCAGACTGTATTTTATACAATTTCAAACAAGCCGTGGAATACATCAACAGGACTACTACAGTGGGTGGTTATCACATTAGGACCACACATTTTGTTTTCTCATTCTTGAATATAAACGTACAAATTTTACTCACAAATAACTAAATCCTTTTTTTATTCTTTATTCTACGGTCAGTGAATTTTATTCGTAGTAAATTTTATACATATTTTTGTTAGTTGGTACCTTTGGTTGTTACCAGACGGCTGTCAATTCAATGTAATACGCGCTAATAGTTTGAGGCTCCTTTTTGCATCACAAATGCAAGTAAGTGTTTAGTGGTTTTCATTGCATTTTCAAATATTATTGATCATAATATTGCTGAAGTTAGTTGGCTAAAAGGTAAATTGTTAATACCACGTGTTTTTTTATACATATTTTTCGAATTTTGAAATTTTTTCGTTCAGTAATAAAAGTATTTAGTTTGCTTGCTTTTCATTTTATTTTTATTCAGCAATAACCTGTACATGAAATCATAAGATTTAAAAAGCAATATTGTTATTATAATTGCTTAAAAACATATCCAAATTCAAATATTACAAAAAAATTATCACTGGTCCTAATGTGATGGCCACCCACTGTATATACATTAACTGGCAGAAACAAAATTTATACAGCAAGTAACAAACGAAATAAGAAGTAATTCCAATCTGAAATGTTTAAACAAACAAGAAAAGATTCAGAAGGTAGAAAGTTTTAGTAGTACGTTTTCCGCAAAGAAAACCACCGAATCAACATATACATGATATAGAGAATTTTATAAATCAGTAGATGTAAAGACAAGAAAATTGTGCTCTTAGTTACTTTCAATCCACACACAAATAGATATAATTAAAAGAAATTGTTATTACCATACAGAAAAATATATAATTGCTTGTCTACCCCTTTTAGTTATTTAGCCCCTAATAGCCTCTAAACCTAGTCAGAAAAACAGATGGCTTGCGTAACAGGTCGGGTCACAACCTAAATTCAAGAAAACTATTTTGTGGAGGACATAAAGACAGAAAATTGCTTAATTTAAAATGAAACTCTTCTCGTTTCAGATCACTTAAAATTGCAGTAAGATATAGCAAGGGACTGAAGAGGAACTTCTTTAGTGGAAAATCCTTTGCATTCAGTGGCACTTATGAAATATAAAATTGAATGAGACGAGAGCCCGGCGAGTAAAGTTAAATAAAATTTTATTTTATTAAAGCGAACCATGTTCGAGTTCACGTGAAACAACCGAGGAATGGAATCAATGGGGGCATTTGCCGTCATGCTAATACCGAAGTATTTGGGCAAATTTTCCGGCATTTACATAAAGTCAATAGTAACAATTTCACTGCTGTCGCCCCCATAAAACCCTAGAAGAAGCCCACCCCACTCGAGGAATTCGACTGTGACATTCCCACAAACTGGCTGTAAGCACCCCCAGGACCATACCTCTGAGATATTCAGAAATGTAGTTCTTGTTTATTTTATGGTTGGATGTAGTTCCTTTCGACTCCCAGACCCTGCCCCGTAGGTCAGTCGGATTCCTTTCCCGCAAAGAGGAAGATCCTTTCTCAGGGCTCTCTGCACCCTACAATTGTATAAATATTCGATTGTGCATTAATTAAAAGTACAATGGCTAGGTGCTCGGCTGGCACAATCTCAGCAAGATCTCTTATTGTTGCTTGCAAGAAATGAATCTTGCCGCTAAGTAGATGGATGCTTTTTGATTCGGGGTGCGATGGCAGGGTGCTCCAGCTGCCTTTGTTCTCCTTAATTATGAAACAAGAAACAATGAATGCAATGGGCCTCAATAACGCGGGAAAATTAGGTGTACTAGTTGGTTGTGACTCCTTCAACAACTCTTATATCCACAGATCTACATAAATTTCAACATAAAGTTATAAATAAATTCAACCCCTGAAAGTATAATGAGGGAATTGTGCCAGAAGACGTGGCTCTTCGGTGTAGCGTTATCAAAAAGTTTTACATAGAATATAACGTTAAAAAGATATACAATAATAAAGCATGTTTACGAACAAATACATAAATTGCAATACTTTCACTTTACGTTTAAAAATGTTCCTATTTTTATTACGTATCAATTTTTCGAAGAACATCGTACAAGAAAAAGTTATCACGAATTTATATAATTAAAACCAACTATTTACATACTTACATACATATGTTTTTTGTACACATCGTTTTTGTACACCCATACCGTTTTTGTGTAATACGCTATATTTGAAAAGTTCAGTTAAATTTAAGGATTCGTATTTAATTTTGATCATAAAGTATTATTTCATTTTGGAATTTTGAAGAACCTATTACTATTACTTCGGGGTGATGAGGTAGCACCAGGCAAAAAACATTTACCATGCCTCTAAGATTTATTTCATAAAAATTTTATTGTGAGGAATCACTTTTAACAATTCAAGTAACGCAAATTAAATAAAAAATAATGTGTTAAAATACATAGCAACTCCTTCAAAAACGACCTCTTTTGCGAAAGACATAAATTGTTGCGTAACTTGTTTCGTATTTATATACGTACTATAAATGAACACATATTGCTTATTTCATATTTTCAACAGTCTCCAAACTCAGTTCACAAACTTTATTCAGTATAAATAATAAGATAAAAAAATATTTCAAAATTTAATGCATTATTTTATATATTCAGGGTGATCCCTTGTTGACGAACTTGTAAGTTTATGAATTTTACTCGATAACTGATACTATACCATGCAGTTTAAAACGCAGTTAAAAGATTGTTCGAATATTAATGTTAGCAAATCATCCTCCTCGAGCTTAGAATTGAAAGTTTGTGTTTTTGGATGAATAAATATTACCAACATATGTATTTAAAATAAACTTACTTTGTAATCTTAAATAATAACGCAAAGAATTTCAAACAAATTAATTTTATATTTCGTATCTACTTAGAAGAGCATTAATGCTGGACAACGGAAAGAATTGAAATCGTTTTCAGAAGTAGGCTAAAATCGATTAAAACAATTAATATTAATATTGATTTCTTCTTTATTAGTAAATTAGTAAATTTTGCTGAAGCAAGCTTTTAAAATTGAAACGTTTTGCAAACCTATTTTGATGCACAGTCTGCTCGCATAAAAACATATATGCTGTAGAAATGAGCTCATGTATTTTGCGCGGCATACGTATCTGACCACGGCCATATTTATTTAATTCCTTGTTTATAAGCATTAAAGGTATTTTGTTGGTTAACCCACCGCAAACGGTTTATTGATTTTCATGACAGTATCATAAAAATCAAAATCTGATACACTATACTGATTTAAATTTTTTGTTGAACTAACAATTTTTTGGAAAAGATTTATTTTAAATTTAGGTTTTGATAATATATAAAAATAGTGCATCCGAAAACTACCCAATTATTAATTTTAATTTTTATATATACCTAAAGTTACACAAAATTTATGTTTGCTATGCTAAGTTAAGTTATAAGAAGCGAGTGTAATGTAATGCATTTCGAGGAGTTCTGGAATATTTAATCATGTTTATAATTGCATTTCCTATAATGTACATTATATATATTTTGCATTTATAGCTATCCGTATCAAAAAAATTAAACTCTATTGGTCCTGCCCGTTTTGATTTTTTTAATAAGAGGTGCGAATGGTATCAAAAAGGACAACTTTCATTTTGCACAATCGAGTTGGGTTTATTTGGTTGGTTTATTTCGTCCATTTCAAACCACGTTAATTTTTAAAACATTAAAAATGTATGTAAGCGGTCTTAAACCGAGAGAAAAGAGCAACTAACAAGAATTTAAAACCTAACAGTTCAGCCTAGTTGTTAGTTTTTATTATGCGTGTGTTAGTAATCTTATTTGAAGTTGTTGGAAGTTCTGTCTACAAGATCCGACTCCGGCTTGCTGGAACCGATTTGGCTTTCGGTTCCAGTGGTCTTCCTTTTGATGTGAAAATTGAATCTTCAGAGTGCAGGCACAGAAACTGCTAAGAGTTTTGACGCTATCAGCATAAAAGTCTACGTAAAAATTTGAACTTTTTTTTTTTTTGGATCGGCTATATCAAAACAGAGCAGTCTCAACCCTTTCGTCCTCTTCGCCACCACTCAGAATCGAAAAAGGTTCCATTTTCCGCATGCTGCTTTCTTACATCCTCGACTCTGAGAAAAAAACAAAATCGAACTCCACCATCTTCCAGCATTAGATTCCATTAATCTCAATTATTTAGATTAAATAGTTATTACTTATTAGTGCTTTGCTTCAGAAATCAACAAAAAAGGGTAATTTGCAATTCACCAAGCATTCTTTTGAGTAATTCGTTACAAAATGAGTTCAAGAAAATCACCAAATACACCAAGAAACACAAAATAACTTTTTTCGAGACTGTCTCTGGAGCCAGATTCAGAAAAAGTATTAGTTTTGTATGAATTTAATGAGTCTCCTCATAAATTCGCTCTCTGAAATAGACTAACTGAAAGGAAACTTTATGTACATAAACCATGCTTATATTAAGGATCTATTTGATTCTGAAACTATTTATTCTTCCCGAAAAACTTTGGAGTCAAAACAGCAAGTATGCATTAAAAAAACATTTGATGTTTAAGACCTGTTAATAAAAAAATTTATAAAGTAGTTTCAAAACTTTTGAATAAAATTGATAACATTCTATTAAAAGCAGCACCTCTATAATTATGAAATAATCAACAAGGAGTGCACCGCTGACGGTGGTGCCCTAATCGAGCCTTGATAATGCGGAAAAAAGTAGGTGTACAAGTTGCTTGGGGCACCTTCAACACGTTCCGGAGCAGGACTGCTGGGCCTGCATACATTTTAATAATTATAAACCAACCCCATGGAACTATCACGGGAGTTTTGGGACGTCTGCTGTTTCTACAGTGCGGCATTACAGGGATCCGGACGCCATCTGAGAAACTTTGATAAATGGCTGTGCCAGGGGGGTAATTATTAATCGCGCGAAGTAGTGCACCCAGTTGGGCACACCTAGCCTACGGCCACATGGTTTGGTCTCATTTACTGTCGCAATTAAACATAACTTTGCCAATATGTGGTGCGGCGGAGCCCAGTGATTGTTTTAATTTAAAGCGACAGCCGGGAGCTTCCTTCTTGGGAGATAGTCGCTCCAGCTTCCGACGAACTTCTAATCCGCACCATGTCCGCAGTGGCCGTTGCGGAGTAATCTACAATACGAATGGTCTGAATTTGCGTTCCAAGGATATCTGAAGGTCATTAATCATTGGAATGACTCCGCAATGTTCACATATCCAGCGAGTCATGTTTAGTTTATGGAAGACTCGGGCCCGGGCACAACAAATAACGCCCGCCCATTGCAGCAGATTCCCGGGCATAAATCTGACCGCTTGCGGGGGCGTAGAAGCCCCTGTGCAGCCCGCCCAGTGCTCTCATTTGAAAGTATCCTCGGGGTGATGGGAAACTTTTGCTTTTATACGACCACCGTCCAGCTCATGGCTGCTCCTTTTCCCAGCTCCTTTCGCAGCGACCAACAATCCCCGAAAGAATACTGCAGGGTCCGAGTCGCGGCGTCTAAGTCTCAGGAATCGGGATCGGGACCGGGTCCGGGACTGGGACTGGGACGACCGCACTGAATCACAGCGGGCCAGTTCCCGGCGAATTGGATTTATTGCCAGCTTTGTAATACATCGCCAGCCCCAGCGAATCCAGCACTCAATTAAATTTTCTTTAACTAGAATTTGTATTACGCGATTGCCTAGAGAGCGCTGCTGGGATCTCCAGGGCCCGCCGGTAGCGTCGTTATTAAGAAAATAACTTTTCTCATTAAGGTTATTAACAAAGTTTTCTTATTCGTGGAAATAACACTTGGCTGGCGTGTACCTTTCCAAGCTCCTTAGGACTTGCCTAGAATGGAAAATCTCCTCCAGCCGGGAAGGAAGTTGTAGTCCATGCTCCTTTCGTGGCTCCTGGGGGCTCTGTGGAGCTCTGCGCCGATTTACACCGTGCGGCAGTGCGGGGAAGGGAAGAAAAAAAGATTTTTGTTCGCGCTGAGCGACGCACCGGAATAAATTGAAATGGATAAATGGTACCACGCCAGCCACCAGATTGCTTTCGAAACTAATTCCACCAACTCCCCGACTGCACCGATCACCTTTCCTCATTAAGTAACTTCTCGGCCGGGCTCCGGTCGACTTTCATAAATTGCATTGTCAGCAGAGTCGCAGTTGGGCTCAGGTATTTGCCCAATCAGCAATTTGTTGTCGTAATCTGGGTCAAGATCCATACACCGTCCAGGGTCTGCCGGGTTGACGACATTTTTAGTGAATTCGATTTTTTAAAGGGGCCACTTTCTGCTGGGCGGTGAAGTAGTCTTTCCCTGCGCATTGAAAGCAGGACGAACATTAAAATGGATTGTCGGACTACTTCGAGGTATGCAAAGTTTCACAGTCACTTTTGAAAACGATTCCCATATGTGAACGACCCATTTGCATATTTGCACAAGGGGAATGTGATTTCATTACACTATTTAAAAGAAAATCACAAATGTGCGGAAAAAATAAAGTAGGAATGTGGATTATCGCTGAGTACCTATGTAATTTTTCAACACATAAAGTTTTAAACTTCTTAATTTAAGTTTCATTTCACTAACCAGAATCATCGTATTATATGTATGTATGTATATAACTTAACTATACCTACACCAGAAATGTACTCAACGATTCTGAAAACATGTGAATCGATGTGCATTAATTAATTAGTAATTAAGCTGTTATCAATAATTTTTGGGTAAACTATTTTAATTCCTTTAATATCTGTTCCACACTGCAATTTACCTTCAAAAAGATCAGACTGCTTTTGCAAATTGGCACTCGCAGGATCACATATATTAATAAAATAAGTACTATTTTATATCTTTTATATGAAATGTTCCATTTTAGACTATCCTATGAAATTCAAAGCACTCTCTTCCACCAAGTGCTAATTCAACTACTGATTTGTTTCATGAAGAATTGTTACTTTTTTGAATTAGGTACGTTCAATGTCAGAATATTCTTCAGTAGTTTGTCAATCGCATCGAAGCAGTTAAAGAGCGTTTTTCTCCATCATTTACCATGAAGTGATCCTTTAAATTTCCCTACTTACGAAAGTGGATTCAAACTAGAGATTGATATATCTTGTCAATCGAAGAGAAATTGTTGTAGTTCTTTCATTGTTGATTCTCCGAATTTTGTGGTTTTTAAGAACCAATATCGAGCATGTCGATAGATTATAATGAGATTTGCAATTCGTTAGACTTTCATCCAAAATAGTTCTCTTAATATCTAGTCTAACTATGATACTTAATTTATTGTTTTTAGATTTGAAGCCAGTTTTTGCGTGTAGTACTTTCAAATGAGACCCCACTCGACTCCTTCTGTAATTGAAGATTACTAAACTTCCTTCAGCACTCCACTTTTGGTGATGTGGTTTTCATACCTTTTAAACCGAAAGATAGGTTTCACGATTCCATCGTTTTCAAACAAAATCAGCCTTCTAACCGTTCAGAAGTTATCGGGGTTTAAACACACACAAAAACATACAGAGAAAGTGAAAATATGAGATGAAATTATAGCTACTACTTGTAATAATAAATTATATTCCATGCAGAATTTTTATTTTATTGATTTTGCTTAAAGTTAAATCTAGAACACCATTAGCATTAGTTTGATTTATGTTTAACACCTAGATTTCACCACCATTCCTTACACTCTTTGTTTAAAAGTACATTCAATAGTAATAATCTATGCACTTTTAATTTATTGCCAATGGATTATCTGCACGAATTTTCTGTATTATTACAATAAATAATGTTGAAACTTTGCTTTGTGAAGTTAGATGATTCCAAAATTTCATTACCAAAATTCAACATGTTCATTTAAATACATATTTTGCGTAATATTATGTAATATTAGCATTAACAGTCAGAAAAACCTGAATATCGCCAATTTTGACATTGAACGACATTTTTACCTCTACTGAAAATTTTGATCTGTGGCTAATTGAGATCTCTTTGCACGAATCGCACGACAAATCCATATATAGTACATGTTTAAAGAAAAAGTTTTCTGTATCATATTGAACCTTTATCATTTCTCGACAAACTGAAGGAAATTGCACAATATCGGGAATAATTCAATAAGTCTAGCGCTATTAGACATAAATTATAAAACTGTTTTCTCGGAATTCGGAATTCTCGGTCACATTATAAATATATTTTCGACACTTCCTAAAAGTACCAGAAATATTATCCTTTAAATGTTTGCGCTTCTGTCATTTCTAAGCGGGAAACACATTCAGAGCAACGACGGATTCAAAATTTTACGAGGAAAATGAATTCACCATTATTTCTGCATTTTACTGTGGATATAATTCCGGGCGCTGAATGCGTCCTATTGTGTACTCTCTGGTTAATATTCTCTTTATCAGCGAGCTTGGCCTTGACATTATGATTTTATGTTGGACGAAGAGGAAAATTAAATTTCAAGCTCTCTCGCCCTTCGGTTTTTCTATCCCAGGTTTTTGGTAGTGACGGAGCTTGAACAAATATTCCACTTAGCTATCAATTAAACAAAGCCACATCTGCTTGGGCCAAAGGAGAAGTACTTTTCGATGGATTGCAGCGTCCTGGCATATTTCTGGTTTGTCTAATACAAATTGAACATCCTTTCGGGATTTTCGGGCTGTAATGGAATGCAGCCCTATCAATGTAATTACTTTCGTCACTGGGGAGCAAAAACCAAACAGAATTGCTATCCAGAGTCAAATTCCGACAATGCTGCAGAGGATTGAATATTGCCCGAATTTCCTGCTCAAGCACTCTTCCATTTCCTCGGATTTAATTAGTGTAATCCCGTCAGAAATACAACAGGATTTGGATAGGGGATTTGTTTCCTTTTGTTTTTAATTTAATCAATTCCTTCAGCTCTTTATTCCGTTAAGTGAGGGTTTTCTTCCTTGAATGTCTGTTTTTCTGTGAGACAAAAATGGCAGAAGATATCCGTGAGGAAATCCCTCAGACATATACCTGGCAAATGAATCAATTTGTATCTGTCATGAATAAAAGTTCTTATGTTTGCTAAAGTTGGGCGTATCTCTTCGGAAAATATTTTAGTAGTAACATTTGATTTTCGTAAAATATTTAGCCAATACCGAAATAAAGGTTAAGTAGAAAAAGCCGATTATTTTTGATTAGTTGGTACTTTTCGGCAAACATTCTGTTACTTCTTTAACAGCAAAGTTAGGCATTATACGAATTATTTATTTGCGAATAATTTAATCGTGAATAATATTCTTCAATCATGAATAAAGAGTAAAGTCATTATTCGTTATTTTAAATAACGCGAATAAAGTTTATATGTTGGTAGGTGTTTTATAACGAACATTTTCATAAATTCAATATCAGAGCCGTAGTTTTCTAGCTTTGCTTTCAGGTAGTTTGTTCGAACAAAGGGTTATACTAAAATCTAATTTTAATCATAGGTTTCGTAGGTTTAGCAAATTTAGTTGATCGTTGATAATTATAATATTTATTAATTATTTTAATTATATTAATTTTCATTTCAATAGTCTTACGTCAAAAAATATCGGTTAGCAAGTTGAATTTGCAAATTTTCAAATCAGATCCAAAATCTGCATCCCCAAAAAGCCCCGCACATTGATTTTCATGGCAATGCCTTGAAGTTTAAAATAACTTTTATTTGTTCCACGAGCAAGATAACGAATATAATTAAATTTATTCGGGTTAGCGGTTAGAGCGAATTGCATTAACCATTACATTTGAGAAAAGAAATTATCACGATTCGTTTTCATATTTTTAATTATTATTGCACAAATTGCTGATCACTGTTGTGTATATTTACTTGAATCTTAAAAGATTCTTGTTTGCATGTTTGTCGTACTTTAACGCAAAAACTAGGTACTCTTTTGTCTAATTTAATATGGCACATAATATGAGGCAACAAAACAACAAACAACAAACAAAATATTGAAATGTTGAAAAATAATACGAATTGTTTTAGATTTTATTTCTGGCATTTGTACACGGTTTTATTTAAGTAGACTATTTTAATATTTTACGTTTTCATTGTTAAAATTATTATTATTACTTAATATTCTTTTGACAACTTAATGCACAAAGACAATGTTATTGTGTTCCTTAAGGGTAACATATATTAAAAATTATTTAAATAACTATTTGAAAAAGTATTTCTACAATCTATTAATGCACATTGTTAATGCAAACCAGTGACCAAGAATTGAAGTATTGAAGATGGTTTGCTTTTACGTAGCTTTTACTAGCATAGTAGCATTTACTTGGCTCTTGGAACAATATGGAAGTTGATCCTTTTGAGATGCATTCCCGCCTAATAAGTATTTAAAAAACTTGAAACCTTCTGGGAAGTTTAGTCGAAGTACATACTAAATAATCACACTCTTCATAATAAACCTTGCCTTGAACCAGTTCATTGTAAGATTCATACATATTTTCATTTATATTTCATGAGGAGACAAAAGCGACGTCCTGGGTGACTAAGAGCCTGGGGAGCCATTAAAAGAAGAACAATCACTTTTACACTCAGTCTTTAAAATGCAAAATAAGACAAAAGAAGCCATAAAAAGCTCGTAAAACCTGGAAATTATTAATGTCTTATGACGTGCTCACGTAAGCCATCCAGCCGTAGATCCTTAGATGAGCTTATTGGCTTGGCCTTAGCCCACATTTTATTTAGATTCAGCAGCTGGAACTCTTGGGTATGATTGTTGAAAGAGCTTTGTTTGGGTTAACCAACCGTTAAAATAACGCCGGATAAGGTTTACTCTGCGCTGCATTGAAAGAACAAGCTAATCCCTAAACCGCCTTCGTTTTGCTAGCTCTTTTGACGTGCTCCTCCACGGATGCATGCATTCATGCATCGCAGGTAAATGTTCCTTGCTTATGCTTCGTTCACGTGAGCAAGGAAGAAGGACAAAGTGGCTAGAAGTCGCTATTTCGAGAAAACCGTGGATGCATTGAAGTAATAAATCAAAGGCTTTTAGAGTTATTTCTGAGAGGATAAAGCCCCGACCTTGCAGTAGAGCAGCGAGGCCAATGCAGTCTTCCCCAGCAATTATCTCAAACTGAGCTAAATTTTAAATTGGAAATTGGAGAAAGATGAAAACATTTCAATAGCGCCAACGTGCATTCCAAATTCCAATTCTCTGATGAAACTTAATTCTTTCGGATAATGAAATGAAAATACGTGCGCCACCATACACCAGACTATCGCATTGCTTTTCCAGAGTAAAAGGAAAGCCTTCCAAAAATCCTGTTTGCGCTCGTCCAATTTCTGCAGCCACTCTAATCCCAGTGATTAACTCTAAGCGGTGATAATTATGCCCGCACGAGTCATGACAATACTCATTTATTTTAGCAATAAAATTTTATTTGTGCCATGTCATCGTTTGCCGCTTAATCGCAACTAAAATTATCCAACCTAATAATTAATCGACGTAACCCGCTTTAAATAGCAAACTTGGATTATTTAATCCAGCTAAAATTTCTCGATAATTATCATTAGTCACTTCGCCATGATTAGATAATTAAAATTCTTCCCAGTCCTCATCTACGAGAGCACCTGGGCTGGCTTCAGGATATGGCTTTGATATCGTGCTAAGTAGTCGTGGGAGGGATCCACCTTAGAAAAGTTCGGATTGCAGTGGGACGGCGACGGGATCTTTTCTCTATATGCATTAAAGGCGATGCACCTCTTTATGCTACAACTGGGACCATGTGCTGGTTAAGGAACAATCCTTCCTGCCAACTAAAACTTGAAATTAAAGGGCTGTTTCAATATCTATTTAGGAATTTTTTTCCATTGGCATTTCAAATTAATTCAATTTTATTTACTGGCCGTCTGACTAGCATGTAACATCTGCTATGAGAGCTTTTTTTTAAATCGCCATGAATTATTCAGCTCTTTTGTCTTATAGCTATGATAATTTTTGGGGGAATTTGAAATGATTTGAATAAAACGTTCAGTAAATACATGTTTTAGTTTATAATACGATATTATGTAGGTGACAAAGCAATTTCGAATTTTAAACTTAATCAGTTTAAAATATTTGAATAAGCCCAATATATCCAAAATTTCTAATTACTAAATATTCGATTCAACCCGATTTCTAAACTTATGCATACAGTAGAATTAAATTGCTGAATATATGTTATTAAATTGTTGTGAATAATGATGGCGGATTAAATTTATAGGTTTATTAAATATAAACTGTTTTACCATACATGCGGATACCGAGAAATTTATGAACGCTAATTTCTACATGTAGGCCAACACGTGATATTGATTCACTTTGTTTGTCAATGCATCAAACTTGTTCCTATTAATTAATTATTATTATCTATTTATATTATAATAATTAAAGTAAATCCAAAACATCACAACATTATTATGATTTTTTTTTATATAGTGGAATGGTTAGCACGAAATACTAATCACGCCAGCTCGGACTCGCACTTGTCTAAATTTGTAGCCTTTTTATTTTATTTTTTTTTGAAAAGGACTAAACGTTTTTGAGTCGAAAAGAATCATTCGCTTTTGAATACGAACAGTTTTACATGTGACATTTTAGTATTAGTAGTAGTGATGCAAGTGTCATCCCTGATTTTGAAAGCTTGAAGTCTTTAATAAATTAGTCTTATTGTAATAAAATGAATATAAAATTTAACTTGTTTTGTAGGAAATGAAAAAAACGTTACGAAACAGCGAAACCAGCGAGTGCTCGGTCTTAACGAACGAATATGAAAAAGGGCTAGGACCATTACAGTAAAACTTTACAAAAGCATTCTTTCCAAAGGGTAAAATTTCGCACAAAGTAAATAAAATGATAAAATTAAACGGCTCCACCTGTTGTTTTCTATGCAGGACCTTCTGACCAGAACATTTTTATGAAAAACTGGTGCCGTAGGATGTGCAGGCCATTCGTGCTGTGAAAGATTTATGGGCTGTTTCAACTGCAAAAAAATACTTGGGAATTCTGTGAATGGCGGCGAAACCCCGGGATTTTAGGGAGAGCCTCTGTGCTGCTGTGGTACATTTTGAAGAATAGTGAATAAATGCGCCGGACTCAAACAGGAACTATAATGAGGTATGAAAGGGACATAAAAGTGAGTCGTAAAATGCGGGCGCTTGCAAGGAACATAGGTAGAATCCAGCCCAAGTGCGGAAGATAAAAGATTGTGGTGGAGAAAGCACTTTAGACTCTCGTAAAATCGGAGTTTATGTGGAGCATTACACCAGGGTTAAGATGAGAAAAATTTGTCTTGGAATAGTTCTGTTTAATTTCCCGTAAAATGAGGGCACCAAACTGAGTACCTACCCTTACCTGTCGGTCCAGACTGGTCCTTTGCATGGGTTGAGCTTCTCTGCAGGAAAATGCAAATAAACAGGGATGGGCTCCCGTTCTTAATTGCTCCAATTAGAATGGCCATAAATAACGAATGCAGCAAGATGGTTCTATTCAATGGAGTCCTGGAGCGCCCTATCTCATAGTACGCAATGAGCACGAGGTCTGCTTTATTTCCCACCGCCGCTGCTCTCTGGAGTGAGCCATTAAATTTTAATTAAGCAACGCGCGAGTTTTCGCGAAGCACGCACTATGCTCCGCGATTGTTGTCGAGCTCCGGGCCCTCACAAATCAACCCTAATCAGGGCGGGAAGTGCAGGGTCAACATCGAGCTCAATAACACAATTCGCCATTGTTTTCGATTGCATACACTCGAGGTAACAACGCTGTAGAAAGAAAAATTTCCCTATTTTCTTAAAAGTTTCCTTTCGTCCTCGACGATTCGCTATTTTGCATTATTTGCATCGAGCGGGACGGCGCAAAGCAAATAGACAATAGCGCCAAAAAAGTTTCGAACCATTAAAAACATCGAGTAAGAAACAACATGCACTCGAAAAGTGCTCTCGTCATCCCGACGGTTGCGCCCCAAAGAAGCATCTCAGGACCGGACTATCGATTTGCGCTTTGACCAGATAAAGACATGATGACAGCATAAACTAGCAAGCAACTAAAAAAGGGTTCTCGCAAAACGTCGGTTGAAAGGAAAACTTTTCTGCTCCCTTGAGTAGACCGGCTTTCGAATAGACTTGATTTACTGAAAGGGAAGAGTTGCCAAGAAGGGTGGCCGGGAAGTTCCTCTGACCCGGTGGTGGTCTATTAAAAAGTTTTCCATCCAGAAAAGGGTTATAGCGCAAATTTCAGATTCAACGCTCGTTGCTTCAGTCAGACCGTGTGATCAATCGAAACATCATATCGATGTGTGTTCGCATTTAATTCTCAACCTAATGTTATTACGTATTTCGAAATGTCGCAGTTAATCCAATCCACATCTCTCCACTGCTTCAATTAGTTAATTAGATCGAAACCTTGGTAAAACTTGAGTAATAGCATTAAATTAATATCATCAAAGAAAACTAAAATCTATAGGTGCTGATAAAACTGTTGTGGAGATATCTTCTGTTCCTCTATCTATCGCCTTCCTGCCTATTCCACTTTAAATCTAAAGCATTTTAACTCTTAGTCAAATCAAAGTATTTCCTAAAAAATTTTACAAAGAAATTTTCAAAGTAGCTGTTTCCGAATGTGCTATCACAATTTATAAATGAAAGATGATTTCTAAAGTTGGACGATTTTCACCGAATTAAAACGCATAATAAATGTAAAAATTGATATCGTAATCATATTTACATAGGTTTATTGGGTGATTAATCCGAAAATTACTAAAGAAAAAGGTGCTTCTATGAAAATTGGTTAAATAAGGCTACTACCCAATAGATAAGTATATTCAATAACTACGACTACAAGTCAACAGGAAACTACCAGTATATGTAATTTATAGCTCTAATAAGAAATATTATAAAATCTGTTGAGATTATTTCTAAGGTTTTCATATTTTTAAAACTTTTAGGTTTATATTAAATATCTTTTGGGATACTTTGGAAAGCATAAAAAAATAAGAAATTTTATTTCCAAGTCATTTTTAAAAATAATATTTAAAATGTTTTCGTTACAATAATCTTTTCATGATTAACGAATGCTTGAAGTTAGTGGCAAATACCATTTTCGAATCAGCCATTTTAAATTAATTGTAGTGATGCTCGTATTAAGAAAAATGGGTTATAAAGGTTATTGGTAATTATTTTTGGTTAGCTTCAATAATATGGCTTTATATGGCGCAGTTATTGTGAAAACCAGTATTTTGTTTAATCCAAAGATTTTTGTTGTTTTAACAAAACTCATCAGTTCCTTGGCCGTTGTATTAATTGTTCTTTTCTATTTTTGTTATATTTTGTTAGATTGCAAAGCTTATAATTTTTATTATATTACAAAAGGCTGTTTTCTTATTAACCGGACCGGGGTGTATTTTGCAGCAGTTAAATAAAGATGAATACGAGGAAAAACTCTGATTAAGAACAAAACATGATATGCGACGATTTACATCTAAGTTTTGCAATTGATAAGTAGAAGAGGATATTACCGAAATACCCCAGTTTTAGGCTAATCGTTTAGAGAAATCTCAAAATATGTTAAAAGCCTTTCCAAAGTAAGTTAAGTTAAGTTAAGATATGTAGGAACTTGAATATTAGTTAGGTCTCAAATTATGTATATGTCGTAGGCTATGAGTAAATCAGGCTATTAGCTAAAAGCCTAGGTGCACTATGAACTTTTCGCGCGTAGACAAGCACGCATAAGCAAACTTTACAAAAACTGATAAAAAGGTTTCGTGGTCACTATTTATATGCGCGGGTGTTTTTTTTTTTTCAATAACAATATTTATGAAGGCTACTCTTTTGTAAAGTTAATTTGATTTTCAGTATTATTATTAACAAACAAAATAATAAACAATTAAAAATGAAAATAGGACTTTTTGATCAGACATTTTGCAATTACTATTGAAATAGTACCCTTTTGATCAGTATTTACATCAATTACGTTTAGGATATGTAAGTAAATAAAACAAAAATTCAATAACATTTGACACACACAAAAACATTAAGAAACCAAACCTTCTTCTTCGATATGAACTTTTTCAAAATCTTCCAATTTTTAATGAAAAATGTACAAAGCCAATACAAATAGCTCTCCTTGGAATGGAAATAGCCCCTTTTGATTGCGACAATTAAAATAAGGCTACTATTACTAAGAAACTAGGCACTTTTGATCAAAAGTAATGACAGATTTCTGTAGCATCTTAGATTAAAAGAGGAATTAGTAAAAAAAACGTTGACTGACCAAAAGTGTAAATAGCTCCTTTTGAACAGACACTCCTCAAATACTCCACAAATGCGTACTTGTCTGCTTCTCCAAAAAAGCAAATATACCCATACTGTTTCCATTATTGGCTAAAGTTCATAGTCTTTGTATTGGACTTACTTGTCTATTGTCTTAATTAACGACTGATCATTTTCAAGTATTCGACTCCAAGCGAATAAGTTAACCTTAATTAGCCTTGAAAAGAGGTAAATTTCCAGTAATTAGCCATGAGATTGCGATGCAGCTCATGAGATACAAATATATTCAGATCTCGTGGAAGTAAAGTATTTTATAGGAAAAGGAATCGATAATCAGACCCAAACAAGTCTTCGGGGCAGCTATCGGAGCCGAAATATAATATCTGTCCACAGAGGTGACTGACGCAAACATTACCTTGAAGCCAGACATAATAAGAACTCTATTCGGAGATTATTAAAGAGCCACAAGTCATTGGTTTTTATGGGGGACAGACACACCACGAAGGCAGCCTCGTCAACTTGAACGGAATTTGTTTACTCTCCCCCGAGTGGGGCGAAAGCGCGAAATTAGCTTTCTATTTGCCGATAAGAACAAACAGAAACAACAACTGAAACTCATTTGGGGCCCCGCAGATACATATAACTCAACTCGGATCAATAATGCTCTTATGGTGTGGTCCACGGGCATCCAGCATCCGCCGAGCGCGCTCTAACTTTCTTTGAAAGAGCATTATCCGAACCTCGGGTGTGTGCGTTACTGAAATTGATTTCGGTTCGGCAGCCACTCTGCCATCTAATAAAACTTAATGCGCTATCAATATCCGTAAATTCACAATTTTGCAACTTCTCGTCGGTCGCTCATCCTCGTCGGAAGAAGTGCACAAATCTACCCCCGTACCCAGCACGCTAGCGGACTAGAAATTCTTACAAAAATCCCAGGCAAGATACGTGCGCTAAATACACTTCAGTTTCCACGAAAATCCTCTTGTCCGAAAAGTTTAAACGCTGCGACACTCAAGATTGTGAAAATTAAAGCAGTGCCTTCTTACCAGCTTCCTGGTTTGTGTGGTGATCTTAAAATTTTAAAGAATTTTAGAATTTCGCTCAGACGTACTCGTTCTGCACTCCAGAGCCATTGAATTTAAGACTATCTTAAGATTTAAGATATCAATGTATTTCTATTCTTTTGACTGGGAGGAGCGGATCTACGATTTTAAACAATTTGTATGTTCGGGATATACATAAATGTTATCTATATATTATAAGAAGCATTATATTACTACTTTTAAATGTTTAATTTCGGTTTTTTCGAAACAGAAACTACCCTTAAATCGTTCTTTTAAATTTTACTTTTCCACTTAATTAATTTTTTCAATAAACCACAAAATGTAAATAACTAAATGTTCAAATAATATGGACTTAGTTTTATTGGGTTATATTAATATAGGTGTATAAACTATCCTTAAGTTTTTTTTTTCCAATTTAAATTGTTACTTGTTTACCCTAATTTATTTTAAAAAGAAATTATTATAAGAAAAGTTAGGTTATGAACATTTCGAAAATGAAAATGTCTTGTATTACTATTAGAGGGCTGTTTAGAAAAATTGAAAAAAACTCAATAAAAACTGCTTCGAATCAATAAAAATTTTGTTTATGTACATTATGGGACAAGTGACATTTTGAAATAAACATGTTCAAGTAAATGTTATATTTTAAAAAAACCACTAAGTTGTAAGTGAGTTTTCTATAAGAAAGGTGTGGTTTCGAGTTGGTTTTTCTCTACTAACTTGTTAATTTTAACATTCTGCTTTTGATGCAAAAAAAATTAAAAACTAGAAGGAAAAGTGAGGATTTTGTTCTCAACCTCCTCATTAACGACTGGTCTACTTTCTGTGGATCGAGTCAACACATTTTAATCAATAAAAGTAATAATGCTAATAAATGTAACATGTGTTTTTTCAGGATATTTAGTTTCAGTGTTCAAATAAATAATTTACCTGTAAATGCATAACACATATGTAGATACCTATATTAAACAAAGATTCTGCACCTACTTTCATAGTAATTCTACGGAATCCACTTTTACGTATATATGTTGACACTAATGTGACAAGTTTTTATATTGATTTTCTTTTTCAGAAAGACCTCAATAATTAGCCAAACTCCACTGAAGAGAAAAAATATTGAATTGATGAAATTATTTCGACTCGTCCCGCCTACGTTAGGTTAAATTTTGTAATTTTGAGATTCATCATCATAAAAATTTAACATATGTCGTAAACAATCGTCAGCTAATATTTTCCACAACTAAAGAAGGTCCTTTAAAAATTGCTATTTCGATTTAAAAGACCGTGAAATTAAAAAATGTGTTTATTTATTTATTTATTTAAGATTCGTCAAATACACTGACTACTACATATTACAAGATTCATCAGATACACTGACTACATGTTTCAAGCAAAAGGAAGAGATGCATATTTCAAACAATAAATTTTAAAAGCATAAAATTAAAATTGTAAAACAAATAATTAATAAATAAGAAAATTGAATTAAAAACCGGCATTACACTCAATTACAAGAATATAACATCATAATTATTAATATAATTTTTCTTATCATTGTCATTTCACATTTTCATTTATAATTTTCAATGTAGACCAAAGAGTTTAGAGTTAAGCTTACTCTTCAATTGATGAGAAGATAAATTAAAATCGAAAATATCACGATACAAATTTAATAAATTAGCGATAGAAGTGACTGGCTCATGTAGTCCGTAATTAGTACGATGATAAGGTATCGTTACCATTCTATTAACTCTAAGACCAGGGCGAGGAACTGATAACAAAAATGAAGACAACAGCTGCGGACAGTTGCATTCCCCACTTAAAATCTTGGAGCCGAGAACGAATCTGGAGATCAAACGCCTATCCGCTAGGGACTCCATGGAAATAAGCCCCAAGCGGTCTCTGTAAGGCGGTAAGCAAAACGAATCAGCCCATGGTAAACCCTTAAGGGCGAATTGCAAAAATCTTCTCTGCACAGCCTCAATGCGGTCAGATTGGAATTAGTAAGAAGGTGCCCATACAGGACTTGCATATTCTAAAATGGGGCGAACGAATGATATGAATAAAGTTTTGGTAACATAAGGATCGTCAAAAATCTTAGACCATCTTTTAATAAATCCCAAAAGTGACTTACCCTTATTAATAATCGAATTTAAGTGTTCGTGAAAGATAAACTTAGAATTAAAAGTAACACCCAGGTCTTTCACCAAGGTAAGACGTACGAGTTCACTACCATCCATGGAATATTGGAAGCAAATAGGTGTTTTGCTCCGTGTAAAAGACACAAATGTACATTTACTCACGTTAAATGGAAGATAATTTAAGGCACACCACATAGAACAATTATTTAAGTCATTATTAAGTAAAAGGCAGTCGTTAGGACAGCGAATAGAGCGGAAAATTTTTCCATCGTCGGCATATACAAGAATTTTAGAATGTGTGTTATAACTATCTCAGTCTCTACTTAAAACTGGATGAGTTCCGTCGGGAGAACATCGTCCAGCTAAGAAGGGAAAAAGTGCAACTATTCAATTTTAATGCGCAAAGAAGGAAGAAGTATAGAAAACTTCCGAAACCCGTCTTCCTTGAGTTCTTTAAGTCCCAAAACGGTCGAAGTATCGTCATTTTAACAAAATTTGCATTTTAGATGGGGTCGAGCCTGATGTTTAGAATCAGCGGCTGCAGCTTCGAACAGTTTTCGCTAATCCCCGCTGCGAATCAATTTGCCAAAAGTCAGGAAGTAATTTTGAGAAGGGGACGCTGCGGAGACTTTCACGAATACAATTTCACATGCAGCAGGAGCGGCAAGCGCAGCTTTGCGTTCAACTTTTTAAAAACTTTATTGAACTCGAAACGACATTTTTCAATAAAGTTTCGATCTTCATATCCAGCTTGAATTGTAAGAACTTCTCTGTCGCTTCCTCCTGAAATGAACTCGTATTTTTTCAGTTGTTTCCTAGCACAGACGGCAAGCAAAACAACTTAAGAAGGAACAAACTGGTACAATTTGGCGCAACTGTGAGACTGTAGAATTCAATTTCAAACAATTTCACTTAAGAGTTTGCCGGCGATTTTTGTTTAAAATTTTCACAAAATCGTCCCGTATACACGTTCGCCCAGTAAATTATTTTACGTGCCAGTGCCGGTTGCATTCGGTCCTCCGTTCGGAGCTCAATTATTGCGGTCAGATATGCGCTGGCATTAAGAACAAAATTTGCACCCTAGTGGACACCGACGTTCCTGCTCTAAATTTTGCCAAACTGATTACGGCCGGCCTGGAGGTGGCCTTGTTCTAATCCGGCGCTCCGTCGAGGCATCCGCAGTTCCATCGGCAACTTACTACCGTCTGTAATAAGGCAGGAAATTGAGATAAAACTGAAAGTTTATGCAAACTCCACCTAAACAGCACTCGGGGCTGTTTCACTCTACTCCATGAACAAAAGTTGCGCCAATCGAAATAGTTTCATGTGGGGGCGCATTAGTGCGCTCCGGTGTGCCGGAAGTGGGCGTCGTCGTTCTTAGCGACAACAAAAGGGAAGTCGCATTATCCGAATTTCCCTCGATCGAATTTGAAATGGCGGAATTACTCCCCAGGAATTATACCGAAAACATTGGCAACAAAACACTGGGGACCAAATTAAATATTAGGCACCCATCTCCCGAAGGAAGATTTTGATTTAGGGCTTTTGTTTCCATAGAGGTAAATTCGAAATTGAATGAAACAGAGCGTTTCCAGCGTTTTGTTTACTTAGCCCAAAAATATCTTTTTACATTTTTTGCATACCTTGTACTGGAATTTTGGACTTTATCAGGCAGAAATTTATCCTGATCGCCCTCATTTGATGCTTCGACGGCACTGAAATTTCATATTAAATTTCTATTCCTTCTCGCAAAAATATTTATGTAATATCTTTAAAGCCAAAAGAAAAAAGAAAACCTATTTATAAAGAAAATGTGTGGATTTAACATTTAAATACCGATGTGGGTGTTTCATTTAAAACGTCTTCCGTCAAACAAAAATTACAGGAATTCGTACTTTTGAAGGAAATTTTAAAAATAGGATTTATATACAGAATATCTTAAATTCTCCATCACTAGAAAGGTTATTCGCTGTTTGAATAATTTAAATCCTGGAGCTGTTCGTTCTGTAATGGAAACAAAAGATTATCCGGGAGGAGCTTCCAAAATAAGTCAGTCCCATCTCTGCTCTTTAATTTTAAATTTAGTTTTCTTTATAATGGACCAACTAACTCTGACTGGCACGAAAATTTCTCACCAGCGATTTTAAGAAGCCTGATGCCAAATCTATTTTTAATTTGCTAGAGCCATCCATCATTTGTATTAAATGGTTTCATGCAATTTTATGACCTTTTGTTTGAGCATTTTTCCACTGTTGGGAATATTTTTTTGTTTTAACTTTAAAAGCCAGTTATAAGAGTGATTTATACATAGTAAATAGTTCACTCTATTTCTCTTTAGACTAAGTTTAAAAGTGTTGGCAACAGCTTTAGTATAATTGCGGCTCCTTTTTCTTTATTGCGCATATTGTTGATTTTATATTATAACATTATACACATTCATTTCGCTAATGACGTCCCACTCACGCCTCAATTATATTTGTGACTTATCAAAAAGTTATAAACACAGCTTTTTTAAAAGCTTTTATTTAACTTCACTTGTATGTATGTATCATATGTATGTCCTCGAATTTTGCAATCAATATTTCACCCACTTCCACTGAAGCTATCGGGCTGAAATTTAGCACACACGTTTGGTTCACGTGACAATGCATAATTACTGAAATGCCGCCATTTTTGGTCCAATGTGGCGGCCATTACATAAAGGCAATTTATAATTTTCATAGTAACCCCTATGATATGGGTATCAAATGAAAGGGCTTGATAAGCGAAACACAATAAGTAATGTGACGTTATTCTAAATCCAAAATGTTGACAAATACTAGATATAATATTGATTGCAATATTTAGAAAGACTAAAAAGTAGAAAATAAAATTAAATAATAAAAAAATATTTTTTAAAAAAAAACTTTTATTTAACAATAAAATATAAAAATATACTATCTAAAAAGGAAATAAAAGCTTCTTTTTAAAAAATTGTTTTTATTATTTAATTTTATTTACTCATTTACATTAGGCAAATATAAATTTGTTCACCGAAAACTTGATATGAATTACGTAAAACGACTTAATAATTACGAGCCAACCGAGGGACACTTCGAACTAATAAAAAACGGATGTGTTATATCGTCGGCTTTAGAGTGTAAATCTGCTAATTCAATAAATCGTATAATAATTTTACAGGGGAAGGAAACAATTTAACTAAAACAGATTCTCGGCACTGTAGGAGAAAAACAAAATATAAGTTGATGTATTTTTTGTTATTATTACATCATAGTTTGACCTTTGATGTAATTACAAGTTTTTATTTTACTTCACATGTTTGTATGTTTAGGCCAAATCTTCCCAGTCAATTTTGAACCAGTTCCCGTTATCGGAAAAATATGAAATTTGGTACACTTATGACAATGCAATATAATATACTTAATATCGTTCTAAATCCAATATGGCGGACATTCCAAGATGGCGGATTACCTTTTCCTTTACAACTTCCTTGAGATGGGTATGAATTGAGAGGGTTCGACGAGTAAAATACGATAAAAACTTGTGATTAAAAATCTTTTTTTTAAAATTAAGAACTTATTTTTGACATATTTTTATTAACAATTGATATACATATTATTAAAACGAATAAGCTTTCTACTACTACATTACTTCAGGCAGTTTTCTTGTAACGAATCTATAGGGTCAGAAAACAAAAAGGAACTAAATATTCTCTATATAAAAACATAATAAATATCCGACTAAATATTACGTATTGAGAAAAGCAGTGGTAGAAATAGCCTGCTTTGTGTTTTGATTTTAGGATCTCAAGAAATACATACTGTTCACATTCGTGAAAAAGTATCCGCAAATGTAGCACATTTGATGTAAATTCTCACGGAAGCTTTCACACGATAAGCGAATTCTCAACTTGCCTCAGACGCAACTTGAGTACCTTGCGCCGGCATACTCAACGTGCCCAGACGCAACTTGCGTACCTTGCACCGATATGCTCAACGTGATTTCGGCTGCCGCTGTAAGCGGAGTATCGCAAAAAGAAGAAAGCTTCCGTGAGAACCGACCAAGAACATTTTGTATATTTTGTATATATAGGAGTGATGAAATAAAGAGCAAAGAGTCTAGCTACAATAGTCACCGGACTTTTAATAACATTTTATTTCAGCTCAAGACTCTGAGGTATACTGGTACAAGAACCAAGAATACCACCAGCAAAACGATCAAGGTACAAGAACCTTTGATCAATCGTCGAAGTAAAATAACTTCAAGACACATACCTATATGTTTTACACGGTTCAGGAAACTGAAACAATATGTGTGTAAAAAAAATCGTTTTTTTTAAATACATTTTTTTGTTAACCTCTGTATAAATAATCAGGAAGTCGAATAATTTTTCATCTTTAAATGAAATAAACCTGTTGGATAAAAAATTAAAGCTTTTAAAGTATACACTTATTTTTTGCATTGAACTTTATGTACTCCGCAGGTATATTAATGTTTTAGTTTTTGAGAGCCCAATAAATAACATCAAAACTACCTACCTTATAAATAATATTTATTCACAAGAACACGTATCGACGTCAATAGTGTTGTACAAATAAGTGGCTGTGATGGAGTTTGCAAATGCATGAACTTACCTGGTTTGCTCATCTCGCGTTATGGGGAACTTTTGAATTGAATGAATATAAAATATGTTTCTAGACGCTGCGTCTTTTCTTTCCTGCTCAAATGGTATACATAAGTCAGTCATAAGAGATGAAAAATAGAGAGACGATATAACAGACTATCGATATTTGAATTTGGCATAAGAAAATTCATATGAAATTTGTTCTCCGCGTGCGATTTTATAAAAAATGAATTGTTCACGTTATTGAGCATTTGCTTGCATACATTACAGAGAAGAGAAGTCAATGTTAAAAATACAGGGTTCACGTTAATTTGAGTCTACTGTACACCCTAGAGAAAAATAGCATTGTAAAATCATATCAAATCAATGTTAATTAAAACATTCGATTTTTACATTGCAAAATGTTTATTTATAAGATTCTCATTTTAAATTATCATTACGATATATTTAATTGAAAACTATAAGTTAATTTGACACTTTTTAATGTATATTTGGAGTGGGGACTGAAGTATGGGAAAGAGGAATTATGAAAGGTTTTGAGGCTTGAGGTAATCTTGCCATTTAAACTCATCTAACTATAATCATTTAGTCAATTAGAACTACCTCTGTTTCTACAGTTCTCTCAGTGTAGTAGTTATTTTTTCGTTGAATTTGCGGTTTATTCTTTGAGAATTTCTCATTCATTTTTAAGAATAATTTCAAAGCAAATATATGCTGGAAATAAAACTTTTCATCTTTTAATCAAGCAAGAACTTGCTCTTTATTATAATTTAAAGAACAGTTTCCTTAATTCTCTTGCTTCTACAATTTTATTTAAATGTCATAAAAGTAAGTTTTTTCAAAAAATTATTCAGTTAGTGCGTCGACGCCAAAAAGTAACTGATATAAGTTTCATGCTAACAGAAAGCCATTAACAAAAAGTTTAGTTTCGCGCCTACTTCAAGTATATCTAGTAAAATCTAGGGATGTTAAATTGTAGATAGCAAAGAAAAATAGTGAAGTGAAAATTGTTTTTGTTTTGTTTTGTATTTTTTCTTTTCTTTTAAGAAAACTTTTTATTCAACCAATCTCTCAGAAATGTCCGACATTTATAGGGATTCTACTTATCTTATTTTCTGAGAGTTAAAGTTTAAAATTTTTGTTGAAAATGTTAAATGTGGAAGGAAATGCGAGTTAGAGTTGAACTTATACCTATGTATTATACAAAAATTGTATGTAAACTTGAATGAGGGTTTTGAAGGCGTTGTTTGTATTTTTTTTGGCTTGGTATTTCCACCACAAATTCTCGTTTATAAAAATTGTTCCTAATTTTAAACATTTTTAGGATAATAAATTCGTGAACATAGTGGTCTCGATGTTTACATGAAAATTTTTCTCTCACCATCAGGAGCTCGAAGCACATCCAACTTTTGCCTAAGCTTCTATCTCTGGGGAATCTCCAGTAAACTCCGGAGCACAATACATTTTTCCTAATTAATTTCGAGTTACAAACTTTGAGATTAGCATATATTCCGTCGGAAAGTTGAGCGCTTCATTTGCACATGATGTGCCTGGTAGTGCTCTGCGGTGGATTTGCGTCACGTCTCGCCCGTAGTAATTTAAAGTTGTGCGGAGCCGAGTGCGACAAGTACAAATGAAATTCGGAAATGAGTAGAGATTATCTAGGAGCATGTATCACGTCCTGAAAATAATCGTGGTAAAGATAAATATTTTGCCACTAAGCGTTCAGCTCGGCTGGCATGTGTCGCATTATGAATAAACAAATGAGCAGGAGGCATGTCGGGCCCGGGTGTCACCTTTCATTCTTATCGGGCCAAGTACTGCCACAGCAATTTGTTTGGAGCAGCCGGGAGATGTGGATCCAATACATGCAATGATCCCTCAATCCTGCAGGAGCACGGCGACATCCTCGGGAAGACTCCCCCGGCTGAAGGAAAAGTTTTCGTGGGAGGGCGTGGGTGGATGGGAGGCCCCCGATAACCCGGCCCCGCGCCCCGGAGACCCTTCCCGCTGTCAATGGGGCTGACAAAAGTCCGCATTAACGATGAGTGGCATGAACGCGGACCGCTCTGATTTATTGAGTTAAGGGGGCCCACACACGGTGCGAGCGACGTGCAGTGATGAAACAATTGCCTGAAAATCATTTCCACGGCATATTGAAATGATGTGAAAGCCGTTGCCAACCAGCAGGCCCTGCTCCGGCCCTCCGTGCGGAATGATAATAAAGCAATAGAAACGCACGGGCACGTCTCCTCAAAAGCGACTGCCACGGCTCAACTGCCTCATAAGGGCAACTATAAACTTTTCACCAACAATAAAGCTGTTTCTGACTGTGTGGAAAAATGGTCCCCGAGCCGCCCCCGCACGCACCCCCATAACCAACCTCGCCACACGATCCTTCAGGAACCCTGCGGCGAGGGCGCCAACTCTCGGCTTTGGGTCCCTCCCGGTCCCGGGCTATATGCAGGCACCGAGGATCTCTGATGTGCCTTTCAAATCGACAGAGCAAAAAGCCTGCGGTCCCAAAAGGGACGAGGAAAGGTTCCTTAACTAAGGCGGCGGCGCTGCCTCGGAGACCATCATAAGGCTGTGTCTACAGTGCTCATCAGTTTTTATTGTTACTGCTCGGGCCTTGTTTATGTTAATGCAATCGTTGCTAATGCCGCGCGGATGTGCTGCCGAGCGGCAATGGCTGTTGACTGATTTGAATTTCATTCCTTCGCCATTAAATCTCGATTGTGACTACACAAAGATTGTAGGCGGCCGGGACCCGGTTTCCCCGTTCTGCCGCGATTTCGGGTTCAATGCACAGGAAAATCCCTTGCCGGGAAACAGGGCTCGTAACAAAGGTAGAAAGCCACACACCCACACTGATACGGGTCCCGGCCCAGTCACCCACTGGGACACAGGACCCGGACTAGAAAATGTTGACTACGGTCGTGTTGAAGTAGGCTATAGGAAATTTCTTTTCACTCAACAATATTTGCATTGTGCACTTTTACAGCCGAAGCATTGAGAGCTCGAAACCGGGAAGTTGCTTTGAGCCAAGCTGTTGTTTGCTCCTTGCTTTTCCTGCCCCAGCGCCACCCTTTCCCGCCCCCGCGATAGTTATACGAGTTTGCCATCAGCTATCAGGAGCCATATTACGAGGCTGTGATGCTCAGTTTCTGTATCTTCAGAAACTTTCACAGTAATATGAGGAAAAATAGTTATGGAATGTAACAATTCTTAAAATATTACCAGTTTTTGGTTACGTGTTTTGAAACGAATAACTTTCGAAAAAAGCGCAAATTGTACAAACGATCAGTGAAAGATAATTTGAGATACTATCATACTTTGTTGCGTTTCAAGAACCATGAACAGCTCTGCCTATTTTATTTATTTTTTGTATTTTATTATTATGAGGATTACACATACATATGCTGGTGTACTACGCCAGAAAGAGAGCCGACACATTTTTGGCTGAATAATAATCATATCCGCGTTTCTAAAAAATAACTATAGTTTATTCGATTCCTAAATAAAAACAAAATCCTTTCATTCATTCAATTTATTCATTCAATAAACCTAGAATTGCTGGAAATACATAATTTCCAAAATAATTTTCAATAAAAATGGATTTAAGACTTAACCTAAGATGTCAAAGTAAAAACCGCCCTTTTATGTTAAAGTGTTTAGAACTTCAGAAATCAATTTTAAAAGCAGTTTTGAAAACCTCTAAAATTCCTCTTTTACATCCTTCCATAGTTAGTTGAATAGCGAATTTGTTTTTTAGCTGTAAAAGCAATTTGGAATACATCGTAAAATGGCACCATTTCAATACTTTCATAAAATTTTATTCCAATTTACGGATAATCATAAAATTTTTTATTAAAATTGTCTTCATAAAGGTCTCATAAAAATCATACAAAAGCGAGAAGAGCTCTTTTTTGCGCCCACAGAGCTTTCTTCCGAACAATAAAATATAATCACATGGTTGAATTTCATTTTTGTAATATAATACATTTGTATTTGCTTTGCTCGCGTATATATATGAAAAATAATTCAAAATTGACTTTTATTTATTCACAGATTCATCAAATAACTGACTAATAAAAAAAATACATATAAAAATAACATTGACCCTAACGAAGCCGACCCTTAACTTGATATCGTGTTAAATTAAAATCGATATTAGGGTAATTGGCGTTGAAAGAGCGCGACATTGAAGATTTAGGCTCATTAAAACCGTAATTGGTGCGGTGGTGAGGAACATGGAGGAAGTCGTGGGTCCTCAGAGAGCGCGGAGGAACTGAGATGCGAAATTCGCTAAGTAACTCAGGAGAGTTAATAGCGCCACGAATACAATCAAACGCAAAAACAGTTCTGGCGGTGTTCCGCCTATTCTCCAAAGATTGGAGACCAATAAGCTTAAGCAGGTCAGGGGACGAAGGAAAATGGCGGCTATGATCCCAAGGAAGACCACGCAGAGCGAACCGCAGGAACCTGCGTTGAACCGCTTCAATTCGACCAATATGACATTCATAGAAAGGAGACCAGATCGGGCTAGCATATTCTAAAATTGGTCTGACGAACGTACAGTAAAGCAGTCGAGAGACATATGGGTCATCAAACTCCTTAGACCATCGTTTTATAAAACCCAGTGCAGCGTTAGCTTTGCTGACTATTTGGTCGATGTGACCCTCGAACGAGAATCTGGGATTGAGCACGACACCTAAGTCTCTCACCCTGTCAAGCCTATCGAGGGGTTGCCCATCAATAGAATAGTCAAAGACCAGCGGATTCTTTTTGCGAGAGAAGGTCATAGAAGTACATTTACTTACATTCAGCGGAAGATTATTAATAGAACACCATTTGTGAACGGCGTCTAAATCAGAGTTTAAAATATCACAGTCACTATAGTCAGAAATAACACGAAAAATTTTCGCGTCGTCAGCATAACAAAGGATTCTCGAATGGGTCATGGCGAAGGAAAGATCATTAATGAAGATTATAAATAATAGAGGGCCAAGGTGACTACCTTGGGGGACACCAGAAGTATTTATAATAGGGTTAGAGAAGCATCCGCGAAAACAGACACTTTGGAAGCGGTCAGACAGATAAGAAGAGATCCAGTCGACAACACGGGAGGGGAAACCAAGGACCGACAATTTATAAACTAGGATGCGATGATCGATCTTATCGAAGGCTTTGGTAAAATCTGTGAAGACACAATCGATCTGCTTACCAGATTCAATAGCGGGTAGGCAGTAATTGGAAAATTCCAACAGATTGGTAACGGTGGACTTACCTTTCATAAAGCCGTGTTGAAAAGGCAACAGAAAAGGTTTACAATGGAAATAAAGTACTTCACAGACTAGGGCCTCAAAAAGTTTAGCAATGTGACATAGCTTCGCAATAGGCCTATAATTGGAAATGTCGGATTTATTACCCTTCTTGTGTAGGGGGATAATGGTAGAGAACTTCCAAAGTTTAGGAAAGACACCAGAACACAGAGATAAGTTAAATAAATAACAGAGAAGAGGAACAATAACAGAATCACATCTCTTCAAGAAACAGGACGGGATACCATCCGGGCCACACGAGAAGTTGTCAGAAAGACTAGAGATATGCTTATAAATAATGGTATCCTCAAAGAAGAGGTCGTTAAGATGAAGAGAGGTTGGCGGAAGCTTCGTCAGATGAGTAAAATCATTAAATCTAATATCACAGTCAGAGTTGCTGAATGCAGTTTTGAAAAAGTCGGCAAAAAGGTTGGATATAATCGCAGGATCACTGCTGGTAACGGAGCCGTAGGAGAGGGAAGATGGATAACCGTCAGAATTGCGTTTGGAGTTGACAAACCGCCAGAACTGTTTTGGATTGTCACGCAAGCATGATTTTACACTGTTAATGTACAAACAATAAGACGCATCGATGGCAGTAATAAATTGATTACGCAGTTCGCTGTATACTACAAAATCGTGATCACTCCGAGAGCAACAAAACCTCCTCCAAGCCTTGCTTTTCAGGTTCTTTAAATGTCTGACAGTGCTATTGAGCCACGGCTGATGCCCGTTTGATATACCAGACCTTTTAACAGGGACACAAACCGCAAAGCACGATGAGATTTTGTCATAAAAAACTTTAACAGCTTTTTCAATATCGCACTCGTTCAGGACGCCACTCCAGTCACAATTGGAGAGCCATTGATTAATAAGGGAAAAGTCGGCCTTTTTAAAGTCATAAGAATAATTACATGGTGCAGCAGAATTAACAAAAAACAGGGTCGAAGGAGTATAAGACGACGAGCGCTGGGTGATGAACAGATTCCGGCAGCAAAGGCGCAGAACAGCGTTTAGTCAATGTCCCGTCGGAGTCAGTAGAGAAGACGAGGTCCAAAAATCTGTTGTTGTTGTTGGCAATGGCGTTGCACTGGGACAAACCAGCAGATGCGATGCCATCCAGGAAAGTCGAGATATGTTGCGGAGTTGACACTACATTAGGAAGTAGGGAATGGTCCTCCGAGCGCAGCCAAGTAACAGTGGGCAAATTAAAATCGCCAAGTAGCAAAAACTCGTCAGAAAAAGGCAAATCACCGGAAAGCTCGTCAATAAAAGATGAAAGTCTTTCGAACACCTCGGACGGAGAGTTTGGAGGAACGTAGACGGTGGTAATGAAGATCCTTTTATGTGGAAGGCGTACAGCAACACACAACAGTTCGAGGCCAGAGAGATGTGTGGTATCGATAATATCGCAGGGCAGGCTGCGGCGGACGGCGGCGCACAAAACTCCGCCTCCCACAGGAGCATCAACTGTCCGATGGCGGTCACATCTAAATACTAAGTAGCTAGAATCAAAAAGTTCAGCGTCCATGAAGCCTCCATTGAGCCAGGTTTCGGTCAAGCAGACCACGTCGAAACAAGAGCTAGATGAGCTAGTATACAGGCGAGTCGTTTTAGAGCGGAGCCCTGTTACATTGGCATAGTAGATGGAGACCTCCTTGATGAGTTTTTTGAGGACAAAGGGGCTCCAGCACGCCCACGAGGTAGGAATTCCCGAACGATGGAGCCAGAAGGCCAGATACTGGAGGACAGAATAGCATCAAAGAGATGGTCCGGAGCAAAAATTTTAAAAGAGGCTGTAAATGTACGAATGCCTTGTCCGTGCGCAGAGCCCAGCTTTTTGCAGGCAATGGAATCGCAAGCAGCTCCCAGACTCGATGAGACAAGGTGGACAATATCAGCTTCCGACGTGTCCGGGTGGATCCTGGAGACGAAGATAACACGTGGACGTTGCGCAGGTCGCAACGAAATAGTCTTCCCAGGAACCTCCAAAGCAGCATCAGTATGCAAGGAATCAGCACACAAAGGGTGAGAACTTATTGTGGGTCTCAGAGAGGCGGTGTTAACTGGAGCAACCTCAGCGTGAGTAGAGGGGTCCTTAATTATGCCATGACCAGGAGCCTCCGGACCCAGATGTACATCATGCAGTCGCCGTTGATCCCTCTGAGAATTAGTTCCCGAGTCTTGAAGCGAATTGAGTAAGGGAGCTTTCGGGATCATCGAGTTCGAGTTAGTATGCCGGGCGCCGCGACGAGTTCCTTTACGGTAGGTACGCCTTTTAGGTGCGGAAAGAGTAGGGTCAACAGCCTCTGATTCCGGCTGTGAAGAGTTAGCAGTCAGAACAGCATCAGGTGCAGGAGAAGTTGAAATAAGAGCGTCCTTAGATTTCTCCATCAAGCCCGTCACGCCTGAAGCAATATGATTCATGATGTCATTGTTCTTACTTACAGTTGACGACAATGAAGATATGTCGGTTTTGACTTGCTTGATACTGTAACGAAGGTCATCCATCGAAGGCAGGATTGGTGCCAGACTCAAGTTTGATGGAGAAGAAGCCAAGTCGATAGTAGAAACCGAAGAGTACAGTTCATCCAACGTAGAGGACATCATGGAAACCTTCGTAGAAAGCTGGTGCGACCTCTCAAGCAAAGACTCAGAGCTAGCGTTGACGGCACTCGTCAGGCAAACCAATTTGTCAAGCTTATCATTTGCAGCGGCAATATCGTCGGATAAAGTTTGAAGGCACGGCAAGCTAAACGAGAGCTGGTGAATTTTATCGAGAGTGAGTGAGTGATTGTGACAAATTGTGTTCGTTAGGGCTTTTAACATACGTAAGACGTGATGGGGCTTAGCGTCCAAGCATTCATTACAGGTAGTAACCCTTGTAGAGTCCGAGGAACGAGTAGGACGCTTTAAACAGCTAGAGTGAAAAAGCCCATCACAACAGTCACAAACGATGTCGTCAGGTGTAGTGATTAAATTGCAAATCTTACAATAAGCCATCTTTAAATAAAATAAAATAAAAGCACACACGAAATACCAATAAGTACTAATAAGTACACGGGAGTCACTTCAATTACGGGCGCGAATGTCGAAAGTCACTGATTGCATAAGTTCAGGCGATAGTCAAAGAACAAAAAGCCAGAGGACTATTGGCAGAAACCAGTGTACATAGCTGGATTAATTGTAAACAAAACGGTGAGCCACCGATAAAGTCAGCGCGGGAAACACTTAAGCACGGAAAAAAAACAGAATGATGGCAAATGAAAATGAAAAATGTGCACCGTGGAATAAAGACGAAATAGCACAGCGACGCACAAAAATAAATAAGAGTAAAATTAATAAAATTAATAATTGGACCGCACAACAAGATTACGCGGATGGCAAAAAATATCTCAGACCACGTATCACAGCGAAGGGAACCCACAAGAGGGGAATCAGTCAAACGAAAGCACACAAAAACTGATAAAAAGAAACAATTCAGTCACCGAGCCAATGTCAACTTCACTAAACAAATGTAGTACACCCAGGTACAGCATAAAAGAGTCAGTAAGAAAAATAATACGCGAAAATAAAATAAAATAAATTAAAATTCACACGAGCCACCAAAAGCGTGTATCACCTCGACTCACTCTCTTTATTAAGGTTCTTAATTAATTAAACGCATAAAACTTTTTTCCGAAATTATTTCTACATAATTACAGAATTTACAGAGGCAAAAACAATCTTACTTATTACATTATGTAATGTAAACACAATAAAACAAATTCAGTAAGACTTAGTATTTCTAGAGCAGATACTTATTTTTTGCATCCATGGATTACAAAAATTATGCCACCTTTGCTTTGTGAAGTGTTTCTTTAAATATTTGAATGTGAATTGTAAACATTAACATTAACATATATAATAATAAAAAAAAGTATATTAATTATTAGAATTATGTGCATTGTGATTATAAGCTAGCAAAATTATTTATAAGATCGTCAAAGTCTTGACTAGATATTTAAGGGCAAGCATTGAACCGATGGATCACTTCAAATTGTAGTTTTGGAAAACTACCAATTTGACAAATATTTTGGCGGAAATTCATTCTTTGTTTGTTTTTTGTTATGAGGTTTTAAATTTTGAAAGTAATTATATAAAATTTATAAAAGAAAGGACTTCGCATTACCTATTGCAATTATTTAAACTTAATTCGATTAGGGGATAAAAATTATCATATTTGTAATAAAAAAAAAGTAATAGTCGTTGATGTGTGCAATAGTTTCCACGTAAAATTGTCATCAATAATATGTATATATATTATAATTAAAAACAAATAAATTTAAATATTTTTAATTTAAGTAGGAAGTTAGGCATGGAACATTTAATGGTGCTTGGCAGTGTTATACGGGGGCTACCTGTATATTTCCTTTACTGAAAAATCGTAACTATATAAATATGACTATTATATTATATATACTATATGTCTATTGCAGTAAACCTACCGATCGCAATTTTAAAACAAGTATTTAGTAATAGGTTGTAAGAAAGGTATTATTTGCTTAAATGGTGTTTAGCGATTTTAGCTAAAAGAATATTACATTTTTCGAATTTCGCAACGATTGGGTACGTGGTGATTATGAATAGATTATAATAAATTTACATAGAGATATAAGTGCTATATTTATTTTGTTCTAGAATATAGAATTTCAAGAAAACTACATAATAATCCAAATCTTCTCAAAGAAGGATTCTGGAAAAAACGAAAGTATTATTCAAATTTTGTTTCAATTCCATTTCCAATGAAGTTCATATGACTGATAATTTAGAGAAGTCAAATGCTATTTTCAGATTTGTTTGCCTTTCTACAATATGCCAAGAGAAAATTTGTACTCTATATTGCTTTTAGCCCCATTTTATTCCAGTTTACCTAATGTGTATGATAGCTTCAGTAAAATATTTCATTTCAAAATACTTCGGCTTTGGACGGTTGCAGTTTCAATAAAACTAGCACATCCAAAGGGATGTGGATTTCAATTTTCCCAGCCAAATTAACGTTATATGAAATAATTCCCGCGAAGGATGTGCAAAAAAACCTGCACCAGGTGAACTCATTAGTCTCGCGGTAAACAGAGCAGTCGACAGTCCTCGAGAGGTGGTCCATATCAAGAGATGTTGTCTATTGCACAGTTGGGCGCCATTCTTTTTCCATTTGTTATACTTTAGGATCTTAGTCAACTGAATGTGTCAGTTGCAAGGATGAAAGAGTCAAATTAAAATTAAGGGAAATCAGAAGTCGTGCTGACGGAAAGTGGGACACACCCTTAAGGAGCCGAATCACGGGAGCCCGGAATCCGGCCGGATAGAGCGGATGCGAGCGCGTGTTCATCTCTGGAAGGAGGTTCGGGCACAAAAATCCGGCTGAACCAAGCACACCTTATAACCTGAAATGTGTCACTCACCAAAAGAATTTCATATTTCAACATTTCGAGGAAGCGAGACTTAAAAGCCCCTGCATGTCAGCGTGCAAACTTCTGACGAACAAGTCTCCTGACATTTTTCTTGCGTTCGCAAGGCTGGAAAGTTTCTCAGATGAAAATCCTAAAATCCGGGATGGGATGGGACGGGACCCACCAAAAATGCTTGGCAATCCTGCGATAGACTTAAGAGGCGAACAACGGCGGGTGTCGGAAGGGAGAAGGATTACCGGCAGGTTATTAAGCCTGCTCGAGATTAGGGGTCTAAGATCTTGTTGACTGAAATTTTTATTAGCCCTCGATGCAAGCGAAGTGAGTGACGACGAAATTGAATAAAGTTCACCGTTCCGAAGAGAAGTCATTAAGGAGTCTTAGGAGATCAGCTGATGGTGGCGGAGCCTGTTTAAAGCGCGCCCGTCGGAGTTTTCCCATTAAAGTAGCTTCTCCAGCAGCGGGTCACCGTTCCGGAAAGGGAAGTTTTTAAGAAATCCACACCGTTCCGTGCAACGGCTAAACAAATTATTGACATCATCAGGATCCCAACGATGGCGGGAATGGAGGCGATAACGACGTTCGGCAGGCCCACAACACTCAGGAGCCACTTTACAGGTCCCTTTACTGTGGTCCCGGCCCAGGACCGGCATAAACCTCAGTCCCGGGCATTATTTTCTGTTTGTAAGAATTTTTGCTCCCGCCGGATCTTGAGCTCGAGAACTTTGAATTGCTGCGGTTGACAGGAATTTATAGCAGCAATTTATGGCATGGAGATAAACTGCACATAATCTCACCTGACTCCAAATTTCCGGGTCGTGTGGGGGCTGGTGGGGCCCAGCAACTGCCACCTGCACAAAGTGTAAAGTCGACCAGAATTTTATGGGACTCTTGAACAAGAGCACTAATGAAGGTCTGGACGTAATGCAATGTGGGCAGATGGTTCAAATGTCAACTTTTTGGGGTTAATCCAAATCGAGCCGGGAGGGACCAACTCCACCGCCTCGGGAATAATTGTTGACCCGGCTGCAGCGCTAGCAGCAGCAGCAGCAGGAACGGTGGCGGTGGGTCCCGGAACAGCTTCATTTTTAGGGATTCAAATTCGAGCTGGATTCCACTAAATTTAAATTTAATTTGGGAAACGATTAAAATTTCATTTGGGCCAAATTGAAGTTTATGCACGCTACAGGAAAATTGGTGCTACATTTTGCTTAAAATTTAATTAAAAGACAAAGAATGGTCGAAAGTGCGCCCTGTTATTTATGCGCCGGGACGACACCCGAAAGCAGCGGTGCAGAAGCCAAGGCATTATTTTAGTGCCCATTAACACATACGGCCCCATTACTTTCTATTATACGGAGCACTTCTCACTAAGAAGGTGCTTTACATCGAGACGGAGCCGGCTCCCCGGACGCCCGACCCGGTAACCCGGATTATCGCACTGCAATTTGGGGAAATGCACTCCGGACTCGCTGGCCATGCAAATTGTGAAATAGCGCTTCTTTCTATTACAGAACTGTTCTGCGTGAAATTAATCTTTATAAATAATATGCTGCATGTAATTACTTTCACGTTCTAGTGACCGGCCCCGCCGGACTCCGTCTGGCTCCTCTGTGGACACTTTGAGGTGGCTGCAGCATGAGAAATGAGCTGAGGCAGGAGCTCTGCAGTGCTTCCGGCACACGTTCTGGCTACTCTGCGTGCGCTCTGATTTTGATGACCACTGATAAAGTTTCTTCCTTACACAAAATACGATGCTCTTGTTTCACCTGGATGCACGTCAATGCTATTAATTTTAATTTATTTCGTTTCCTCATTACGTCGGAGCCACTAAAAACAGGTTTTTCCTTAAAATATCCTCTCATTTAGCTTTACTTGATGAAGTAGTTCAGCATCGGGACTGAGCGAAAGAAAAAGTATTTAAGCAAAGTGGTTTTTTTCCAACATGCATACTGCATGAGATATGATAAAAGCATTATTCCGAGGCACTCTATATAAGTCTAAAAGCAAAAATCTGATTGTACGCTTTGTGCACTTTGCCCAACTCTAAGAGCGTCTTTTTAAGTAATTTTCTTAACAGGCACTTTTACTTTACAAAATTTTTTAAAATGGAGTCTTAACCCTTGGCTTACACACTTTCAACCTCGAAGGTAACTTTTCCAAGGAATCGGCGCCACTCCAGCGTCTTAAGACTGTTTAATATTTAAATCTGAACATTTTAGGGGGTATGTAAATAGGATGTAATATTTTCCTTATAAAAATTAACTAATTTTACATAAAAAATTATTGTTTCTTATATAAATTTAAATGTTAAGGAGAAATGAAAATTGTAACAATACTAGCTGTCCCGTACCCGGCGTTGCCCGGCCACAACTATCCCTATAATAAAGCTAAACTTTAATAAAGACATAGCTTTGCCAATTTCAAATTTGTCAAATGTCATTCTGGAGGTTAAACGCAGCAAGCCCATAGAATTTCATCTCAATCGAATAAATGATTTATGTGTGACTCACCATAAACATATCACTGCTCAAAATCCCCCTCTCTGCTCTTTCTCATACTTTCCTATTGCAATGCATAGCCTATGTCACTCATGAGGTTATGCGCAATATGCCCATAGAATTTCATCTCAATCGTATAAGTACTTTCTGTGTGTCGCACCAGCTCAACATTTTCTCCTCTCCCTCTTCCTCTATCTCCTTCCCTTACCCCACTTTCCAATTACGATGCATAGCCTATGTCACTCAAGAGGTAATGCGCAACGTGCCCATAAAATGTCATCTCAATCGTATAAGTGGTTATTGCGCGACTTACCATGAACTTATCACTGCTTAATATTTTCCCCCTATCTCTCCTTTCCTCTCCACTTTCCAATTGCGATGCCATAGCCTATGTCACTCAGAAGGTTATGCGCGACATGCCCATATAAAATTTCATCTCAATCGGATAAGTACTTTTTGCGTGGCTTACTATAAACATCACAGATAAACATTTCCCCCTCCTCTCATCACCCCTTTACTTAGCAATTACAAAGTATTACCTATAGCACTCAGGAGCTCATGCGCAATACACGTGTAATATGTATAAAATATATAAAAATATTGACAGCCCGCTATTTTGAATTCGTCAATTTTGACAGTCGGGTTGAAATCAGTGAATCCGAAAACCCGCAAGTATCAAATTTGGGGGAAATCGCATAAACTTCAAAATTTGACAGTCCACCATCTTGAATTCGTAACTTCTGACAGTCGGGTTGAAATAGCGACCACGAAAACCCCCCAGTTCCTGTTTTGGTGGAAATCACATAAACTTAAAATTTGACAGTCCGCCATCTTGAATTCGTAACTTCTGTCAGTCGGATTTAAATCAGCGACCCCGAAAAACCCCAAGTACCAATTTTGGTTGAAATCGCATAAACTTCAAAATTTGACAGTCCGCCATTTTGAATTTGTAAATTCTGACGGGTTGAAATCAGCGACTGCGAAAACGCCCAAGTACCAATTTTGGTGGAAATCGCATAAACTTCAAAATTTGACAGTCCGCCATCTTGACTTCGTAAATTCTGACAGTCGGGTTGAAATCAGCGACCCCGAAAACGCAAAAGTACCAATTTTGGTGGAAATCGCATAAACTTCAAAAGGACCGCTATAATCTTATGGGATTTGGGTTTCAGCGGATTTGGCTGGATTTTTGATATTTTGTAGGTCTCATCATGCCAAACAAAAGTCTCCATGGGCACAAAGCTCGTTATTGAGTATTTTAAGAGATATCGGCCGTGAACGGTTTCGATTTTGAATAGAATGATGTGTGGATCGGCAACCTCCTCGTGGTGCACATCGGGTAATGCTAATGTCGGCGGCGTCAATTTTTCGTTCAGAAACGCTTATTATATATATATATATATATATATAATATCTACGTGTACGTATATTTATAATTCTACATTTATTCATATATGTATAATGTATATACATATATAGAAGTATATTATTCCTTCATATCAGTATTTTTCACTTTCAAATGAAGAGAGTATTAAGAAATAATAAACAATGCAGAATTCAAGTTAAATATTAACTTACATATGTACAAAGAAAAGGTAAATTTAAAAATAAATTAAAGAAATTGGGGTCCAGAAAACTAAGAAAATTAAAACCAACACTCTTTCTATTATTAGTATACCAAATATATTTATTCTAAAAATGGAATAAGCGCAACATAATGATAATCCGAAGATATAAATATCCTAAGATAAGATATGTACAAATAAATTTTTCCAAAGTTCACATCAAGTGAATCCTCAACTATCCAGAATACTTTAGTAACGTAAGTGATCAATAGTGTCCTATAGAAATATGTCGAAATCTTACCCATTTGAAAGAAAGCATTATTACTTTTTTTTCTGTAATGAATTTTAGTAGTATAATACACAGGTACTAAATAGTTACTTACACTTTTTGATTTTTTTATACAGCTATTTTACATGTATTGATTAAAAATAATTGTTTTAAAGAATGTTCAAAACAGACATTAAGATTGATTCTTTTATTTTACATCGAACCATTTGATAATGCGTGTCAACACCGTAGTGCAAGTTTTTATCAGATATGTTCTTATTAGAGTGCATTAAAGTTCGTCTTGTATCAGTTGCTTGCTGTTAACCATTTTTCACAGTACCTATGATATGATTTATTAGTTAATATGAACAAAAACTCCCAAATTTGCATCAGACGAAGTGTTATTGTGTCTATTAGATACTTTTGTGGGTTAATGCGATATTATTTTGTTTTATGTTTTAAATGTAAAGGAGTGTCCGCAAGACGCTTGGATAGTTAAAGGTTAAATATTTCGATTAAAAAACAAAGGTACCCTCTTATGCCACTTTCAAAATAAATCATTAAGATTATGTTTTAAAATTGTAAAACAATACAGAATGTTGCCGAAAATCGAATTCTTGAAAAATTGAACCCTAAACTAGAGATTTAAAATATCAATTTACCTTTAATTCTTACATTTAAAAAGTTTTTAAAAACAATTTGTCTTGAGACTGCTTGGGAGCTTTCATTAAGTAAGAAAAGTGCGTTTAATAAAAACACGTATGCATTTTGAACATTTTCGAATTTGTGAGCTTGGCGAAAATTTTCGTGTGCGGGTTGATAATAATAGAGACGAGAAAAAAATCGGAGAACCCACAGAATTGTGAAGACAATCCACAGCCAAAGCTGTCTTGAAGATGTTCCGTCAAAATTCGAATTAAGAACGGATTTATTCGAAGTCCAATCAATTGATGAATTTTATGAACTTTTGTTAATTGAAGCAAATTGAAAAATCAATTCATTTTCGATTCTTTGCACCTTCTACAATGCTTTTCAAGACCTTAGCATAGAAACGATCGCAAGCTGGCAGTTGTTCTAAATTTAGATTTAAAAAGGTTTAGGTATAGGCCATGATTTTATAACTACGCTCTTCTATGGGGAAATACTCGAACATCAGGGAATAACGAGCAACCTAGCCTGAATAATTTTGTATACGACACACTGGCACAAGCCACTTGACTTGACGTATCATCCACCCGAATTTTCCCAGAAGGAGGATTTAGATTTTGCCCAGATATACCCCCAAAGATTTAAGTAAAATGATAAAATGTTAAGCTGCCCCGTCATGGCCCGTCACAGCCCGAAAGAAATTACGATCCCACCATTCAGTAAATTGTTTCGTCAGAACACCCTTGCCTGGCTGGGGCTACACTGATTTGAGGGAGGTCAGAGATCTTCATCAAGAAATATGTGACCCCAGGCGGACCGAAATCGTTTTATAGTCCCTGCGCTTAGCCGCACAGCAGCCGGGCGAGAGCCTCAAGATTGCAAGTTATAACTTGGGCCGATTCGGCGGCTCCGGGGGTTGCGGGCTGCCCGAAAGATTCGCCCGTGTTCGACTTTATCGCCATAAGCATCAAGCAAATGGACTATAAATCACAAATTTAACACCTTCCATCAAGCTTAAAGCTTACATTTCCATGCATTACTAAAGCTCATGCATTTCAAATCTGCTCGTTTCCGGTAAAATCGATTTCGCTTTCTCAGTCCCGGTTCCTCTCATACAAGAAGGAATTCCCAACGGGTTGAATAATTTACCAAGTCTAGAAGCGCTCTCCTTCGTCGGGTGTTTGATAAATGGGATTTCGTTAGCTCTATACACGCAAAGATTTACTGGAGGCAAAAAGGTCATATAATGATTTTGCGATGGGAGTGACACCATCAACGCAAACAATATGAGCGATTTGCCTGACCGCAGGCCTCCAAAGAACCACGACCGAGGCGCAGGAAAAAATGTTGGAGGGTGTTTTCTCATTCAACGATTACTAAATTAAATCCATTCTTTCTCAAGCTTTCGTCATTCATTTCTAGAACTTTTTTACGTGTTATCTCCATGTGTTTCCAAAAGTTTAGCCTTCATCGTATCCCGCAGTTGCGTCTTTTTGACGTGATAACGTCTTATAAATCGATGAACGACCGCACACACGAAAAAGTATGACTCATTGTCACGTTCCACCTGAGTCGAGCGTGTAAGTGAGAGCGCGGAACAAGCGATAGAGAGGCACGATCAGTCTAAGCGTAAGATTAGTGTACTTTAGCTTATTGTTGCGGAATTTGATGAGACTTTGTAGCAAGTTTCGTTTGGGCAATGTGCAAAAATTTTTTGTCGGAAAGCTATATTTTCCGAGATATTTAAGTTGGAAATTTTTTTTCCCAACAATTTTCCGACAAAAAATTTTTGCACTTTTTCCAGAAAATCCCTTCAAAATATCACTTATAATTCCGCACAACACTTAAGTACATCACATTACGCACAACTACACTTTTTTTTTACACTTATTATGCCTGAAAATAAAGAAAATATGAAATTATTTGCGTAGTTTACTTACCTGGACCTCCTCCTTTCACTTTGACAACTCAAAATTTGACATTTTCAAGTTGTCCCTCCTACCTTCTAGGATGCGTTCATTAAGTGAACGTGCATTCATCAATATATGTACATCTAAATGGATATAATAAGTATTATTTCAAATTAATGTTCAAATATTTAATTAATCCTTTCATATTCATTTTTAATTTAAATTATTATATCTTTATTTTCAGGCATAATAAGTGTGAAAAAAGATTGTAATTTTCAATTAACTCCTTCTTTGTATTATACAAAATAATGATAATTCAGTGATAACAATTCAATTCAATTCATAACAGTATGCAATTTTTCATCAATGTTTTCTTATGACGTTATGACGTAAAATTATCGTCCGTAAACCGACTTTACAGACAACCAATTTTTTTTCTTAGAAAAAATCCAATCGACCCACAGCGAAACAACCTCCCACATGGGCCCAAATTGCCTTGGACAGAAATTTGGTTTGACTAACTCTTCAAGACTTTTCATACTACAGTATAGTTTTAAGTTTTTAAATAACCAGTTTTCTGTTCATAAGCGATCTAATATACCTAATTATTACCTCGTTTACGACCTCTTTCAAACCGGTTCCAGTCGATGTAAATCGACTTTAACCACTTTTAAAAGCACTTTTCCAAACCGGATCGATAAATCCTCATTTCGATTCAACTTGAAATTTTTCGATTCACATCGAAAAGTGCCATAAACACCTGCCCTATTCGGATCGAATTGAAAAGAACTTACAAAACCCCTTTTTGGACAAAACTTCCTTAATAAAGATGCTAAAATTCTCATAAATCCATTTCACTAATATTTGACTTCAATTAATTTAATGTCAAAATAATTCGATTGGTTTTTTTCTATCTTATTAGTTTAACCACTTTGAACGAAAAAATTAATTGAACTCAAATGTTACTGAAACGAATTTATGAACATTTTAGCAACTTTATTGAAGAATTTTTGTCCAAAAGGGCTTTTGTAAGCTCTTTTTGATTCGATTCGATTAAGAATAGGGCAGATTGAACAAGACTGTAAAGACCTTCGAAATAAGCTTGACTCAAGACAGTTTTTAATTCGGATCAAATTTCAATCTGGATACAAAACGTCATGAACGAGGTATGTATATATCAACCCTCACAATAGTAAATAAGTTTTCAAACCCTAAAAGAGTAGGTACTGCAAATATGTTTTCTATAAAATGATTAATTAGAAGTTATAACGAATTGAATTTATAAAATTCTTTTTGGCAAATTTTAAACATCATATAACACATTTACTTCAATACGACATAAGGGTTAAAATAGTTTCTTTATTCAATGTTTTAAACTATGTCTGTTTTACGGGAAAAAAATTAAAGCCCAAAGTAAAAGCAAAATAGGGTCGATTGCAATTAAAACATTCAAGTTCTTTAGTCTTCAAAAACTATTTTCATCACTTTTTCTGACTAAAGATGAAATAAACTTACTCCAGTCGCAAGGTAAGCATTTTTATGCTTGTTTTACTTTGCTTCAAGATTTTCTCAATCATTAAAAATGGTTTAAGAAATAATTAAACTTTTTCCTAAACAAAGCTGCATTTTTTTATTTTTTAAGGCTACTAATATCTATCTGATCTATTCATAGATTTTTTCAAGTTCTTACCTTACTAGTTTCTCCGTTTTTCAACCTAAACTTGAAAAATTAATTGAGTAAATTTACAACGTTAAACGTTGGCACAAAATTCGCCAACATTTAACTTTGCAAAGTTACAACGCAATGTAATAAAGATGCAGCAATATTGAAGCTACAGGTCTAAAACAAAACTACACGAAATCGGTTCAATATTAAATTATGAAAAAGTTCTTCACCCGCGTTATTTACACGTATGTACAAATAAATATTGAGCTATATTTTCACTAATTTATGCACTATCCTCAAAGGCTATAGCTTTAATTAAGAAAATTAAAATGTTTACCAAAAATAATAATATATGTAATATACCTCTTTTGCTTTTAATTTTCAGGCACTTGAAGATTAACTTAAGGTTTTTTTCTTGTTGCAATTATATAGAAATATACTCTGATAAATTCTCAACGGAATTTTACTATAATTATGAATTCATTTTTACCACCTTGATGTATTTTTAAACAATGACTGTAAAAGGTGTTGAATATTGCCAATTAAATTCAGACGAAATATGGATATATTTTAAATGAATAATTGTATATTTACTACATGCATATCGTAAAAATACGGTAGAATATTAAACATATTTTTTAGAGTGTATTCTCTTAGCTATAAGAAAAATTTGTTGATCCTTTCGAGTTCGAACGTGAGAAAAAAATCATATGTTAAGTTAATTTTATTATAATTGTGTTTTAAAATTAAAACTATTTAATGAGGACATTTTTAATATCTTATGACGTTTTCGAACGAACTAAAAGCATAAATGTTTTGATTTAAAGAACGTTACTCAAAATTGGGACAAGTAAAGACTAGAGAGATATTTATACATATACCTCCTTTTACAATATTTATAATTTACCCAAACATAGGCATGATATTTTGTTTTTTAATTCAAATTCATATGCACTCTAAAATGTTGAACTCAAATTTTTATTTAATGAAAAAGTCGCTATCGCAAATAAATATACCTATAAATCATTGTAAATTCGGTTATGATCGGTCTGCCTTAGAAATCTGTCGTTTTATATGAATTAATGAATAATGAGTTTGTCTTTTGGGTAACGAAATGATATTTTTCTTTTCGATTTGTTTTTCAACTATTAAAATAGATCTTATAAGTTACAGAGAGGTAAGAGGAATGAATTCCAGAAACAAATTGTCCGAACTTTCCTGGTCGAGGACGATTGTGTCGCTTTTTCGAGTTGTGGTCCGACTGCGTCCAAAAAAAAGGCCATGATAAATTTTATTCAATTTTTCTAGGAGTAAGTTTTTCGGCGAAATGGGAAATAATTTATCACGTCTTAATTAGTAGGGAAATGGCAGGCTTCTCTGAATTAGCGGAGAACTAACTTTGCTGTTTTGTGAAAAAGTTCGCCGGCAACTTCAGTGAAAGCTGCGGAAGCAATAAAGTTTGTCAGCAATAAATACTTCCGAACTGAATCCGGCCCTGAAATTGAAATAATAAGGGCCTACGGGTGCCTTTCGGCCGGCGGCGGCGTGGCAAGGGCACGCGGCACGAGACGAGACGCACGTCCCTGTCATTGCGGGGCATAAAACAAAGTTATATTGGAGAGCTGTCATCAAAATCCTGGCTCACACGAGCTCCTAAATTTTATGAAAATTGCCTTCAGTCGTTTAGATAAACTCACTGACTCCAGGGCCCGGGGCACTGCCAAGACGTTTTCGCCCCGTGGTACGCATCCAGTTCGTTTCGTATTCGCGGGGAGGCTTCACCCTTTAAGTGCAGATGACTCCCGCTTCATGCTGTGAATGGGAACACACGCTCCCGGGGGGGTGACATTTTTCAGCAAACAATGGCACCAGCTAAATCTGTGTGCTCCTCCTGCAGGACCTGTCCTCGGCTCTGTCACACACACCTCAATTCATTACATGGCGAGCTACTTGCACGGAATATAAAGTCGCTGGAAGACTCCTCGTGAAACATAATTTAATTCCAGGACAACTGTGCTGATTGTCTAGGAAGCGCCTCTGGTTCTCCAGGAGCTCCGCACAGTCCATGGGCGGAAGTAATGAGGTTACAAATTACGTCGTCTCTGCCCTTCGCCTTGCGACGCGAGCAAGAACCCAGTCACCGCCTCGCTAATAATTTATTAATAATAGTTGGCTGCTGGAGCATGTATTGTCCATGTGTCGAAGACGAACATCATGTGAAACACCTCGCCTTATTTTATGGTCCCCACCATGATTTACGGGGAGTGTTTCAATTACGGATGCATTGTCGTTTTCGAACCGTGTCGTGTTGTTTCCATGTAACTCTAAATTGATCGCAGAAAGGGATCGTCTGGGGGTGGTGTTCGCTCTCTTGAACTGAGTTTTAATGAGGAATTTCAGAAAATATTGGAGGTATAATGGACAAAATGAAGTTACAAAGATTGTATCAGTAACGTAAATAAACAAATTCATATCTTTTTCGAAGAAATCATTAACAATATTAGTTTATGTTAGCAAAATCACCTGTTCTGATACAATATATGTAAATGCTTTAGTTAGTGGTTTTCTGTGAAATATAAATAGAAAGATAAGAGTTTTTGCCTAAAATTTAATGAAGTTCTAGTTGGTTTTACTAGAAATTCAGTAAATTTCGCCAGAAATACATTACATCGTACAACTTACTGTATTTAAAATATCACTTATATAACATATAATTTCATACATACATATGTATATGCATCACAGCACACGTTTTCAAGGGATCAAACTTGAAATAACTTAAACATGCACCGAAGGTTGTGCAATCTCCTTGAATTTTAGCGGTATGTTACTAGAAAAGTGATTGTGCATAGATATCACTAGAACTTAAGTAAAGGACATTTCAGTAAATACATATTTCCACAAAACTACTTCCACATTATATAGTGAGTTTCACTGGAATTGCAATTAAAAGCTATTATATAAATCAGGGTTTTTGACAAGGTGCTAGAAATTCAGTTTTAACGAAATAATTTTCCAGGATTTAAAGATAAAATTAAAATAATTTTCTAGAGCCCGTCTAGCAAGATTTCATTAGAAAAATTTCTAAGGGCGTATATATGTAAATCAAAAATAAGTTGATAAAAGTCTTCAAATAAAGCTTACTTCTATATTTAATATATTTTATTAAAGTTATAATTAAAAAATCCATATATGTATTGCAAATGTTTTTAGCAAAAGAAACGGAAATATTTGAAACATGAATTTCAAATCCTTAACGTACATTGAAAGTACAATTTTTTTGCCCAAAATCAAGTAAAGTGATTGTATTTGCATAGTTACCTTCAAACTGAAAGCAACAGAGTGAAAGACTAAAAGAATTTTTCAAAAAGCAGTTTTTACAATTGAGGAGTGTCTGTTTAAAAGGTTATTTCCACCTTATGGTAATTCAAAATTTGATATATAATATATATATATATGTATATGTGGGATTAAATATATATGTAGGATTAAAATGCGTTTTATATTATTAAGTTCATTTAATTTAGTTATTATAAGGGTTTATAAAATAAGTAGGTGTAATATTCACTGACTACTGCAGACTACAACTGAAAACTACTGGAATTGCCTACTGAAAACTACTGAAGGCTGACTACTGACTGTTAACCCGACTGCAACTACTGAAGGCTGACTACTGACTGTGATAGACAACTGTGATAGAGTAAAAAAAAACTACGCTACGCTGCAATGAAGCAACTAAGGCTGTGATTAGTTTTAAGGCGATTCCACCGATGACGATGATGAGCTGCCTCTGGTTAGGCTCCTACATATATACATATATATATATATAAATTTTATTGAATGTTTTAAATTTTAAATTTTATTGATTATGCCTTTTGAATGAACTAAGTTAGTCCTAACATTCCAATAGATACTCTTTTGTATGTATATAAAGAAATACCCTAAAATTATTCAAAAAGCATATAGGCGCCAGTCTAAGTACTATCAGTATACTCACTAAATGATATTTTCGACATGCTCCTTTTTGCATGAAGTAGCCTAATAATTTTGAAAATACCGGGAAAACCTGACGATAAAAATACAAAAAAGTAAAGGATGAAAAAATTGTCAGGAAAATTAGTATATTCGCAAATATTAGCAAAACTAATAAGCTGCCAAGTATTTATATTTAGTAAGGTAAGCGTAAACGAGATTTTTAGTTTAAAGTATTCATGAAGTTTTATTATCAATGCAGCGCACGTAGGAAAAATTTTCTAAGTTGAAGACGCCTGCCTTCATTCTGAATTTTCCTGAACACGACTTGCATTAATTAGCCGTTGAAAGAATGAATAATAATTTATATGATGGCAAGTGACGTTCTTGGCGTTGAATATAATTTCAGATATTTCGGTCTGAATTTATCGCAAATAGGCTAGCCGTTATTTTTTATTCTTACAATGCCTAATTCGGCTAAAAGGAATACTTGGTCTGCAAATCTTAAGATGATTTCTCGAGGTTATATCGTTCGAACGTGTGAGCAAAATCCCAAGAAGGCCGTAAAAGTTCGCTTCCAGAGCCAAACTATCTGCCTGCGTACGGGTTGCACTCTGGCTCCTCCCGAAAACGATCGGCTAAAGGAGCTGAAGATAATGGAGAAAGTGCGCTATTTTCGGGGGAACGATTATAGAGTTGCGGGGAATGGCCCTGAGCCGAGCGGCAATCTGGGGCGGCACATGATCCCTCATTATTTACTTTTACGATATAATAAAAAAGGTAATATTTCGCTTGCAGCGGCCCCAAATCGCCGAAATCGAGATAGAGCCTCGGGGAGAGGCACTCACGGGACCATTTAGGCATCATCAGTCCCTCCGAGTAACGCTCGATTGACAAATGCCCTGTTATCAGCCAAAGAACGCCGGCCCATATAAAACTCAATAAAACTCCAATTTATCGAATACCGGCAAGGTATTTGATCGTTGTCGATTAAGATGCCATAAATTCGCTATATCGCTCCCCCTTTCGTCCCCAATCCCCCGCCCCCAGCGCTCCCAGATAATTTGCTTTATTCACCTTGGAGAAATTCTATTGGCTCCTCCGTCGTTCGAAAAATCTCCTTTTGATTGCTATTTGTCTTTGACTCCACGGTAGGCCGGCTCGTCTGCTGGCGCCCCGCGTTTACCAGGGATAAGGATACAGGAGATATCCCGGAGGGTTTTCACAATTCACTGCCTTGAAATTGATGCTGATGGATTCCCGAAATAACGTGGATAATACGCGAGCGACTGATGTAAAGCGGGCGACTCGAGGAGTAATAAAAAATAATAGAATTGATGGAAAAATTGAAAAAGTTGGAATTGTGCTGTGATGACTTTTGGCCCCGGGCGACCCGGTCTCTTGGAGGCGCACCGGGACGTTTCGAAAGATTCACCCCCGCCGCCGCCTTCCAGTAACTTCGCACGGCAGCGTTACGCGTCTTATCGCGTCTAGCTCGAACGCTAGATCGGGTCCCAGGGCTCCTAGAAATTAGTTTTATGTTCTCAAACTGCAGGCTGTCGGTTCACCTGAAAGAGGCAAGCCATTTGCATCCGTGCACTTCGACATCAAGTTATGATTAAATTCCTCGCCAGGGAATGGGGGATTAAATCCCACGGGGGTTATCTGCATATTTTCAGACTGTCTTACAAAGCATCCCTCCACAGTATGAGTTATTGCCTCTCCAGTGCGGCGGAATATTTTTCCATTTTCGTTTTGGTTTGAGCAAAAAATAGCAGCACTGCTCCACCCCGATTGCGTCCTTCCCACTTTATTGCATTCAAATATGTCGTTTTACCCCAAGGAGTTGAACTCTTCGAGCCCGGGATGTATGCAATATCTTGAATTTATTAAATAAAGCTCGAAACCGAGAGAATTTAATAACGTCTGGGAGCCGGGGATGGCTAGGGCTCGCGGTTCTTAGAAATGGACCAACAACGCACGCAGCTCGGGGACAGAGAGGCCCTAATGCACTTTCTTCCACAAACGGATTATCGTGTAAGATGCACATTCTCAGAGTTTATCCCTCTGTAAATTTCCTCTTGTTACTTCAATTCATTGTTTTTTCTATTATTACCATTCTTTTAAAAATATTTAAAATTTCCCTCCTCAAACTGTTCAATCGTAATGAAATTATTACAGTGTTACAGGGTTACAGCACTTTTTTCTTCTATCTGTTAAATTAAAATACAAACAATATAACTGTTTGTTCTTCAGAATAAATTATACCGTGCTCCTAAACATTAAGGAACTACAGTGAAACCTCCATAATTGGGACACCGATTGGAACGGCCGATTTCAAGGTTAGAGAGTTTTTTCTAAGGTATGGAACAAAACTAAGCAAAACTGCATATAAAAATACTACATTATGTACTGTACACATATTTAAAAAAAATTAGCAAGTACCACTTTCGTAAGTATAAACATAACAAAATAAACAGATTTACTCTGGCGAAGCGCATTTTGAAGCTGATACTTGTTGCTATATTACATACTCGTATATTTATACAAAATTGAAAATATCGACTTTTACAAGAGATACGTTTTTGGTTTATTTAAATTTAAGGAATTTTCTTACTTTACTTTAATCTTTCACGGAGTAGTGACGAAGTACCTAATTTCAAGAAAAAATGACTAAAACAAAAGAATTTTACGTTTAAAGTTGGATTGATCGATGGCCTGGGTTAATATTGTCTGATCGCTTTCAAGTTTTTAATACTTTCCTTTTTCGTACCTTGAAGAAATTTGGAGGTGATATTAAAAAAGAATTTTAAAGTCGTCTAATTAAAGTTCATCCTAGTATGTATTTTATATGTAATAATATGTATGTACTCTACATACATACATATAACATTTCAGTTATTTAAAAAAAAAATATGTTAATTGGCTTTGCGTTTTGTTTTGTTCTAGAATTTTCGTCTGTAAAGCGGAGTAAGATTTGAAACTAAAAATTGATGATGTAATGCCAATAAGCCTTGCCCTAAAATTCAAGTGTCCCAATTAGCGAAGTCATAATTTTTGATATTTTATGCTTAGTGTTCCATTTGAGAGGTGCGTCCCATTTTAAGAGATCTTCGGTAGCTATAAAAATGATGCAATTTACTGTCCCATTTAAGATGTTCCGATTAACAAGGGTATTTTATATGAAGAATCCAAAATTCCAAGGGTGGGAAATTGTGGGAATTTGTTCCAATTACAGAGTGTTTACTGCACTTCCAAAATAACTGCAGTGTAAGTTGTTGTTTACTATTAAATTAAATTAAATCAATGTCGGTAATTGGTTGCTTTTACGACCCAAATAATTTTTAAAATGAATTACAACCCGAAGACACAATTTTGCTAACGAATGTGTGTTTCTTAATAAGTATATTTCTTTTATTACACTAAAATTCATTTCTAAACTAAAATTTATAACAAATAAAAACTTCACCTATTTAGAAGTCTTACATGGCTTTTCATTCCAGTTTCAGTTGTGAAACCATTCAAAAATAGTTTAATTCTACAGAAGATTTAACCTGGAGACATAAAAATAGCAATAAGTATTTCTTTAAGGGGTTATTCTACTAATCAAAAACATTTTTTTCGATTTTGTTTTTTGGCATATTTCCATAGAAAAGTATCTCAAGAATAACAGTTTAAAATTTCACATCGATATCTTACTTCGTTTTGATTTTATAGCACTTTCCGCTCCCTTCGGTATTTCGAAAGTTTGTGTATTGTGTATAGCAAAAAATTCGGTTGCAAAAACTTTAAACGCATTTTGGTAAAATTTCAAAAAAACTAATTAACCAATCGACTTCAAATTTTGTGTACATACTTATTTAGTGGTTATCTACTGCACTCACCACAGTTTAGAGCGAAAAAATGTTTTTTGGCAAAATGGCAAGTTACTTTTTAATCAACAAAATGTCGAAAATTGACACTTTTTTTTCAAACTTGTGGCAAAGTGCAAAAAAACATAAATTTTGGCCTAAAGTTAGGTCAGTGCAGTAGTTTATAGTCCAAACTAATAATTTTATGTTTTTTTTTATTGCAAATGAATATTCTCACCACAGTTTTACCAGACGCAAAACTTTTTTTAATTTTTATGTATGACGTCACTGGACTTGGCAGCCGCCATTTTGTTTTTAAATGTGTTTTAATTGACAAAAATTTAATGTTCATTCGATATTAAACAATAATGCAAAATTTCCAAACGATATCTGTTGTAGTTGTTTTTATATTTTCATTTTAAAAAGACCTCTTTTTTACCGGGTGATTAGTAGAATAACCCCTTAAAGGAAATATTAGATCGTGATTAGATCTCAAATCTCCATTAAATGGATAATTTATTAATATAATGTGCAATAGCAGCCCAGCATATTTTTTTGTTTGTTCACCACTGGCAGTGATTTAACACTATATGAGATTTCAAGATGAATATTAAAGACATTAGCTTGAAAATCCTTAAGGAGCTTGTGAGCGCTGCACAACGCGGAGCAGCTTTTCACTTAATTGAACTGAGAGATTTTCTTAAACCACTACTTAAAAACCATTTTTAATCGTGTTTCAGAGGAAACAAGAAAGTCACTATATACTAGCCAAGAGCTTGTTTGGATTTGTTTCGTTTTGTGTATTGGTTAAGGCATTTTCGAAATGTCAAATCAAATTGCTATATACTAGTTATTCATAAACAACAATAAAATAAATCGATTTTTTTCTCAGTTTTTTGACTTGTTTAGGATGATCCCAATTAAGTATATGTGTATTTAAATGAATATAAATTATATCAAATATATATATAGGTACATAAGGAAAGAAACTACAGAAAAATGAAGTGATAACAATAATAATCAAAGATGCAGGTTCATAATTAAGAAAATAACACGAACTACGTATATTCTTCGTTAAACGAAACCACTTGCTGTGCGAGCAACGTCGTTTCATAATTCTCACAAAATTAAGCGTTGAAACAGATGTTTAAGCGCTTAATGCTAACATTTCTTCCATTTCATTTGCCGTATTTTAAATACCCAAACGAGCTGCATTCCCCTAAATAGTGTTAAATGAAGGGGCACTTTAAATAGGTTGCCAGCGTTACTGCGCCCTTAAATGTGGGATACGTGTGGCGTTTACTGAAACTCACACGTCTTAGAAAATTATTCGCAATAATTCCAAGCACCATGGTCGCTCCTAAGCTGCTTAAATTATGACGAGTACGTGGGCGGGCGTGGGTGCACAGAAGTATGTAAGTGGACTACTCTTTTTATAGTGCGCCAAATCGCCACAGAGGCAACGTGGACCGCATCCACGGCTTCGTCCAGGACGCAATTTGGTTCTGCGCTAACTTCAAAGTTGAGCCGGATCACTAGAACTCTCTACAAAATTTCTATTTCGTATGCCCGCACATCAACGGGAGACGTCGTAAAATCGGAAAGCGTAAAAGCGACAGCTAAATGCACATGAGACTCATAAAGCAAAGAATGTCCATTCGAGTCACGCTGTCCATTCAGAAATCTGTGAATTGTCAAAACAATAAAATAAACATCAAATAACGCCTGCGATGCCATCGGTTCCTCCGAGGCGGAAAACAAAGCGCCTTTTCCAGCGCTCAGAGCAAGAATTGAGCCCTTGACATTCGAATTTCATTTAAAATTCCCCAACATTACACCATTGTCCTCGACTCGCATTTTTCTTGCTCCGAATGTTATGACCATTGTTCCGAGTTTTTATTAAATCTGGGAACTGAAACTGAGCACAGATTCTGCGCCACGATAGTTGAATTCCTCAAAGACCGACATTTCTCCTGTTTTGTTCACATTAAACTTAAATAAATCGGATGTCGTCAAGGGTGTCCTCCGGAGCTCCTCGTACGTGAAGTGCTCGAGTTCAACCTCTAATATGGAGGTGTTCGGTAATTCCCAAGGCTTTCATCTGCGCTGTACACCGGCACGGGGGCTGTGCTCTGAATGCTCACTCTGCTCTGGTTGATGGACAGCAGCATTCAAATTTTCGCTGGAAGTAAAAAGCATGCAACATGGAGTTCGACAGCGCCCTGACCTGACCATTGTTTGCCAGCATTCGGCGGAAAGTTACCCGGACTTTTAGGCGGGTGCCATGAATGATTCACGGCTGTATCGTCGAAAAAATGCAAATTGAAAATGAAAAAAAAATAAATAAAAAAATAATAAAAAACCAAAGGAATAAGGCAAGGTAATTAAATAAAATACTCGATTTGGGCAAAATACAAAACGTATATTTTACCCGAAAAAAATGGAGAGAAAAGCCCAAGGCATAAAAACTCTCTGAAGAATGTTATTATAAAATTAGATTACAAAAGAAACAAAAAGGGAACGAATTTACCGAATATTACGGAGAAGCACGCTGAGACTACCTGATATGTAATATGTGTAATTGATGATTTGCGATTTTTTAGACGATCGTCAAGACGGAGAGAGCCACGTTTGGCCTCCGTTGATGATTTGCGATTTTTTAGACGATCGTCAAGACGGAGAGAGCCACGTTTGGCCTCCGTTGATGATTTGCGATTTTTTAGACGATCGTCAAGACGGAGAGAGCCACGTTTGGCCTCCGTTGATGTTTTGCGATTTTTTAGACGATCGTCAAGACGGAGAGAGCCACGTTTGGCCTCCGTTGATGTTTTGCGATTTTTTAGACGATCGTCAAGACGGAGAGAGCCACGTTTGGCCTCCGTTGGGACGTTTGTTGTTAACAGAATCACCTAGGCGCGCGATTGACGGAGCGAGTCACCTTGACCTCCGTTAAAACGATTGAAAACGATTGAACTCGGTGCACTCGAGTATAGCTTAATTGGTTTGCACTAGGAGTGCAACTCTCAAGGAGAGCACGCCCACCCCGTGATCACTTCCGCGTTCGCGTAAATATTAATTTAAACGCGATATTGAATTGAGACAACAAAACGCAACAAGACACAACAAAATGATTGAATTCAATCCCCGATTATTAATTAAAACAATGACAAATTCAATTTAACCAACGAAGCGAACGATTTAAATATTGAGCGAATTTCAGAGCAAAATAAACTACAAGCGTCTCGATTGAGAAAACCTGGTAGAATGACCGCATCGGTCTTGATGAGTTGAAAATTAAGATGGGTTTTTTCCTCTCTCGTCCTTCTCACCACGCGACCTCCGCCCTGAGGCCTTCTATGCAACGATGCATCGCCGCGATAGAGAGAGAGAGGAATGAAGAATGTAAAAAAAATGGGAATTATCATATATATGTCCCCTGGTTTCGCATGAAACAATATATACCCCGGTTTCGCATGAAACAATATATACCCCGGTTTCGCATGAAACATACTCCCCCCGGCTGCGAATGAGAATGAGCTGAAAATGTTGTGAATGAGTGTAGCAAGACAGGTAACTCAGCGCGCGTACATAAATTGAGTTTAAATAATTGATTTAATATTCATGTTTCCACTGGCAATGGACAGAGTGAAGTAGCATTTCGCATGTAGATCCCCCTGGACGTTTTGACCTTGACCACTCGACTGATCCCATCAGATCCAGGATAGACCTCAAGGACAATACCCAATGGCCATTTCATGCAGGGAGTCAGCTTGTCAATGAAAACCACGACTGTCCCTTCCTTCACGTCGCTCTCACCAGCAAACCACTTTTGCCGCTTCTGGAGCTCACTTAGGTATTCGAGATGCCAACGTCTCCAAAAGTCCTGACGGGCTCGAGTTATGAACTTCCAAACGGTGAGTCGGTTATCTGGAACATTAAGATAATTATTTTCCGGCAGTTTATTGAGAGGACGACCGATAAGAATGTGCGCGGGGGTTAAAGCGATTGGATCATTCGGATCAGTAGACAAAGAACATAAGGGTCTTGAATTAAGTATCGCTTCGATTTCAACGGCTAATGTACTTAATTCTTCGAAAGTTAGAAGTTTATCCCCCAACACGCGCTTAAGATGATGTTTAAAAGACTTTACCGCAGCCTCCCAACTGCCGCCGAAATGTGGGGATTCTGGCGGATTAAAATGCCAAACGACGTTATTTGACGCAGCGAAAGCCTCCACCCCTTCCCGAAATTGTTTATCGGATAGAAGAGCATATAGTTCGCGTAATTGATTGTTTGCACCCACGAAATTTTTTCCGTTGTCAGAATTGACGTTAGAGGGAATTCCCCTACGACCAATGAATCGTTTAAAAGTTGCTAAAAAGCTATCCGTGCTCAGGTCACTCGCGATTTCTATGTGAACAGCTCTGGTGGCCATGCAAATGTATACGCATCCGTAAGATTTAATTTTAGTACGATTTCGAAATTTTTTCTCTTTGATATAAACCGGACCGAAAAAATCAACTCCCGTGTTTTGAAATGCAGCCGATGCTTGAACTCGAGATTTTGGTAAATCTGCCATCTTATATTGAATCGCGACGGGTTTATGTCGAATGCAAGTAACACAATTGCGTGTGATCTTCCGGACCTGATTTTTACCGTCCAAAAGCCAAAATCGCTGCCGAAGTGAACATCTCTGCTCTGAATACCGGAATGATAGTTTTGTAAATGCGCGTCTCTAATAATCAAGTCTGTAACATGATGGTATGAAGGTAATAAACACGGATATTTTTGTTCGTTGGACAAACTAGAATTTTTTAAACGACCGCCAACTCGTAATAAACCGTCTTTATCCAAAAATGGATCGAGTGCAGCTAATTTATGACTTTTAATAAGTTTACCTTGTGACAAAGCTTCTATTTCGTTATAAAAGAATTCTTTTTGAATGATACTCAAAACTCGTTTTTCGGCATTGATTTTAATTGATGTATAAACGCGGCCCAAGATGCGCTTAGCTCCTGCGTAATTGGTTCGTCCCATCCGGTCTTTAGCCTCCAACATTCTTGCATAATAAGTTTCGCGCTCATAATTATTGGCCCTAGTAGACCCAAAGGATCAAAGATTTTTGCGATTTCGGACAACACGTTGCGTTTAGCAAATTGAATTGTGTAATTAATTGTTTTTGAAGTGTAAATTAATTTATCGTTATTTGAGTTCCATGCAATCCCGAGTGTCTTAGAGACTTCGTTTTGTTCAACTGCGTTGTCCGACCCAAAAATCTTTTCATGAATATTATCTAACGCGTGACTATGATTTGACGCCCACTGACGGATATTGAATTTACCCCGTTTTAATATTTCAATGATTTCGTCGCGAATTTTTAGTACTTCGCTCAAAGTGTCAGCCCCCGTAAGCAGATCATCGACGTACAAATCGCGCTTTAAAATTGCACTAGCGCGTGGGAATTCGTGTGACTCGTCGTCCGCAAGCTTGTGTATTGTTCGTATTGCAAGAAAAGGAGCAGACGAAACACCGAAAGTTACTGTATTTAAATTGAATACGCGAATTTTATTGTCGTTATACCAAAAAACCCGTTGATATTTACGATCATCCGGATGAATAAGTACTTGTCTATACATTTTTTCTATGTCCGCGGTCAAAACGTAAACATGTGTACGAAATCTAAACAAATGTTCAAACAGTTTATCTTGAATCGTCGGACCGATCATCAAAGTTTGATTAAGAGAAATCCCGTTAGAAGTTTTAGCCGACGCGTCAAAGACAACCCGGAGTTTAGTTGTGGCGCTCGTGGCCTTTTGAACAGCATGATGTGGCATATAATAACCTTGCGATAAATCATCCGAAGCTAATGACATGTGTCCCAAATCTAGATATTGTTGCATTACTTTATGATATTCATCCTTAAGCCGAGGGTTGGAATTTAAAGTTTTTTGCAAAGACTGAAATCTCCGAAATGCTTGCGCACGAGACTCACCGAATTTGACGTTATTGTGCCGGAAAGGCAGTCGTACCATGTATTGACCGTTTTCAGTTCGCGCGGTATTTTCAACGTAATGTTTTTCGCATAACGGTTCTTCCGATGCTGTTCCAATTCCCGCGCCGATTTCTTCGATATTCCAAAATTTTTCTATTTGTTTATGTAATGTAGTTAAATGACAAGAAGCTGCGCGTACATTTTTACCAGTTTCAAAACCGCCAACAACAACCCATCCTAATCGCGTTTTTTGTATAAACAAATCAGAACCCGTTTTCGATACATGAATTAATCCCGATTGCAACAAAGACATTGTAGCGCCGCTATTAATTAAAATATCTACTGGTCGCGGTAAATGAAATTGAGAATCAGCTAACGGCAAATTAGGTGGCAAATCTACGTCTTCTCGCGGAAAAACATCTTGAGGCTCAAATTCGGATATTACGGAAACAATTAAACAAGTTAATGATTTTTCAAAATTATTGTGAATAGATTGAATGTAAATATCGACTTTACCGTTTGAAAAAGAATTCATATTATTGACAGCACCGACCGCTATGGAACATTTACGTATAGGAAGTCCGAGTTTACGAACAAAACCGCTGCTAATCAAGTTGGTAGTCGCGCAAGTATCGAGCAAAATTCGAGCGTTGACGAGAATGTCATCCTTGCCCCGGACACGGGCAACCGCGCTCATCATCAGCGGCGATGACGATTCATCGGCAAGCACTTTAAATACACCTGCAGATAGTCATGCCGAGGGACGGCCGCCCGTAGCCGTTGCAGCCTCCCTTCCCGTGGCCCCGCCTTGGGAATTACGCCCTAGCCGCGTTCCAACGAGCAGAAACAGGTAAAGCTTCAAATTTAGCGCACTTGTACGTCGGATGATCCTCGGAACAATAGCCGCACGCGTACGATGGTGTCATGAACGTTTTCTCAACCCTTCCTCCCCTGCGGGTTTTCATCGGATGAGGCGCGACCGAAGCTGGAGCTCCCTTTCGTTTATTCGAACCTTTACCGTCCGAATCAGACTTTGAATGCAAGCGATCCACGGTTTCCCTGATAAAGGAAAAGAATTCGTCGAAAGTCGGCAATTCTTCCATACTTTTAAATGTTCTTTCCCAATCGTCGCGAATTTCATCGGGTAAATTTAAAATTAAATGACGAAGCATACACGTATCTGGTTTAACACCGAGAGATTCCAATGCGCTAATTGTTTGCCGAACCACATCGACCAACCCCTCGAGTGCTTTATCCGTCGCCACGGTGAGTTTAGGTAACTTGATTATCGAATCGATATGTTGGTATACGATAATACGCCTTTTCTCATACGAATCTTTTAGAAGCTTCCACGCGGCCCCGTAGCTTTCCGCACAGACAGCAAAATGCGCTACTTTGTCCTTAGCGGCATCTCGCATACAGCTCTTCAAATATTGAAATTTAACAACATCGTCGATGTCTTGACGCGAATCTATCACGGATTTAAAGGTGTTAGAAAAATCAAGCCATTCTTTATAATCACCGTAAAATTTAGGAAGTTCGTTTATGGGAAGTTTAGATAATTTCTGCCTTTCAATAAAAGTCGACGTGCCTATCGGACCCATTGAGACATCAGAATTACGCGGCGCGGTTATATTTTGGGTACTTTGAACATTAGCAGCGACTCTATAATAAGTATTTTGAATTTCATTCATTTGCGCGATACCGGCGTCATTTGGGTCGAGGGTTTTTAATTCGTCATGCAAATCTTCGTAATTATAAAAGAGCGTAGTCAAACGATCGACTCGCAACCTTGATTCCACTGGAGATATGCTACCGACGACTAAGGCGCTCTCAAGAGCCGCAGCTCGTTCAAGAAGCGTTTTCCGTTTTTCGGTTATAAATTCAATTCGCCTTCTCACGTCAGCCATTTTGAAATCAAATTAAATCTAAAAAATCAATCAAAAATCAAATCAAATTAAGACCAATCCAATTTAAATAAAATAAACCCGAATTTTTTAATATAATTCAAATAATGTAAAATTAATCCCCGCGAACAATTACAATTTATCAAAATTAAGTCAATTCAAATTGCAAATGTACGATTACCCAGTTCAGAAAAAATTCAAATTATGGCCCGAACCAATTCAACGAAAGACAAGAAGGCACACGAGCGGTAAATCAATTCCGCGAAGTCGTATGTTTACGTTTGCTAACGGCGCGAACAATGTACGCCGGTTCCGCCCTTATATGCGCGCACGATGAGATCCGTTCCGCGAATTTAGGGTCGTTCGTGCACGTGCACGACAAAAGACCGTTGAACACGCGAACACAGCTGTATGCGAGTTGACGCAACAATACCACGCGCACTGATTTTTCTTCCTTGTATATTATACACACTATTCAACAAAATATATATGGTAAATATAAAAAATAAAAAAGGTAACTTAGTTGTAAACCAGCTGACGTCAATGTCCCGATGATGAACTCCAGAAGCGGCCCAAGGACAGATGACAAAGCAGAATGCACGCTATTTCCCCGAACGATCTCGTGCTCGTTTCCCCTGTTTTGTTTTAGGCAAAAGGCAAATCTCAAGCGTGCTTCACCTCACAGGGGGCACCAATTTTTGTATCGTCGAAAAAATGCAAATTGAAAATGAAAAAAAAATAAATAAAAAAATAATAAAAAACCAAAGGAATAAGGCAAGGTAATTAAATAAAATACTCGATTTGGGCAAAATACAAAACGTATATTTTACCCGAAAAAAATGGAGAGAAAAGCCCAAGGCATAAAAACTCTCTGAAGAATGTTATTATAAAATTAGATTACAAAAGAAACAAAAAGGGAACGAATTTACCGAATATTACGGAGAAGCACGCTGAGACTACCTGATATGTAATATGTGTAATTGATGATTTGCGATTTTTTAGACGATCGTCAAGACGGAGAGAGCCACGTTTGGCCTCCGTTGATGATTTGCGATTTTTTAGACGATCGTCAAGACGGAGAGAGCCACGTTTGGCCTCCGTTGATGATTTGCGATTTTTTAGACGATCGTCAAGACGGAGAGAGCCACGTTTGGCCTCCGTTGATGTTTTGCGATTTTTTAGACGATCGTCAAGACGGAGAGAGCCACGTTTGGCCTCCGTTGATGTTTTGCGATTTTTTAGACGATCGTCAAGACGGAGAGAGCCACGTTTGGCCTCCGTTGGGACGTTTGTTGTTAACAGAATCACCTAGGCGCGCGATTGACGGAGCGAGTCACCTTGACCTCCGTTAAAACGATTGAAAACGATTGAACTCGGTGCACTCGAGTATAGCTTAATTGGTTTGCACTAGGAGTGCAACTCTCAAGGAGAGCACGCCCACCCCGTGATCACTTCCGCGTTCGCGTAAATATTAATTTAAACGCGATATTGAATTGAGACAACAAAACGCAACAAGACACAACAAAATGATTGAATTCAATCCCCGATTATTAATTAAAACAATGACAAATTCAATTTAACCAACGAAGCGAACGATTTAAATATTGAGCGAATTTCAGAGCAAAATAAACTACAAGCGTCTCGATTGAGAAAACCTGGTAGAATGACCGCATCGGTCTTGATGAGTTGAAAATTAAGATGGGTTTTTTCCTCTCTCGTCCTTCTCACCACGCGACCTCCGCCCTGAGGCCTTCTATGCAACGATGCATCGCCGCGATAGAGAGAGAGAGGAATGAAGAATGTAAAAAAAATGGGAATTATCATATATATGTCCCCTGGTTTCGCATGAAACAATATATACCCCGGTTTCGCATGAAACAATATATACCCCGGTTTCGCATGAAACAACGGCAGTGGGACTCGTCGCCTTAATCGCTATTCAAATTGAGCTATTGTGAATGTCGCCTCTAATGAGAAATCATACATCACTGTGATTAAAGGTAGTAAACTATTTTACTTTTATCACATCAAAGAACCCCGCTTCGATTAAATGCAGTTTTTGTGTTTCATGTCTGGTCTGTTTGATTATAAAAAATCATATAAAATTTTATAATTATGTAGGATTTAAACACTTCAACTGATAATAGATTTCTTTTGTATCAGCTTTGGGTATTTTTCTATGAAACCTGAGTATAACTTGTGTATGATTGAAACTTTAGAAACGATTGTCAGTAGGCTTAATACTGATATTTTCTTTTAAAATAACAGCACTTTTATATTTATACAGAAGAAAAAATAAGTGTTTTAAATTCATTTCCCTTGAAAAGCTACATCAAAATATTGGGTAAAACTGCATACCGCGTATATCTTCATACTTATATATTTAAAATGTAATTTAAAATATGTCGTGAGATTTAAAAATTAATATTTACTTATTTGCAATTTAAATTTGAATGCAATGTATGTAAAAACATCACATCCCATTTTAAAATAACTCTGCGTTTTGAAGTTTTGACTTAGCTTATTGTTGTTATATTTTTATTAACTTGCAGAAATCAAAATTTCAAACAAATACCTATGTTAATAACGACCTTAATATACAATATTTTTGATCACTGTGTGAAAGTAAGAGTTTGACTTACGGGCTAATGATTCTGCACTCTCCGCATTTAATATGTACATATGTGTATTGTGAAACAATAGTTAAAACTCTGAAACTAAGTTTTCAAAGCATTAAATATTATCGAAAATAATGATGCAACAATTTTATTTCTTTTTGGCAAATCAACCATTTTCAAATTTAAGACTTACTGTAGTTAAAAGTGATATAATTTAAATAATTGTCATCATAATTAATTACAATTTACTATTTAACAACCGTCAAATATAACATGCTTTGTCGATTAAAAATACAGACGGATTGTTAATATAATTAAGTAAAAGTTTGATGGAAGACAACTTTTGTTATTTAGGTAGATAATACTAGTGCAGAATTAGCCAAAAAGTACTATGGAAAAGTAGTTACTCAGGCGCGAATCATTTTGATCAGGGGCAATATCGTCAACTCTCGTATATTGGGATTGCTTCACGTCGAAATAATTTTTGTCACACTTACTTAATAAAATTACTAAAATTGAGCGACATGGGCGTAGGTTCGCAGAAGGAGCCAGGGGGCACAATCATCATTCGTTTTCCTTGAAAGATTCACAAATTAATAAAGAAATGTTTAAAAGGATTTATTTACGAAAGTCCCAATAGTCCGACAGCTGACTCATTTATTTAATATTAATTAATTAATTAAATTTAATGTTATTTTTTTAATGTTGATGTTTTTAATATCACGACCACTGATATTTATTTAAACTAGAAGCTTAAGACTGCACCAATGCATAATAATATGTTAAATATTTGTAAAATGTAAAATTATGCATATAAATCATACTAGGCATAATCAAATTACCCAATTTTCATGGAACGACTCGACGTTTGTATAATGGGGAAATAAAATTTATTTCATGGAAATGTACCAAAATAAAATAGAAGGAAGGGCTTATTAATTCGAACATTCATTTGAAATTCTGTTGTATATCGTATATTTGTAAATTACAAAACCAACTATTTGTTCACGCTGATACCTTTGAACGTTGTGTTCGCAATTCAGACACCAAAAGTAGTAATTTCCGACTATAAAAACAAGCTCAAGGATGATCGACCAGGACGTAAACGAACTGAACTTGAGGAGAAAAACTCTATCTCTGGGGTAACCAACTGATAAGACCGGAACCCGTCAAAGGGTTCAAAGGGCTGTAGTCAGACCGTAATACCTTTCAGCACCCGCAAAGAGGCGAGGCGGGTGGAAAAAAGGTTGACGCACTGCCGCTTTACGGATTGCACAAAGCATCGCCGGACAGAGTCAAACAATTTTCGTTACTTTGACGAGGCTCCGCCCCGCATGCACCTAGATCAAGCGCACTTAAGCCCCGTGCCCCGGGGCGGCCCGATGCAGCACACCCGGGTCCAGGGCTTCAGACCGGAGCGTCCGGCTAAATTGACGGACATTATCGGAAATGTAAACGAGTTAAACAAGCCTCAAACGGGCATCAGGGCTTCCGGCAGAGCGTGGCGTATCGGGCCATAAATTCAACAGGGTCTGCCGCGCTATTGGAAAATGTTTTGGCTTCGGATCAAATAATGTTTAAAACTTTAACTCAACTCGGAGTTGTGTTTGCCTGTTTTCATGGCAGTTGATGACAGGGAAGCACTCATCCGTTTATTTGTCGTCCTGGAGGTTTAACCGCAGCTTGTTTGCTCCCGACGAAGTAGAAGTTAAATTGAGATAATCCCGGGGCTGTGTGTCTTCTCCGGGTCTCCCAGGCGAACTTTGACCAGGACTCCTGCTGCTTCAGATTAACGCAGAGGAGCGGCTACTCGGACTTATTAGCGGCCCGGCGCTGCTTTGAATAAGGGCCGACGGGACGACGGGACAGCGGGCCTACGTTGGCCAGGTGAATCTTCAGAGATCCAGCCGCACGGACCCTGGTTACTTTTTCCCATTTTATTCAGCTGATGCCGCACTGTTTCCAGGCGGCTTAAGCCCCTGCAAACGTGGCCCAGCCATAAGTTCATATATCTCGGCCGGGGCTCCTGCACCGAAATGACAGTTCTGGGTCGGGGAGGCTACCCAATAAGCAATAAAAAATCCACCCAATAAAAACATTTTTCTTCTTATCTTGAATTCCAATTTCGATTGTGTTTGGCTCCGGATTAGGAGTCAGCCAGCGCGGCCATAGCTGCTGAATAAGAGGACACGGAGCCACGTAGTAATGGAATGGCGTGATACCATAAAAAGGCTCCTTCCTGCAGGAGCTACACAATATTGAAACACAAAAGAATGTTTGTCAGGGATATGTTCGCAGGTCTTTCGGGAATTTATAAGGCAAATAAAACCGTACGCAGGCGAACACTAATTTCTGGAATTTGCCAAATGTACGCTCTGTGGATTGTGCGCCCCAGAATAAGGTGTTATTGGAGATTAATCTCGCATTTGCCGCGCTGATGCCGTTACGGAAAGTGAGACATTTAGGGGGTATAAACGTAAAGTTACCCCCAGAGTGGTTCCGGGATCGTGAAAATGTTTTGTGGCCCTCGGCGTGTGATTACTCCTTCGAGGGGATGATAAACTGAATGAACCGTCATTTCTTGGATTGCCATTGTTTCTGAAATGCCCCGAGTTGCGTTCGGCGAACATTGTGCCAAGCGCTCGACAATTCATTTCGCCGTTAGTGTTATTCGCCATACGTGACGGCGTTCACCTGTAATGAGATTTCCGAACAATTAATGAACAGAACCTTAAAAAAGCATTACTCGGGCTTCGGTTAAGCGGCGGCTGCGTTTTATTACTATTACGTCGGGGTGGGTAGTCAGGGAAGCGCATCTGCATCTACCGAGGTAATGAGCATACAGAATCATAAATTCATTTATAGAGCATGGAGGCGTTTAAAATTTAATTGACACTATCTTTCGAACCATACACTCAAAATATGTCATTCATTAATATGCAATTGATGTTAATGCGGAGCTTTATTAAATAAAAATCATTAAGTCAAAAGCTAAATGAAAATATGTAGATAACGTTCTTTTAGATATGTTTAAATTATAGATCTTCTGGAAATGGGCATCTAGCGATTTTTCTAGCGGTTATAATTTAAAATATGGCAAAGGACAATTAATCAATAAACATAAATTGGTGTAAGGTACGTAACTCAAATAAGGCCTGACCAATACCAGGGCCTGTCCATTAAATTTATCATTGGCATAAATTGAGTTTGAGGTCTCCTCACGGATTTTGATGAAACTTTCTAGTAATGTCCATTAGGGCCAAAAGTGACGGATGTGCAAAGAAAATTTGTCGGTCGCTTGCATTTCCTAAGATATTTAACTTTAAAATTTTGAAAAGTGATAGTTTTTCGCCGCATTTTCTCCATGGTCCTACAAGATTTTGGTGAAAATTATGGAAAAATCGTAATTTAAAAATGTTTTTTTTTTTTTGCTTTAATACAAATAAAAATAAATTCACCAAAATGAATAAGTACAATTTTATTAATACTTTTTAAGTTTCGACTGACTTTAGTTTTATAATTGTCACAAATAAGGTAATTTTTTTTGTTTCAACAAACAATGCGCATAGTTTATAATAAATTTTTCATCCAACTACAGAATGGGTCTTATTAAGTCGAGGGTTTCCTTATATAAAGCCCAAATCATACTTTTTACAATACGTTAAAAAGAGTGGAAATATTTAGAATGACGCAAAACTACTATTTCTTTAAAAATAACTAAATAAACAATGATACTAATAAAGTTAGAAGTTTTTTATATCGTTATTCTTTGACTTTTTAAGGGTTAACAACTAGGAACGACTTATTTGGGTATCTTATATTAAATTAAAAAAAGTTTTATATTTGATGTAAAAATATAGGTAAACATATGTATGTATATATATACGCAGCCCCGTTCAAAAACTGTCACAACTCAAAAATCATTACAATTTTTATTTACTTAAAATATCCTGTTTTACGATCTTAAAAGTCGTACTTATATCTTTCAGTCGCTAGATGATGAAACTTGAATTTTGAGTTCAGACAGTCTTTGTGTGATATGAAGATGTCTGAAGATTTCAGAAGGAGGCCTTCAGAGCCCGCACTAAGATCAATTGGTCCTTTGTGCAAACCCCGAAGAAAAGAAAAAAATCTCTCATCGCAGTACTGTATAGGGATGTATTTTAAGTGCGTCCAAATTTTGAATTTAAATAAATCCTATAGAAATTGAGCAAGTGTCCATAAATTTTATTTTTTTCGAAATATAATTTTCTATCATTCAATATTCAAATTCATTTTCGGGCATCGCTCAGCAGTTATACATTGAAAATCTTAACAGTTCCGCAATTAGACATCTTATGTTGATTTCCAATGCGTTCATCGATAGCATCAGCATAAACCAGATACTTAAAATCTTGTATACCTGGAATTTTATTGGTCGAATACAATGTTCTTCCCATAAACGAGAAAAATCTTGCAACGTCAAAGGAAATGCTACAATATTTTCTAAGCAGTGTGGTTTCAATTTACTAAACACTAAATGTTTAAATTAATTAATAGTTTAAAATACATTTTTTTTATTACTAAAACTAAAAACAAAAGGTATTATGTTACTCGGTTAAAAGGTTTACATAGAAAGCTGAGTCAAAGACTGTTATCCTGTTGGGAATTTCTTCTTACATTTTTTGAATCAATAAAAAAAGTCAATGTTAACATTATTAGGTCTTAAATATCGATTTGGGCATGAGTACATCATTTCTTAAATGCGGCCTTCATTCAGAAGTCAACACATTTTCCGAAAAATTTAACTTATTAATTTCATACGATCTCCCAACCTAAGAAAAACGTTTCACAATCACAGCACAATAAAAGATAAAAAATTAAAAATTTAGGGATGATTATGGGACATAAACCAAATTACTGAATTCGTACGATCTTAAGGTGAACAACCTGGGTTGGAATTGCGTGTTTGATGAAACATTTTTGAACACGAAGCTTTGTGTGAAAATTAACCCAAATATTCTAATCAATCACCTCATGACATCATGTTGAAAATGGTTACCTCAAAGCTTGCGTGCTCAGCAGCCCTGAAGCGCACTTACATACGTGAAACGCACAGGACAGAGTAACTGCCAAGGGTATGTTCAACATAAAGGGATATTTTGCATTTAGATTGTAGTACCTACATGTCGCACATCGCGATGTAGAATGCGGTTTCTGCAGGTGCCTCAATATGTTACAATATGTTTTTTTAAGTCCTAAGCCGCCTCATTGATAAATTTTATGTACTTTGAATGCTTCAATTCTTTCATCAAACACATAAAAGGGGTAGTGTGAACTCAAGCAGGGTAATATGCTCTATTTGAGTCCCGAATATAATACTCTGAGGTTTAGCATTCAAAAGATTTATTTTATACTAGCAAACGCCCGCGACTTCGTTCGCGTGATATTAATTTTACTACTTTAATTGATTACCGTCAGTTTAAATTGTATTATCAATAGTATAGAAGCGCTTACGAAACGCAATTCAAAATAACTGAAATTAAACAAAACTAAGTACGCTCAAGGGCTGTGCGTAGCGGCAAACGATAAATTTTTCCTTTTACTTTATCTTATATTTGAGTTTTTATTAAATACAGCTTATAATAATCACTGTACTATTACAAAAAATTATAAAAAACCGCATCACAATACTTTCAGTAGTTTTTCCATGATTCTCGCACAGACACCAAGCGAGTTACGATTTTATTTATATAGATTGCTATTATAAAAATTGAAAAAAGGTAGTATATTTTATAACTTCGCAAATGCAGTTTCGAAAGTATGTTTGAGGAATATTTACCATGTAAAAATGCAACTAAAATTTTTAAATTTAAAACTTTATATCGCAATATGAGTGAATTTTAACGATCCGCGCAGCGGCCGCGGAAGTGGTGGGCAGTTAGGGCCAAATGCACCCCCCAAAACGAACGGGGGAGGGCTTAGCCCCCCCTTAAATTTAGATGAAATTCTGAATGAATTCGTTTTAAAAACGCCCGAGAGGCGCAATGTCTTTGGAATTGTCTCACATTAGGATAGGATTCAGTTTTTTTTTTCTTGCTATCTATAATTTGTAACGCTTTAATTAATGTCATATGTATTAACAACCAAAGGAAATTTAATAAAAAAATGAGACAATATAACCTGACGGTTTCAAAATATGTTTTAATTATTATAACTACCAAAAAGATTAAGAATATGATGAATTCCTCTCGGGGTATTGGCCTTTCTATTCCATCACCTGGGGGTCGGATTTTGAATGTTTAATGCGATCGCTTCCCCTACAACTAAACAGTCATTTAACTTAATTTACATATAGAAAAAATCTTAAATTAAATAAAAACTAATAATTATCCGATGCAAGAGAGGATGGTTACGTTTGTCGTAGAACGAGCCCCCCCGTCAAAAAGTACTTCCGCGGTCCCTGGATGCGCGAGCAACCGGTACCCAAGGTTACCCTATAAAGTTGGGCGTTATTTACTATTAAATATTATTATATTAAATTAATTAATTATTTTCCCAAAGTAATAATTTTTGATCGAATTTTAGCATTAATAAATGCCATTTTCGTAATCAACGACCCAAAAAACCTCAATAACGACACCCATATCGATTTTTAGGTTTATTTACCCCATTTCACCCCTAAGGGGTTGATTTTCGAAAAATCGCGAAATACGTACATATTTGCTTATTTGTTTTTAGGAGTACTCCTATGAAGTTTCAAGTCGAAATGTCTATTTAATATTTTTTTTCCATACAAATTTTGAAACCTCATTTTACCCCTTTAGGGTTTGCATTTCGAAATATCCTTCCTTATTCCTTGTATACATCATGAAAGGAATTTCACACTTTTCTGGATTTTAACATACTCTTAAATTATCAGTTGTTTCAACCAGAAAATGGATCTTGAGTAAATCTTACTGTTTGCTGTTATTTTATATTTAAAAGGTTTAAAAATATCTAAAATAATAAAATTATTTTTATTTTTATTATTTTGAATTTATTTTCAAAAACAACAAATTAGAAATTTTGTTGGACCACATATTTAAGGAGATATTATTATAGATAAGCAAAACTCATTTTAAAATTACTATTCAAGATTCCTCATTTGTTCTATGAGCTTCAAAAATTATTGCTTTTAATGATTTATAGTGGTTTACGACAAATTTAATGTAGGAAAAAAAGTTCCTTATAATGTAAATTTTATCTCTTCTGAATGATAAGAGCATGACCATAATAGTTCCGCATTTTCGGAGGTTTAATCTTGACTCGCCTTAATATTTACATATGAAGCTCAAACTTTAGTAGAGTTATCTTAGGTATGATGAAGGCAGTATTTTCGTCTGTCAAAGTCCTGTTTGAATAGTGTTCCTAAGTCAAATATTACGCTTCCGAGTAACACAAACATAACTTCTCTCCCCTGGAAAAGCTTTAATGCATTTTCCTAGAATAACTACTTCCTTTCAACTTAAAAAAAATAAAATTAAATAAACGTACCTACTCAGGACCTACTCATACACTGACCAGCTTTTAGCATGCATGCTTTTAATTCAAAAATTTAATTTTGCTATGAACTTGCACTTGCAGTAGGATTAACATTTAAAAATCGGTGGTTTCCCAGCCCAGCCCATGAAAATATATTGTAACCGGGTCTCTGGAACGAATGCGCAGCGACAGGGACATGCAGCTAGCATGCAGCTTACATTTATAAACTGGAGGGCGGACTCAAACTCCAGAAGTTATTTGCTTTCTTTGTATCTTGGCATCCCAACATCCAGGCTGCCATCGCTTCGCCCGTCTATCTGCTGGGCTTATTATATTCTAGATTTATATAGAAAGTCTTCCTGAGTCTTGAGAGCCATGAAATTTCACGTCCACTTGCCGCAAGGAACTAATTCCGAGAAAAGTTAATTACCGGTTTTAATATAATATCCTAGCTGTAAGCTGCAGACGGCCCTACAGCTCTGCAGCCCCGCTCACCGTCCCCCGTCTAGCCATAATGTCAACTAGCAGCTCCTTTTATAAGTTTGTCAGCGGGACTGCAACTATTTGCAGTAGCGAGGTAATTCCTCCAGATCTTTTATTATGTCCGGCGAAATTAAAAATTAGCAACCCAAATGGATTTCGCCTTCATGGAGGAGCTAATTAAGTGGAGAACAACTCACTTGTTCTCTTGCTGGTAATTGACTTGAAGAGGGCTGGGGGTGGCTCTGTCGCCGCGTATTCTTCGCACAGCGAAAAAGTTTAGCGTTTACAAACTCCACTGAATTTGCTTAAATTGAGGAAACCTTCCAGATGGGCATCTGGCACAACTGAATTCCTCCAAATAGCCCCGCCCGGAAGTAATCGATGGCGCTGCAAACTGTTCGCACACTAAATCAGGAGGATTTTAATTAATTCAGCAAATGGGACAAATTTGCAGACAGGCTGGAGCCTGCCAGCACGATTAGTTGCTAAACGGAGATTGCCCCAAGCCCCGGGAATTGATATTTCTTACGCAGCCGGGAAATTGAAAGTAATTTCGTTGCGTACCTTTCGAGGAGTGCGGCTTAAGCGGGATGCCAGTCCCTGGCATCCACTCTACCCGGGTCCTTAGACGCCGAAGAATGCCCGAAGTGCTCTGGAACCTCAAAGTAGATGTTTTTATGTTTGCTTTACTGAGAAGAACCAGCCATCGCCTGGGCTGGCTGCCGCAGATAACATCTGTTCTTACAATGGGGATGACCACAAAAACTGTAGTGGTCCTTCATTAATCACATACCAAACCCACAATTAATCAAACACGACCTTTCCTCCTTAGCGCTGGCTTTTTGTTTGTCCTTAAAGAGCACCGAATCACATCGCATAAGCCTGTAATTTCATTAATTAGACAAAAGAACAAGAATTTGGCTGCAAGGAGGCCGCTCCGTGACTTCCCAACCATCCGCCCAAAATTCCACCCTGCGCCCTTTTTTCTCGCCCGGCGATTTTTGCGCGACGGATCGACTCTGCTGGGAAATTAATTCTCAGCTCGTAGCCGAGTCCTCGGTTGATGCAGGGAATTGTTCCCTTATGGCAGGATATATTTTATCCATCAAGTCCTGCTCAAGAGCTGGCAAATGAGCCCTCCAAGAGCTGCCCTTTGTCATTTCGGTTTGACACCGTGACCGTGGACTCATCAGACTTTTGCGAATGACGTGATGCTTTCGGTTATCTTAGCAAATGCCCTAGAAATTTATTTGAAAAATTAGATAGACTCTATGTCGCTTAGCCAGATGGCTGGCACTACATTTTCTGGTATTTGTATAGCATGTTTTATGGTAGACTCCAAGGTACCTAATAATTCGAAAGGCTCACATTGCCCCTAAAGGTTCACCTAAGAAAAGTATTGTGTATAGTAAATACAATTTACACAAACTCTAGGGGCGTATCATAGAATGCGATACGAATTTCAAGTCGACACGAATCCCATTTACAATGTGAAAATGTTAAGCTCCCATTTACAATGTGAAATTGTTAAGCGATAAAGGAATACGCCTGTAATAAGATCGCATCAAATAAAAATGTTACCTAAAATCAGAAAAACCGCGGAAAAACTAGGAAGTTGTGGCCTTCAAGTCAAACGAGGTTTATTCAAAGAAGATTGGAACAAAAACTTATAGAGTTTGATCTGGAAGTAATCAACGATTGAAATGTCGAATTGCGAATTGCACCAAAACAATCAACAACAAATGTCAAGTAAAATTTTAAACATTCTAAAAGAAATATGAAAATAATGTTAACAATCTCTCACTTCACTTATAAATTGAAGACGCAAACATATCAATTAAATGGTAATTTTGAATAGTGTCGTCACCAACAGAAATGCCACACGTACCCTCAATTTATGGATTTAAAACTTTTTCAGTAAAATGATTTACTTTAATGCCTGATATAAATATTCGTTGATTTTACATTAATTTTTCAAAATAATATACATACATATATTATGCTTCGCTGTCTTAAAGTCACATTCGAAGAGAATCTTGATAGTTACGAATTATATTATTTGACTTTAATAAAGATTTCAAATTCCAGATCTTTATATTCTTTTTGTCCTTGAATAGGCATATTTTGTTAAACCATTAGATGGATAGAAGTATTTTATAATTTAATAATGTACATTTAATTTACAGGTCATTATTATTATGTCGTTAGTTCCTTTTAAAGTAATTTAGACTTCAACGTCAGCAAATTGTTCTGATTTCGGTTTTTGAATGCGTTGTGCTCTTAATAATTGATAATAATTGAAGTATTCAAAATGTAGGAGCTGAATTTGCTAAAGACTAATGTTTCACTATTTTGTAAAGAATTTAAAAGCTTTTTGCTTTCCCCATAAAGTTAGTTAATTTTGGAAAAATTTACGGTTCATAGAAGAAGTTTGTTAGGTGAAATTGAAGAAAGAAAATGTATTTAGTTTTATTGTTTTATTACCTATTAAAATGAAAATGATTATTTTGTTATGAATTTGTTTATTATACTTGAAATTAAATTGAGATGTGTTTTTATTTCTTACTTGGATTTACTCTTTCAAAGCAATGTATCCAAATATTAATATCAACCGCCCTTTTAAATAAAGACTAGATGTAAAAAATTTGAAAATGTATTATAAAATCTTTGTTAGACTTGCAACAGCAATGATTTTAAACTGGGTTCAGTTGGTTTACTGAATTGTTAATAATTACAAAAATAACCATTTGATGATTTATTATAGTTTTCCCTTCATAACTATTTTCATAAATAAAATTCCACATACTGCCCGTAAAAGCTCTTGATCAATTGCTACGCTAGGTTTAAAATGCTAATTTAAGACAAAAAGTGAAATGAAACAAAGGGGCAAAATTCGCTTACTTGTGGATATTTTAGTTCATACTTTTTCTCACAGAAAACTGTCCTGGCTATTGGGTCGGAATTAAACCTGGAAAATAAAGTGAAAATATACAAGGTCAACCCGTCCAAGAAAGTCCAGCAAGTCCATTATCAACGAACTTCAAACAAACGAATTACGGATTATGAATTAAAAACATTATATTATTAATCATTAAATAAACCTCATATTTATACACGCAGACATATCCTCTGGGGTATCTCCATCTCTATCACATTCTAAACTTGATGTAATTTGCTTATTATTGTAAACAGATAGATTGCAAAAAAAATAATTTAAAAAAAAATACTTATACTCTCGAAAACGAGACGTGATAGAAGATTTTCACTTTCGGATTAAATACCTATGTAATAAATCTTTCCTTGATCTTTTACGAAATATGTAACCTAGAGTTATTAAATAGTTCACCTAAATGCATAGTCCAATCCTTTGTAGAGGATGTATTTTAAAATAGGGTCAAATCTGAAAATCCACCAAGGACCTGCATAACTTTCCCAGGTGTTCTGACGCAGTTGGCTGCTGCAGAAGTGGCGTTTGTGCGGGGTGCACCATCTGAGAGGCCAGACGAACCATTCCCGCAGGCCACGTTTTTACCTGGGCAGCCAATGTAATTAGCTGGAAAGGTAATCCCGGTTATTTAATTTGAAGCGGTCCGAATTTACGTCCCGCAATGAGATATTACGGCCCCATCGAGGCTGGCCAGCGCGTCACAAAAGGTGTCGCATATGCAGTTCCTCTGCCTACTAACAAAACAATTATTATATCAGGGGAATGTGCTGATATCAACAGATCTGCACCCGGCTGCAGTGCTGCAGTTGTAATAAAGTTGAATTTATGCTTCGAATGTGGATTCAATCTGAGGGAGTTATCTCTTTCATCAGCAATTTACTTCGGACAGTGCCGGGTTGCCTCCCCGTCGGACCCCGGTGGCCGGATGTGTCTGCAGGCAACCACTCTAATTTGATTTTGTGGCAGCCACAGCAGCTTACAGGACTTCAGAATTGAAACTTAATGCGATACATAATTCTTATCGAGCATGTCCGGAATTTAAAACTGCACGTAGACCAGTGCCCGAGGATCCCCGAAACTCCTCTAATCCTTCTGGGCAGTCCTGGCGAAACGAGATCGGGTGTAATGAGGTGAGTCGCTGGACAGGATGTGCGGGAAAACTCTACTCAAGATGCTCACTTTGCAATTTTCCCTTTCAATTTGTTTCGAGTTTTCATTTGAATAAAGTCAGCTCTAACGATGTGGCTTCTCTGCTCATCCGAAGTTGGACGGCTCACATAGTCATTAATAAATTGTACACTTGTTAACTAAGCCATAGGAAAGAGTTTAATTTATACTTGAATTAAGGCTGATTTCGTTTCATGCAAAACTTGCATCAACGAAGCCAGATCTCATCCATTTCTAACTAGTTGATGGGATTCAAATGTTCTGACTCAGCGGTTTTGGAAAAGTTTTTACTTAGTGCTTACACAAACGAATGAACAATATCTAGAATACGATTTGTCTTCTTTTCATAGAAAATTGTGAATGTAATCATAAGCTGAGGTTAATTATGTTATAGTAAAACGACTATATGATAATTTGGCTCTTAAGCTCAATCACTAAGTCGGGTTTTGACGAAATATTCACCAATAAATTCTTGTATCACAAGAGTTAAACCCTAGACAGACGGACACAGTTGAATGAACATTCGATAAATCAAATTTTCATTCATTGCATGCATGACAGACGGCGAACTTTCAAGTCGAGAATTTTTCGTAACTCTGAAATGGATACGATTGATATAGTAATATTAAGTTCACAAAAATGTTGGCTAGCTATCAAGCGCTTGATTATTAAAAAGAAAAGAATCATATAATCTGCAGCAGTTGAGCCTGACAGCTGTTAGTTCTATGATATAGTTAGCTGAACAATAGAGGTTCATATGAGTGGATAATACAACGTTTTAAATAAACAAATATCTTAAAGAAGCTAGACGTGGTAGATAATAATCATTTTATTGTATTCTTATTTATTCTTAAATTTTACTATTTTTAAAGGGCTAATAAAAAAAAAAAATAAAAACCCATAATTGAATAATTTAGATTTACTGACGCTATCAAAAGGTACTTCAAGGTATGTCAAATATGATTAATATACAACAGAAAAGGATGTTTTTATGATGTTTTTAAAAAAGCTTTAAAATAAGATATCGTTTTCTGGTCACGTATGGATAAATCAGAACAATTGCAAAGGGTCTGCAAAATATCTTGAATATATTAAATATTTTGGAAGAAGCTCTTTGATTCAATGACTATTTATAAGTGGTTTGCCCCCTTAATACCATCTTATTAGAGTTATTGAAGACTGTATAACTAGTCGGATTTGTTTTATTTAAATAATTCCTTCATAGACATAATGCACTGAAAGTCATCTATTTTGAATTTTAAACAGTATAATTTTTAGATCAATAGAACAGCAGCAATCTCAAATCTTTTTGTAATTAAAAGAATGTTCCTCACAAAACGAAAAAATGTATCGTGAAAAAAGTTGTGAAACAATATTAAATTGTAGATGGCACTGAACCGAGGATCGTTAAATTTTCATTTTTGCGAGTTTTTATGAATAGACCAATTGAACTGAATTAATGATTTTTTTGTTTTTGCTTTGGGGATTAATTGCAAGGTTGGAGCATTTTATTTAATAAGTATTAAACCACTTTCCTATATCATTCCGTTTCTTTCGAATATAAAAAATTTGACTTTGTACTAAGATAATGATTTCTTTTATATTACCATCACTAAGGTACAATTATTTTGAACAATTTAGAATCTCTGAGAGCTAGTATTATTTCTAGACCAAAGTTTTATTATACTATCTCCTTTTTATCAGAAGCTTCAAATTGTTAGACGTGTTCGTATGTATGAAATTTTTAATCGCTTGGACACAATAATATTCAATAGATGTCCGGATATATTTTATATTTCAAAATCAATTAATAAAATAATTATATAAAAAAAAGGAAATATAACATGCAGTATCGTAGTAGTTAATGCTTATAATGGTTTGGCGACACTAACGAGCAAATTCGATAAAAATTATTTGAAAAATACACATGATTGTACATATCTATCTAGTTACTAAATGATTTAAAAATAAATAATATTCTGAACTTAGTTAAATCTAACACTATTTTACGAATATTTATTTCATTTTTGTTCACTATGAAAACCTGCCAAAGTTAGGTATATTAAGAAATTTTCAATAAAATACTTCTTTTATATAAACATGAAGTTATTTAGTAACGTTTACTATTTAAGTTCGTATACTAAAAACAATAAAATCTTAAATATCTTCTAAATAGTTTTTTAAAACCAATAACATATGCACATGAGGGTGACTTTAATTCACATGTATCCTTTGAACATTTGCTCTTGATTCCTGAGACACTCAAAACCTCCTATACGGGTATCATGTTCCTTGATGAATCCATCCGAAATTACTATTCTAACTCGAAATCAGAATCCACAAAGGTATTTCAATTGTGCAAACGATTTGTCGTATGCCTAGGGAAACAAACTAATCAATCAATTTTGCAATATTCTGATATAACCTTTAGCGCAAATTGATAGAAGTTTAATCCGAAACAATTGCTACTTGTCTGTTGCAGGTGCAACTGGCTCGGTTGTTCTAGAAGCCACTGGTCTGATAATATCTGTTCCCGAATGGTGCCTTTAAATAGCATTCCAACAAAATCTCTGGGCTGATAACATCAGAATTCATTCATACAAGAATATGCACAAAAGCGCCGTAACAGGATATAATGTCGGTGCAACAATGCAGAGGACATTTCCTCGGTAATTACTCGGACAAAGGCATTCATTTAATTAACCTGTTGCGTAAAAGGAGGATCTGCCCGCAACGAAACCTCCCACAAAATTTTTATTTCTCTTATTATTGCATGCAATTCATTCTTTTCAATTTGCAGCTGCATTATCTGCATCATAAGTGCTTCCATCCCATAAGACTGCGGATGGTTGATCTCTACCAACTTAATTTTGGTGAAGGTGAATTACTTAACAATCTTTATAGACAATATCTTAGATCAACCAAGGAGAAGAGCTTTTCAATATTAGATACACGTGCACTGCAAATTGGATACAAATTACCAATTTGCTTTAATTGGATTTTAAGATGTTTCAAAATTAATAAACAAAATGGAATATATGCAACCCTGTTGCGTAACGAACGAAGTGCTTTCGCGCCAATGACCTGGAAGTAAACGCAGACACCTTCCTAATGAGCATTGAAGGCGTTCACATTGCTTAAAAGGGATTCACCCTTTTTGGAATCTCCTTTTGTATTTCACATTTGTATCTTGCATTTATACAGGAGCCATCTTCAAATGCTTCGAAGATAATCACTTAAACTCAATTTTAAAAGGTTGCTTTAGTATTGAATTTAAAATTGAGTCCTAGGATTCATGTTCAAATTTTAAAAGTTTGTGCAGGAACAAAATAAGACTAATTAAAATTACGAATATTTGGACAAAATAAAAATTTTTAGAAAAGGTGAATGCTCTGTATTTAAATGAGGTAGGCGCAAGATATTTTAAAAATTTGTGGCATTCAATATAGCGTTGTAATAAATAAATAAATATTTTTTTATTTTTGTAATTTTTAATCACATAAAACAAAGAAATAAATCAAAATAGTTTTGGTTTTTTTTTTTTCATTTTCTATGAATTGAATTTTACAAACCGTAACGTAAGTACAGCAAGATTTAAACATTTGAGAAAAGTTCATTAAATTGCCCTGATAATTACCCATCCAAACTTCAAACGTTGAACCACATAAATTATTGAATTAAGTTTTTGACGGAAAGTGGGTATATATTCAAGAAATTTTATTTTATTTTGGAGTTATTTTCGAGCTAGATCTACCCTAATAAAAAAATATAAGACCAAAACGAGCCCGCAACATCCCGGATTGAAGAAGCGCCCGATATACGTCCGAATGGGGCCCGTACCATTTTTGAATCGAAATAATATCAAAGAGATGTTTGCACTGCAACACGCCTGTTTGAAATATACATAAAAATTTATAGTTCGGATGTTATCAAAGTAATAGATGTAGACTCTTTCTTTAGGCGAATGTAATTAGAGAAGTATTGCTATGAAGAATTGATACTCAAAATATATTTTCGTAAAATAATTTTTTGAATTAATTTTGATTTACAATATTCTATATCTGGTTCTGCAATATAAATTTGTTCACCTATTTTTACAATAAAACATAAATTAATAATTGATAGAATATGAATCTCTGAGTCTGTTGCGGTCGTATTTTGTAATAATTCGGGCCAGTTGCAGGCAGATAAAAATTTGGGCATGTTGCTGACGCGTTGTTTCTTCAAAATTACAATTGTATGTATAATCGTTATTATAAAATTGATGAATCTACTGATTTCATTGATTATTTTAATTTATTGGTTCATAAATTTGTTGAATTACAAAAAGTTACAAAGTATTTTTTTATAGTCAAAACAAATATTCGGCTTATACAGGGTTAAAATTATTTAAACTACTTGAAAAATGATTCAGTGTTTTTGAATTTTGCCATATTCTAGTCACGTTATGTTTGATTTAAAAATCATAGGGCCATAACGTTTATCATTTGTAATTATCCGTGGTTTAAAATGTTTTCATGTTTGCTTTCATGAATGTTATTTCAATAAATAATCTTGAATCTTAAAAATATCATCTAATGCGGGATGTTGTTGGAAATCTCAAGGTAGGTACTTTCCAAAAAATTTCTTAGTTATTAGGTATTCTTCGGTTTTTTCGAGCGCGCTTCATTCAAGAACATTACAAGAGCTAGAAGCCTTAATTATGAAAGGCTCTGTATATTACAGTACAGTACAGTCCAAACATTGTTTTAAAATAGCGCTATGCTCGGTGTAACAGCGTGAACACAAATCGAGTTTGTCCGCGTGAACGCCAAACTGTGCTAAAATGTCAAGCCATTTGCAGCAATATACTGCGGCAAATTTCTCTCGCCCCTTTCCCAGCGAACGTCCGCAAAGTCACCAAAGTCACAATTTTCGGAAATGCCTTTCAAATTAAGGTTTATCGACTACTGGGCAAGCGGATGATGCGCCTTGAGTGTGTGAGTGGGTTTACGGCGCTTCATTTACTTCCATTTCACTTTAGCGTGTGTGTCCGTAAAAACTCGGCTCTAATTGAAGCTACATTTTGCGGAGCACGTCGCAGCCTGGCTAAGGTGTCGTGACGGAACGGCTCGAGGCGGGGGTGGGGGTTGCGAGTAAAACGGTCGATTTGGCTGATGGCGCTGTTCATTCACATTTGCCGCCAATTCATCATCCGCCTGCAGCCGTGCGTCCTTGAACCCAAATGAATCATCTTTGCATGACAATTTTTTTTCCACCTCCAACGTTCGGGTGTGCGTATGTTCGCCGAGGTTCACCGCACTTTCGAGCTGCTGGCTCAGGACAAAAATTTCTGTCAAAGGAAGCGAGCGGCATTTTTCAACATGACGGTAGGCGTCCCGACGCCTACGCCTACGCCCCCTCCCCTCGTTCATTTGTTTGCTTGAACCGAAGCAGCACGGTTTTTGTTAGTTTTTCGGGAGTCGCACAACCTGTGCGATGTTTATGATCAGCACTAATGTCCCGGGACAGGTGTTAACAATTACACCTCGTGCAGTTAGTTCGCAGAACCCCACTCTTTTCCAGTTCGCCTATTTCGCTATTGGCTATGAATAATTCCTGCCCTGATGAATAGGCGCCGGGTAGTGCACATCTGCACCTCTGTTTCGCACCAATTTGGTTTTAATGTATGAATCAAAAATGAGTCGAAACTAATGAAACGAAAAGTTCCAAATTAACACTTCCATTTCGCACGGCTCGCTGAGCTCTGTGTGGTGTTCGGAAACTCGCTTCATCAGAAAATATTTCAGTTCCAACATTACGAACGATGCTCCAGGAACGCCGGAGCATAGTTTTTCGTCAAGGTCTGGAAAAGTAGAAATTCAAAGCATCAAAACGTCGCGTTTGGGGCTTCGAATGTTTTATTGATTCTGTCGCTCCCATGTACGCACATACGCACATACCCCCCACGCATGTAGGCGTATGGGTGGAAGTGATGCAAATGATTAATAATGACAGGATCCCGAACTAACTGTCACCAGACCAAATCTAATCGCGTTAAGTGGGTGAGATGCAGAGCAAATTATACTCACATTAGCATAATTCCACCAAGCTGTGTCCGAAAATCCATTACCGAGGAACATGACTAACTAATTAACAGGTTCGAGCACTCTGAAGAAAATTGAATTGATTCGGTCATCAGTCATAGCGCTCCAGACTAAAAGCGTAGATTGATGGATTAATTTGGTTACACCCTAAACAGGTGTTATCTTGCATCGCATTTATAACTGTTTAATTGGTTTAACGCACAGTTAACGGAAATTTCATTCCGACCGTAGAGTGTTACTGTTGATGTATTAATTAATTTATAAGTACCGTGCCAACGACAAGAAGAAGTTTTGTTTTATTATATAAAATTCGTTCCTACATTATCCCACTACATAAAATGCTCCATACGGAATTTTTAACAAATCTTTTTTTAACCGATTACACTCAGAAAAAAGAGCTATTAAAACCATAAATTTCATACACTAATTCCATAACTTTATACATTTAATAACTTTTAACATTTCCCCTCCGAATTTGTAAGCTGACGCATATTGTTTTGATAACATGGTTATGATTTTATGCGTCTTTAAAATTATTAGTTCAACAAATATACCTAATATATTAAAATAAAAGGTATATTATTGTTTCTAAGATTTTACTTTATATTATTAAAAGCGAATACTATTATTTTAATAACGTCTTGTAGCAGAAAATGCGAAATATCTTATTGCATTTATAACTGAAATATATCGAAACAATGTGGTTCAGTTACTAATTAATAATAAGTCCTTATTATTTTTAAATAAATAGTAATTATTGTGATAATAACGTATTATGTTTGAACTGGTTCAAATAAATTAAATCGGTTTATATAGGTAGAACTTATTTAATTCCTTTCGTTGAATATAAAATATGATAAAGACATCAAATAAATTAAATCGATTTAGACATATTTGCCATCGTTCAATTTAAAGGTAAGATGATTGATTATAACAGATTTATTTATTGTAAATAAAAGAGTGGAAATTTCATAAAGAAAACATTTATTTTCTTATATAAAAATACACCTACTTCAAACGCAAAATGTGTTATTGCAGGAACAATCTTTCGTGCCGTTCTTAGAAATATTTTATCAATATCAAATATTTAAATCAATAAATGCTTATATCGTAGTGCACGCAAACAATAACTTCTTTACGTTCAAGTTAGTCATAAGTATTAACTCAATAACCTCGTTATGGTTTTAATAAGGTTACAATATTGCAGACTGTCAAATCAATATATGCAATATCGAATAGTAAACACAATCGATAAATTGATATTAAATAATAAATTTACACATATGGAAAAAATAACGGTTTATACCTAATGAATTTATACATTTGAAAACTTCTTAATTGAAAACATAATTTGAGAGATTGAATCAATAACTTTTTGAAAATTTTCACAGATTTCCCCGTTTTTAGGTAATAATAAACGCCAGTTATTGATATAATACTAGATTTTTCGCTGAGTGTAGAAATCATTAAAATTCAGAAAAATTTAAAGAATATTTTTCTTTTCGATATCTCACAGGGTGATAAAGGATAAGAAAAAGGTTTGCTGGTACCTACAAGCATTTGAAAATACAAGGAGCAGGCTTTCCAATAAGATCTTTTTCGATTAATTCTGATTATTTTTCTTGGGAGATATGAGCTGTTTATTTTGAAAGTGGTATAAGTCCATACTGGCATAAGGTCGAATTTACCTTAAAAGACTATAGAAAAATCGACCTTAAGACATCTTGTACTTGTACCACTTTCAAAATAAACAGCTCATATATGTATCAGTTTAAAAATTAGGAAAAAACCCAAAATGTTTTAAGATCTCTTAAATTCTGACGCCAGTGTATATTCAGGAGTTTTTTTTTCACCATAAATAACTAATGTTAATTCAATGTTACTCTGTAACTAATCATTCAACTTATATAATAAATACATATACATTTTTATATTTCTTTCATTTATTTCAAACAAATAAGAATAACTTAAGAAGGAACGCCATTATGACGAGTAAACAAATTTAAACTATATTTTGTATATATTCAATTTGTTTAATACTAAATTTAATAATTGTCCCATTGGAATGTTGGTGAGGATTATCGGAAAATAAAAAAGTAAAAATCTTTGCAAAGGTAAAATTAGAAAATACTCTAGTAATTTTCAAAATCGGCTACGCACGCGGTTATCAGCGGTTTTAATCCGTACATTGCCTCTTTCGATGCAGTACGAGTGGAATGTCGACTCAAAAATATGTCGTGCCGAAAATAAATTCATTTTCGTCCCTCCTGAGTAGAACTTTAAAGATATGTAAAAAACAAAATTATTTTTTTTAAACCGTCATATTAGTGTTCCCCCTTATGAGAAGTATTATATTTTAATTTAAAAAATAGTGGCAAAAATAAGCGTTGGTGGATGTTAAAAGTGAGCGGAAACATATTGGATTGCAAATTGGCAGGATCTAGTAGTCTATTAGACGAATGTTTAGTTATTCAAGGTTAGAACAGCTATTCCAAACATGTGAAAAAGATATTTTTATGTTGGATTAACGAAAAACAACTAAAAATGTTAAAAACCCTTAAAATGACTTACTTCATGAACTTTTATTTGCATAACATATATAAGAATAATATAAAACAAGAATGTCTCCGTCCTACCATCGACACATCTTCCTTTCTTCTTTAAGATATTGAACATTCCGAACAAAAAGAAATGTATTCTCGAATTCATTATTATATAGAAGATCTGAAATCAAAATTGTCTAGGTTAATTACGTAACTTCAACAGAAAACGAATTCCAGCTTAAAGTCGTTCAATTAAGAAGAGCGTTCTTAATTTTCCAATACCTATGTAACTATTTTAAGCTGCATGGAGTAAATCGCAACAATTCGCTAGGTTCATGAAGTAACTTTCCGCAGTGCGGTCACAGCAGAGGAACGGAATCTCAGTAATTGTTTCAAGCGTAGTCGGTCGGCAGAATTTCAAATTAAGTCAGAAATGCCGAAATTAATGGGACCCTCAATCGGGTCAAGCCACACCCCTCAATTCCTTAAACACCTCAGCGCTTATGCTGGAGGGATCTGCCGCTTTTCCAGAGCGGCCGAAATGAACAAACCTTAATTACATTTTGCTTTATGTTAATTAGAGACACCATTGATGAGCCTAGATTTGTTTCGGAGTCAGCTCCGAACGAACTGCTTTCGAGATTTTATCGGCTACCCCATTCCCGGTCTGTCGAACTAAATTGGGGCAAACAACTATGTAGATTTAATGTAGCCGAGATTATGGTCTCCTAGGTAGCCGTTTCCGAGGTGGCCGAGGCAGAGGAGGACTATCTGGAGACAAAAGTGCGTTCATTGGACCCGGCTGGCATATGTCATCCACATGCCGTTTATTATTTATGCAGAAGTCCTTGGCCGGATTTGAATGCCTGTTCATTAGCATGTTTTTCAGATTTCATGCGTAATTAAGTTGATAGCGAAAATTAAACGGGAGCAGTAGCTTGTCTTCGTTACAGGATTATGGTAGAGCGAATTTCCTCAATCAGCAGCCTCGGAGAGTTTCGTTGCCCGAAGGTCTAGCTCAAAGGGCTGTTGGGTTTGCATAATTAATTAAACAGAAATACACCTGGAAAAGATCGCCGCAACCGGACAGCTCAGGCATAACACTAGGCGGCTAGACCGAATCGGAAGCTGGCGTCGGTGGACAAAGTTTTTTGCTTTATTTCTCCCGGCACCGGTACAGCAGCGGGTACTCAAATAGCTCTGCACTGTTGATTTTGCTGGACCATTTTCTGCCCTTCAAAGGACAGACGGGCCGGGAACTGCAAACATTATTTAAGCCTCGCTGGCCCTATGCTGCTAATTTTCTGAGGCGAATTAATCCACACCGGGCTTATTTCACATAAAAAAGATAACTTTCAATTTTCGTGGGAATTCGTAATGCGGACTGTCTCACTTCCTCAGTTTTCCATTGAAGCCATCGAGTCGGCGAAATTATTTCCCAGTAAATAAAGTTTACCAAAAAAGGGTTGCTGGTCAAAGCTACATGAAACTCAATGGTTTTAGTGCTAATAATCCAAAATCCAGGATTTCCCGCGATTTTCTTTGAATGTTCTTAAGGTTTTTCCGGATGAAATGATTAGGAGAAGGCGGAAGCTGTTCCGAGTGACTTCACTATAGAAAGTGAAAATCTTGTTTAGCACCTCAAAGAAATAAAGATAGTTCGTAAACTGCTTTGCATTCGAGCGACGATGTTCTAAAACGCAAACACACCTAACTGCCTTAAGTCATTAACGTTTATCATTATTAGAACATATATTTTTATAGATTATAATAAGATGCGCCGAGGTGAAATTATTTTTGATGTTGAATTAATCCTTGACGGACAAACACAAGGCAGTATGAAAAATAAAAAAATATTCTCGCAACAGAAGCTCTAAAGCTTGTTACTTTAGGTTTGTAATTTTGTTACTAATATTTTGGAAAAAGCGTACGGATAGCGAGAGTCATTTAAGGATGTATGCTTATCAAAAATATTCGTTTTTAATCGGGGATAAATTGAATAAGTTTCTCAAATAGATAGTTGTCTGCCGTGACTTTAAGCTTTACTAGATCTTCTTAAAAATGTTGGCTAAACTATTTTGTTTTGCAACAAACATTTTCCTATAATTTTGTAAATATATCAGGAGGAAAAAAATTATTGTTTCTGACGTTATTATCGCTATATATATATACAAAACTAAAATCCAGCATTTAAATCATTCCACCTACCGAAACTAGCTATACTTAATCCATTTTTAGGAAGAAAATATCGCCTAAGCCCTTCTTGGTTATTCTTCATTTCGTTTCAAGGTTAAAAGGCGTACGCAGAAAATGCAATGTTTATTAAATATACTTAACAGTCGGACAGGTTTTATTTATATTTTATGTTTTATATCTAGGTCATATTGTAATAAGATCATAAAGGAAAGTCCAAGCGTTCTAAGTTTAATTTTAAGAATTTGTGGCGCGAAAGTAAACTGCACTTTTTTCGAAGTTTCAATGGGCTTATTCCCCACCCCTTCCTGAAGTTAGATTTTTTTAAACGTAAATTGTTACTATACATTTTAAACTAGTTTTCTAAAAAAAAATAAATATGTACAACCTCAGTAGAAAGAACTGTATAAACTTGGTATAATTGGAAACCAATCTATATTTTAAAACTTACAAATTACTAAAGTAACTTTATGACATAACATTCAGAATATCATGACTATCGTTAAGACGGGATCGGTTCGTAAATGAACAAATGAATTAAGTCTTTAACGTTGAGTAAATAAATTGCGAACTTTAAATGATACTGCAGACCCATAAATCATTAAAAGGTGTATTTTAGAGGGAATGTTTAATGATCAATTTACCTGAAAAGAGCAATTATGTATAGCTTCTTGAAAGTATAAGGCAAATCTGTGTGTTTCAAAGAAATCCAAGCGCCATTCAGTGAAGCAATTTCCACAATTCTGCGAAATTTGGTAGCTTTGAACTCCTGATCCTTGGCTGAGCCCATAAATGCGAATTTCATGGCACTCACATTAAAGGCAAGGTAAAGGAGCCCAAATTTAAAACAAATTATAGTGATCCGAAGGATGTTGAGGCAATGACTTCATAGACGATTCTTTTTGTGACTAAAATGGCAATAACGCCTGTATGTGCCCCTGTGGAATAACCTTTAACATCAGCTATAAGGCATCATCACATGTCATAGACGGCGTGCCCTGAATAAGAATGTAATCCTGAAAGAGTGATAAGTGCTACAGTTTTGGGCAAAGTAGTCCATGCTTTGGCTCGTCATCTCGAAATATTATCACGTTTTGCACTTCACCCTCTTTTATTGTTTTCACAACATTTTATCTTATTACTTATTGATCTCAAGACGGCGGGTCTCGTACCCGGCAAGTCTCCTTCTCTAATATTTGGCAATTTGTTGTAAAGTCAGGAGGAAGTCAAAAGCACGAAAATTGATCGCCATTCAGCGTGCAAAGCAAAATTTAATAGCTCGAAGACACTAGGACGATACTTTTCACTAAAACAAGTCTGGGGAAGGAGTGTGGACGGAGCAATTTCCCGGAAGTTAATGGGATAATTTCGAGAGAATCCTAAGTCTGGAATAATAAGTAAATATTCCCTAGAGCTGGGGGCCAATTTGGGAGTGCCCGGAACTTCCCCGGAGCACTGGCAAACTTTATTTCATTAATAACGTTTTGCTTCATTCAATGATGTAAATTCCCCGGCGCCCGCTAAATGTCTCTTCCGCAGGGCTATGCGGATTGCAACTTTGTTGCTAAATTTGCCTCATTCTATAAATTTAATGCTGTGATTTGCGACTGTAATTTGTCCCCGAAATTTCAGGACATAATTCTCAGTTATCTCACGCATTTCAACCAATGTACAGCCGTCTCATTGGCTAAACTGGGAAATCATCCATAAAATATTCGTTAACCTGATTTCTAAGCCGCGGCTTCTAAAGCCAAAGCTATTCGAAATGTTAATTATGCACGCGATGCAACCCCTGGCACGTGCACACGTGCATCGACGGTAGCCAGCGCAGTTTTGAATCATTCCGAACGGCATAAGCCCTACTAACAACGCAACAATCGGATTGAAATGTTTCACCTTTGTGCATGGAATAGAGCCCGGCACGATCAGACCTTTTCCTGAAAAACATCCGCAATTCCTTCCGTCGCTGATTATTGGAGTTTTCGCTCGAGGATGCAACCCTTTCGGTTGCGGTAGCTATAGTTGCACGGCAACAGTCTTAAGTTTGAATCTTTGGAGAATTTAAAGTGATTACATCTGACGTCACGCACAATGTCGATTTCGAAACTGAGCCGGAAGGAGTAAATTGTGAAAATGATCCACCGAAAGAGGTGCTCCTACTTCAACTCTAGTTCATATTATAAGCAATATTTGTAGTAGTTAATAGGATTAAACATCAATTTCCTTGCAGCTTCTTGGATAAATTGTGTCTGCTTTCTGGGTTGCTCGACTTCATGTAAAAGGGTTTTAATGTGGAACTCATTTTGATTCCAATTAGGCGGAATTAAATCAGAAATAAGATTACGTTCTTCTTGGCTAGAAAAGACAATGTTAAAAAGAATTCAATTTTTAAATTTTTTTATTCTCCGATAAAAATGAACAAATAGTAAAAAGTACCTTCTTTGGTCCTAAATTAATAATAAGAAATTCTTATTTAGCGAAATGTAATCGGTTATTTTAAATGTGCTACTATACTAATACAAATATTTAAAAACCAAATACCACTTACCACAACTTATCAATGTCCAGCCCAAACCTCTAAAACCAGAACTATGGATTTGGACAGTATACTTGCGTTTTATAGAAAGAATTTTTCGAAATTTAAAATTTTTTAAACGATTAATAAGATTATAGTTGTTACTTTATAAAAGAATATATTATTTTAATAAATCTCTAAAAAAATTAATGTTATAAGTAAAAAAAAATAAAAATTTGAATATAAATTCGAAATTAGACACTCTGAATCTGAATAGTAGGTATATACTGTTGTTGAAACGTTTTTAAGGTATGTCTAATTTTTGTATAATGTGTTTTCCATACCTAATACTTTAATACATTTTAAGTTTCGAAAACAATTTACATAAACAAAAAATGTCTATATCATTGAAACTATCAAACTGGTATAACCAATTGAAGAGTTGAATTCTGCCTCGGTTAGTTACTTAGGTATGTAGGTATGTACACTAGTCAAGAAATTTATAATTTTTTTTACAAACAAGTGGTAGATTATATCTATAGGATTTTTTCCGTATACTATGAATTCATAAATGAAAATGCGTCATCAGCTCACATTTTCGAGAAAAATGGATTAAAAAAATACCATATTTTGGCTATACTTGAAAATCATTAAAAAATAAAGGTTCATCATAGAAGTTTGTACCGTGGCTTAAATGAAAGTCTGAGTCCTAATCTGGGAATATCTAATACAGTCTATCTTTATAAGCCCTTTTTAGCGAAATGTTTTCCATGAATGTGCGAAATATTTTAAAGCCTTTTGTATAACTTTATAAAGCCTTTTGTATATTTTTTAATATTATATATCATTTAATAGCAGCATTATAAGCTCCTGCATCAATCCGTAATTTTGTAATGATTTTTCATAAATGGTCAAAATATGGTCTTTTGTGCTTAGTATACCCTATTTTACTCAAAAATGATAGCTATGGTGGATCTTATAGAAAGGATGTGCCAATTCGTAGGAAAAAATATGATATTAATTGTTTTATTAAAGGCGATTACTTTTGGTTTTTATTTAGACCGAACACAATAATGTATTTTAATATGTATTAGTGGTAGCCTTTCATTATCAAATCAGCAATTTCCGGTCTAATTCAGGTCAGATCTCTTAAGGACATCACTAACTACTCGATAGGGTCCCATTAACATTTCTGGAGGAAATGCCCCACAGTCTTTCTTGAGCAAAATTTCTAACATGTTCGCTAGTTTCAAGAAATAGACTCCTTGAACGAGCTGCATTAAATTCAGACTGCGAGGTCCCTGTCCTTCCAGAACTAGCACCACTAAGCCACCAGCAGCCACTTGCCCCCCCGCCCGCCCCCTGCATGGAGCACTATTTGCCAGCAACAAAATTCACCACAAATTAGTTGATTAAACGTTTACGAGTCGGATGCACGTGACATGTTTTCGCTGTAATAATTTTTTCGGGTCCTTCAAGTCGCAAAGTCCCGTCGAGGGCACCTCCGACGTCTGGTTGGTGCACCCGGAGCGAAGGCCGGGTGCGGTGGAGCCGGGCCGGCTTCCTAAAATATTTCCACACAAAATATGTATGCGGTTTGGGGCCCCAAGAATAGAGCCGGCCTTCGCTGGGGCAGGTGACTTCGACCGGGAGGAGCCCGGACGAATGTGGTTCTGCGGAGCCGGGAGCACCCGGTGGATATCGATCTGGAAATATTTATAAAAATTAAAAGCATGTCCAAGCGGCAGTGCTCCGGAAGGGGAAGTCGTTGAAATTCTGCAGTACCTACTACCGGAACGCCTTGGAAAAGTTTCCGATTGCAAATATCCTCCAGGCAGACAACAATTAAGGACGAAAAGGGTTCAAGCTTGTAAACGAAAACTGCAAAATGCTTCGGTTTGTGGAAAAAATTAGGACGGTTAGACCGGTTCGGTGGTGTGAAAATGCTGCCGGCATTTCAAGTATTCCTGGCGAGGAGTGGCTTTGTGCGTCCGCCGCACAGAGCTCCCGGGGGATCTCCTTGAGCACGTTGCACCCGGCTCCTTGCGAAGCTGTTTGCGGCTTGATGGTGCAGCGGATATTCCGCATATTTCGTACCTGCAGCACTTTTCGGGATCCCATTGACATTGACCGAACCGGGCCATTTTTCTGGCTTTGCGGCTCTTTTTTCTCGAGTCATTTTACCACCAATTTACATTTGAGTGGAGTTTCTGGGGCGAGTGAGTGGTCATTGCATCGCATATGCTGCGGCGCGCCAACTCTCAAAGCGTAATATTTCCACTCGTCTGTGGTCGCTTCGGGAACGCGGTTCATCTGCGTTTTATTTGAAAGCAAACCAGCGGCAGGAAATGAAAATGCGGACTGTTCGATAAGGCCTACCAAATGGCATCCTTCCCGTTCAAAACGAAAAGCGGATATTTCTATTTCGGGTTTTCAAATACATATACAGAACTTTATCTAAAAATTCATGTAGAAATCTCTTTTACAACAACTTTGAAAAGAGCCTAATCAATATTCAACATTTCAAAATTATTTTATTTGAAAGAAAGTTATCAAATTTACAAATTTTGTAATATCCTTAATTGTTGTAGATCACTAGGAAGCGCCATATCCACAAAACCCATTTGTAGTGGTTACAATCAAAATGAGAAAACGCAAAATATTATCGATAGGGACATATTATCATACTTATTATTTCACTATACTGTAGAATTAATCAAAATAATAAAGATCAACTTATTTAATACTTTTATTGATTAACTTTTATATTTATATTTATATATATATATTATATATACAGGGTGTTCGCATTCTTTGGATAGGAAACGCTACCAATTGATTCCTCTCCCCCTCTAAAATCACTCCATTCCCCTCAAAACCGACGTCTACGTTTTTTAGGAGGTGCGCTTACTTAAGTCCTTATACATATATCCTTGTAAGAGGAGGATAAAAGTACCTTTCCAACGATACCCCACTTGTTAGAATCCGTTTCCAAATATAGGAGTTATGGGGATTCAAATTCAAAATTTATCGAAATTTCCATAGAAGTCTTTTTAGAAATCAGAAAAACAAAATACAATTTTTTAACGAAAATTTCGATAAATTTTAAATTTATCCCCCTTAATTCTTACATTTAGAAAAGGATACTAACAAGAGATGTATCGTTGAAAAAGCACACTTGATGTCCTACGGTCCTTTTTTATACATATTATATAACTATACTTTGACCACGCTGTACAACGAAAACGGTTTAAAAAGTATATAACATCTTTTAAGACAATTTTATTATATATAATTTTAACAAGAACTTCTATCAACCTCCGATCAATACAAAACGATATTTCACAACGCATCGTTTATAACGCTATAACGAAGTTCTTTACAAAAATCCAGCTAACTAAGAATTTATTCGCAATTGAACTTTTTTCATAATTCAGTGTCGTATTTGGTAAGTAGCTTAAAATATATTATGTTTTGAAAAATTGTTACTTACAAAAAAATCACATATTTACAGTTTTAATATTAGTTTTAATAATTATCATAAAAGAAATTTAATTCCATTATACAAATTTAATTAAACCTAAGAAGGTATAATATAGATACTTACCTAATATATCTATCAGGCGAGGATCTAGAATTTTTTTCCGGAGGGGGTCACAGGATAGAAAAAAATCAAAAATAACAAAAATAACATGAATAACCAAATAAACAAAGCAAACCGAATTTCTTCAATGATTAGAAGATTGGATTTTGTGCTTTAAATGATGCTTTTAGTTGGAACTTGTAAACAGATTGTAAACAAATGCTAGTATATGAAGTATACCTACAATCCAAATATAGAAAAAATAATAAAAAAAAGTCGATATTGTGTAAGAAAATTAGTCAATTTTGTTGATTCAGTGATTTTTTGATTCCAATTTTTTCAAAGTGCAAAAAAATAAGTTAATTTTGGTCGTTTGGTTAGTTTCCGGTTTTTAAGTTTGCAAAAACTAGGTTTTGTTCGTTTTGTTTTTTTTTGTTTTTCGGTTTTCAAAATATTGGTTCAGCTCAAGTTTTTGAAATGCGGGCTGTTTTGGGGGGGGTCATGACCCCCGTGACCCCCCCCTTGAATCCGCGCCTGATATCTATGTATATGTAGTTATTTAGTAGGAAAAAAGAAATTATCCTAAAAAATTGTAATTATACCAATAAAATAATATTTTAATCGTTATTAGAACAAATCGAACCAGTGTTAGAAAACCCTTCACGTCTAAGGATATGCATGTTTCAAATAACTCTCGGAGGGCTTGCTTTATGGTGTGGACTGAGCGAACAGAACACGCTATCAAATGCGTCAAAGGACAAAGCAAAATTAATTAAACAGAAATATTTGGACCGAATAAACCTTTAGAAATTCAATAATGGTAAATTGTGAAAGGTATCTACAGGGTCAAATAAAGTTATTGAGTGTACTCGAAAAGTGTTGTATTGATATTTATAAATATGAAGCAGGAATAAAAGGTCAATTTTTATACAGATTACCACTATTGATATATCATGCTACACCAGAAGTTTATATTTTTAATTTAATTTTAAAGAATTTTTATCATAAACCGAATTTTCAATTAATTTCAAACAAAACCATTGATTAGAAAAATAGCTAAGCTTAATTTTAAAATTAATTCGAATAGGGAAAGTAAAGAGTTGTCCTTATCTAAACCCGATCAGATCGATAGTAGGACAAACAGATTTTATTAAAAATGAGAGAATCTTGTGATTGACATTTAACACGCTATAGACATTTTTGGGGCAAATTTAAAATTCGTAGCACGCTTAAGGACTGAGATTACCATATAATCAATTAATCCATTTCGGTGCTAACAGCGCTGGAAAGAAACATAATACTTGCTTTGGTGAAAAATGTGTGCCCGCAGCGATTGGATAAAAACGAGGTTACTTTTACACAAATTACAAGATACATAGATTTTCTATTCAAATCTTTATAATAGAATTTGGGGCAAGGATAACGAATAGAAGATTATTTAGGTTGTAGGTACAAGGTGAACTATAGTGTATTTCCAAATTAATTACTATCTGTAAAGTTAAAAGGAAGAAATATTTAAGAAAACATCAGCATTTGTGACAAGATTTCTTACGGAAAGCCTTGAGAAACAATAGAGGGAAGAAATAGATGAAGAATGTTTATCATACTCAGACTTCGCATATATTTTTCGTGTGAGTCATGAGATATGAAACAGATTTCATTCAAATTCGAAGTGATGAAGCTACATTTGACGCAGTCGTAGATCAGATTTAATTTAAAATCGGCATGAATGACTCGCATGCAGCAACAGTTGAGAAATAATTTGCTCTGCGTCAATAAAAAGCGAACTGTTCAAGAATGATAAACTGAAGCGAACAAAAAATATTTCCCAGGTAATGTGAGAAGAACCTTGGGCAGACACGTACCACAATCTACACATATATGAATTGAGGTATCGCCGATGGAACAATACAGCACCATTCGAACTGAAAACCTTATGTGATTTTTCAGGGGATAAGCATGCACGCTGCAAACATCCTTTCCGAGTGAGTTTCGAGATATAAACGAAAACTAAAAGGCTTTTCCCTGCACGAGGTATAAAATTCGATAAAGGGATACGAGCTCATCCGAATACACATGTTCACCTACATCGCCTGAAAGAAAATTCGATTTCACTTTAATTGCAAGGAAGTTCACCTGGCAGATAAGGAGGAAATAGGAAACCCATCCTCTGCCGACCCCGACCCTCGGTTTCCTGAAAATGAAATATCTTCGAGGTTTACTTTCAAGTTTTTACCCGTAGCACATCGATAGATGTAACTAAGTGCTCTCTGGTCGGATTATAGCATTAATGGGTTTTTGTTTTAACAGCGCTCCTATTACCACTGCATGCCATAATGGAATCTAATAATTTTAACAATATTGCCCGACGGGGAGTAATGGGGAGTGGGGTGGAAAAACAAAAAAATACCGGCACGATTCCGACAAAAGTGCGATAAAATCTCTCAATAATATTTTTAAGTGCGCCGGATATAAATTCAGCGATTGTCAAAATTATGAAATTTCTGGCTTAGCGAAACTTTCGCGGATTAAAACGCAAAAGCGTGCAAAAATTTACTTTGCTGATGGTCATGTTGGCCGCGGGCCTTGTTGAAATATTCCAACCGATGTCAATGGGGCCTTTTAACTTTCAGAACCCAACCCAAAGACGACGACTGCCCGTCGGGGTGCGGTGCGAGTTTGGCTAATCCGGCAATAAATGCCGACAAGCCAAGAGCTTCTCTACTGCAGCCAAGATGGCCTCCGACAACAGATGAATCCGAATTACAGAGCCGAAAGTTTTGTGACTTCTGTGGAAGTAATTTCCACTAGGGCCATGTTTTAGCCTTTGAATCGGACGGGGTGGGCACATAACCGGAAAACTTCATCCAATTAAGGTCCAACGAATTTTACATAGAAATCTTTCCATGAGCAGAAAATTATTAATACAAAAGTCAGGACCTTCATAAAGTTACTGACCAGTCGAAACTCTTATTAAAATATCATCTCTGGCCAACCCCCGTCCGAAATCGGCCCCAACTCGACCGTTCAGCGGCATTCGTTTTACAACCCATTTAGCCGAAATCAATGGCTAAACTTGTGTCGATGTCGGAAACTTTGCGAAACAATTTCGTTGTAGATGACAAAGATATTTTTCATGAAAATACATCGAGTGGGCGGCAGATTCGAATGTGCAGCCAAATTGGCTCCCAGTCCGTCGTATTTAGAAAAATGAAAGGCGGGCGAGTCGGGGGTTGCAAGTTATCTCTAAAACGGGGAAATGAATACTCTGTTGCTCCATTGCTGTAATTACATAATCGATATTGGTTCAATACCACTCCAGCTGAGGGCTCCTCAGTGCGCCTTCAAAAGAGGAAGTTCTACTTGTTCGTGCTCCTAAAGGCGGCTATAATTTGATTGAGTCTATGAGTGCAAAACAAGAGGACTCTCGTCAGTTTGACGGGATGTTCTTCTTTTTAAACAAAGAAGTTGTTGTCTATCGTGACGTGAGAACAATTCCAAACAAATTGAAATGAATACTAGTTGCTGTCTGTTTAACGTAACAGCGTGAAATTATTCGTCATTTTTCACGATTTTTACAATAATTATTCAAAATGTAATGATAATGATAAATTATAATGAATTTAGTAAGAATACCACCAGAATAGCCCACAAAATGCCCTTTTTTTCTCAATGTTTTTTTAGAACTATTATAGCTACTTCGAGAATGGTTAGTTTGAAAATTAAGAATTGTTTTTATCTATACGTGTAAACATAACTTTCTTTAAGCATTGTCTTATTTTTAAGAAATATTGTAAAATCATATCAGATCAATTCATGTAAATTAAAACGTTCGAATTTACAATTTTAATTGTATATTTAAGATGAATTTAGTATTCTTCTATTCAGATCTAAAACGACAGTTTATTTTCAACGTATATTCTTAAAACATTAGATGTAAATTCATAGAGCGGTATACAAAAACTTACATTGGGTCAAAACCAAGCTCTAATTCTTCTTTTGTGAATTGTTCGATGTTCTTTGTGGTATGATCCGAAAATAAAACTAATTAGTTTTTTCGTAAACAAGAAAATTCTTTTTCATATTAAAGGGTAGAAAATGTTGCATAATACAAAAAGTGATTATATTTTATTTTTATTTACTTTTACTAGCTTACGTTTAAATTTGTGTCTTGAAAATCAATTCATTCAAGTCAGTGAATGAGATTTTAACTTGCATTTTTTTAAATTAAATTATGATACCAGAAATATACATACATAAATCTAAATAATTATTACTGCAAAATTAAAATTGTGATGCAACATAGATTAATATTATGTACAATTTTGTGATCCGTACTATAGATTAGGTGCCCCGGATCATATATAGTTTGTGGTTATTTTTGGTATATAAAACTGTACCTTAACTCTACAACTTACCACAGACTAATTATTCGGGGATACCCTAGACATATATATACCTATGTACATAGGTATAGTACGTCATTTTTTCCGATATTTGACTTTAATTTTATGTTACATAATTTGAAAAATATGAAATTGTAAAAAATATACAAAAGGCAATCAAATTTTTGTACTTATCAGTATCAGGAGTGGTGTCATATTTTAAGGAGAAAAGTGGAGTGACTATACGAATATTTTCATAATAACAAGTTCTTAACAAATAAACCAATACCCATATTTTCGGAACCTACAATATTTTTTGCAATTATGCATTAATTTGATTGTCTCAAATCTCCATCCTTCAGACTTTCTTAGAACTTGTGGAGTTTTAAATTTTTAAAATAGATATATTTAACATTTGTTCACTCACTATGATCAATTAATGAATTATCAAGGAGTAAGGAAATGCAAGTATGGAGTCAAAGAATATTGACAAGATAGCATAACCAAATGATTTTAAAAACTAAAGAACGATTGTACGCAATATTTTACTCTACGTTTGTATAACACTACAATGTTTTTTATTGAACATATGTCTCTAAAATCGTTATTCTTCAAATACTAGACCAAATTATACGCACTTTGTTAATATATTGTAGTTCAAAAGTTCAATTGAAATCAAATAGTAAATATACAGAGATATCAGGACTTACTGAACTAAAATTAAATGAATCAGCTGCGGTTCAAAAATCTTCAATGCCACAACTGCTTGTGATAAACATTTTTGGGATCTTCGGTTCTATTTAAAATATCTCGAACAAAGGAGAGGCTTACTACTTAACAGAATTAAAACCAAGAAATAAATTTGTAGAAACTTGTCGTTCGAAATTGTATCAGAAAGTTCAAACTTTTGCGGAAAAAGTTACTACAGCACGGAAACTCGATGACTACAAGAAAATTGTCGGGACCTAAACTGCATTCGCTGGGTCGCAGTTTCACCCAGTAAAACAGGAATTTATTGAACTATAAGTAAATTCCCACAGGGAGTACACGAATAAGTTGTCAAAAGCAGGGCGAAATCCGATTAAGGCACGTATTCGTCGAAACTTGGTGCAATTAAGATTTCGATCGCTTCCACACGAAGTCAAAGTTTAAGGTGAGTCTCGGGAGTTGTGATGCGTGTACCGATTCTGAACAATTCCCCAATTAACTTTCTTGCGTAATTCGGGTAAATAGAAAAGCACTTTATTGGTGAAATCATGCAGAAATTGTAAACCGGTCTCTTCCCGTGGATCTTCTACACGTACGTGATTGGAGCTTAATTGGAGCGCTTAACATAGACTTCTCGGGAAATGGATGAGAGTCCTACGAAATTAGACGTCCGTGCCTGTAAATACCCCAGTTGCTAACATTTGCCTGGGCCCCATGCACGGCGCTCTTAAACAACTCCCCGCCCCTGACGTGCCCCACGGGCTCTCCGGCACTCAGAAGTCTCGCCGGTGTCTTCGACAAATGACTCCAGCTCCTCACGGGCTTATACCCGATGCGATAGGGCTGAATACCTTCCAATATTTGCTATTGAATTTATGCAAAAAGTTAGCATATTCGCTGGAACAAAGGTTTGCCCGGTCCTTAAAACAGAAATAAAAAGATTAAGACTACGTGCCGCCTCACCTTGCAAATGAAAGGAGAAAATTTGCGCGTTGCACTGCCTTCTGAAGGATCTTCGGCATCTTTTTTCTAGAGGATCATTTTATTCGATTATGCGACTTCAAAGCTTTTCCTCCAGAACGTTTATACGGCGCTCTGCGCTGAAAAGAGCCCTACTCTTTCGCCTACTTTGATATTTTTACTTGCCATTTCCTTTCGGTGTAGAATTTTCATTGAAAAATGTTGCACAAGTCCAACGACGCGGAGAAAAAATTATTTTAAAGAACGAATGAAATTTTTTCAAGCCCTTTTGTTCCCTATTATTCGATTTATTCGCTCGGAACATAAAATGTTGTGGATTTTGAGCAGATATTTGTACCCTTCCAACTATTTATTATTGTAATCTATGTAGTTACCAGTAATTTGTTTTTATTTTTGGTATCACGATATCTATTGTATAACAGAAACGAAAATACAAAAGTTTTAATATTTAATCAAGCAAAATATGGATAAATTGGCTATGCCAAAATGTCAAACACTTCCAAAAGTGGCAGCTGCACGGTAGGTGTAAACATTGTATAAATATTTTCAGTGATTTCTTTAAGGCGATTCTTTTCTTAAAAAAGTTCGCCATGAAAGTATGCTTAATTGCTTTAAAGGCTTTAACAAAAATATAGTTGTTTTAATCAAAGATTTTATTCATAATACCAAAGTACACTCCTGAAGTTTACCTTTGTCTTTTTTCGACCTTAGTGCCACTAGCCGAAAGAATTTGCAGACTTTGTTAGAAGCAATAGCAATAAAGAATTCATGTATTATCTCTTTCAGTATTGTTGAAATTTACATAAGGTAAACAATCCTGCTTTATTTACAGGGAAATTTTTTTCGAAGTAACTAGGAATTCTAGGAATTGTATATGGGCTAGAATTTTGAGGTCTTAGAGTGTCACTTATTATTATTTGATATTCATACATGCAATGTATTTTTAATTAATATCTCATATACTCAGTGCTAACTTTCTAGAGCAATACCATTGAGTTTTTATATTTTTAATTTTTTTAAGTTCCTAAAGACAAACTTCTTTTCTGCTTTTCATTTTAAATTTAACATTTTTTAGAGGTTTAATTGAAAATGTTGTTGTTTTTCAATTAAAAGCAATTTTCACACATTTAATTACTAGTCATTAACTTTCTACTAATGAATTTATAAAATAAATGCTGAACACCAAGTCTCCTGCAGAAACATTTTTAATATTAGGTATTTTGTTTTCCTGACAATTTTTCCTCTTGGAAAATGAACAATTCCACGAAAAACTGCAGAAGTGAGTTCTAATGAAAGAAACATGTTTTTCATAAATATTTTGTCATATTTTTCCTATACCTGAATAATATCAAATTGGTTTTTTTAATTTTTTCAATTTTTCTTGGAATAATAATTTAGTCAGAGCATTTTAATTCTGTTGCAACATATTATATCTATCAAAAATTATATTTTATTATAAAATATTCCACAATAGATAAATAAATTGTTTCAAAACAAATATGTTATTCGAATTAACGACGTAAAATGGACTCCAGCGTATTTTTTTACTATAGATGTAAATATCTTTGGTTTTCAGGATTTAATTTAATTTCGCCAACATTTTGTGGAAATATATGTACAGAAATTTGCGTTTACAAATTGTCACTTTTTAAAATTTTGAAATTAAATAATACATGTGCATAACACGTAACCCATAAAAAAGTTGTTATATATTTGATAATTTTGATCCCAAATCAACCCTTTTCAAAGTTTTATTAACATTGAGTATTCAATTTTAGCCCTCACATGAATGTTTCTACAAAATATGATCAATATCTTTGGGGAGACGTTAACATCAATTTAACTCAGAATTTTATTTCTTATTTTGCCAACCAAATATTGCGAGAATTAGGAAATATCCTAACGAAGAGGAAATTATTATTTAAACATTAATTCTTGTTAATATAGATTTACTTTATAAAACCCATTCTGCAAATTACCAGATAAAACATCTGGGATCAGTGTTTAACCCGACAAAATTCTTACAAATTTTATAACATAATTCGGTCCCATTTCGTAAATGAAATTCACCGGGGCGTCCTGGTCGCAAGTGTTCTATCCCGCAGTGGTGTTTAATTCAAATTTAAAGTCCGCAAACCGTCGGAGCTTCTAGTTTTGTCCGGAGTTGCAGCCAAGTGCTTTAATAATTGATACGGCCCCATTTCCAGACCTGATAATGGACGAATGTAAATCGTGACTTTGGTAGCACTCACAATCGGAATAATGCTGGAGCTTGGCAGCATTAAAATTTTATTAAGAGTGAATCGGGGACAAAGTCGCTTTGCTGCTGTTTTGCCTTTACATTCGGTCGCACTGTCGCCCGCCTTTTTTTGGGGCTGCATGGGGCGCCTTTATGTTTCGCTAAAAGTCACCGGGCGATATCAACATTTATGCAGTTCTGGGCAACAGATGCATGAAATGGCCAGAGTTTGGCGGTGTCATGTATAAAATCGGAAAATGAACGGCTCAATTCGGTGAACGGGGCAAAAAACATCCCGATAAAGTCAATAACAATTCCCGGCGCTCCGGCACACATAGTGCAATCAACGCGGCCTCCAATTTATTTCCCGGGATTCCCTCCTATCACACTAAACGCAGTGGATAGTAACTAATGGATGTTATTTCCTTGCCAAAGAGACTCTCACGTAATCATCTGTCCATTGATGGTAGCTCGAACTTGGTAACAAATTCCTCTGTGGTTTAAGGACATTCAAACTGATAAATTACACCCTGTCGCTTCCTGTGGTCGGAATTTGGACGCTACACTGTGTCCTCAACTCTGATAAAAATCTCGTGACAATCTAATGTCTCCGACCAAATTGGGTGAGAATTCCCCAATTTTCGATAAGTGGACAATTTCCTCGTTCTTGTGGCACTCTCGGTCCTTTAAACACCAAAAATCGATAAAAATTTAGAGAGCAGTGCATCTTTTAAGTAACTCTCAATTATTGGGACTAGGCAAATTGACATTTGAATTACGATCGATTGGCGTTTTGTATATCTAATACTATCTACTTCAGTGCAAATACTTCGCTATACGCTGCATTGAAGATTTTAACGAATACTTCAGCAAGAGTAGATGATACTCAACTGCCATAGATCTATTAGTTACCTATATTTTTGAGTTAGATAATGCAAACACTTTGGAAAATAATGCTTTATTACATACATAGAGGTCGTTAGAAGTAACCCGCAATTATATTGAATATACATGCATACATATGTACATACATGTATGCAACCATTTGCTTCTTTACAGAAACTGAAATAATTTTATAAAATTTTCGCAATTGCCCAATTCCAAATGTAGTTTTTAAAAAATCTGAAAGCGATTTCATTGCCGTAATGCTCTATAAAGTCTTCAGTAATACTTTTCGTTTGATGACTGCTCGGAACGCTAACAAATTTATTAAATAACTCTGCGAATTTCAAAATGCGTATGAAAGTAAATTAGCCTTCTGAAATAGATATTATCGTTTTTCACAATAAAGAGAATTTTGTATGGGCACTTAAACATATTTCCATTTTACTTCGTCCACTAAACAAAAAAATGAAAGTATTTCTAAAAAATTATAATATATCACACTAAACCTCCAAATTTGTAGAAGTCAGATACGCAGTATATTTTTTAATAGAATTTGTTTTTAGTAAACTATATATTATACAACAGAAGCGTTTTATATAAAGTTTGTAGGGAAAGATGGAGATACTCATTGATAATGTATGAATTTTGAGTGATTTTTACATTTTATAAAATATATTTTTAGCTGTTATAAATCTATTTTATATCCTTTTTTGCTCAAATTTAGATATAATTTCTTTTGTTTAGTGCAGAAAAAGGTAAAAAAGTAGAAAATAAATTAGCCTTTCAATGAAATACGATTTACACCAACTAATGGATCACCACCAGTGCCGGATTTACCATATGGGCAAAGTGGGCACTGCCCTAGGGCCTCCACCAAAGAGGGGCCTCCACCACCTAGAGAAAATTTTGAAGTTGCATTTCATTCTCATGTAAAATGTATTCTTTTTTTCTGGATTTACTGTCTTGTTCAGTTGAGGAGTGCACATAATTTTTTTACAGGGGGAGGCGCTATCTTCTCTTCCCGAAGTGCCTTTGAATTTAAAAAAAAAAACAGCATATACACACAATATATTAATAGAGAAATCAAATAAGAATTATTTTCTGGAATATAATGTGCTTTTTCTTTATACAAACTAGTTTTCACAGAGCCTTATGAAATTTCAGGGTATCTCTATGCGGCACTTATTTACTACAATTTTATATGCTGAATATTTCGTAATGCTCCCCATTTTTAAGAATCTTGAAGCTATCTGCTTGTACTGCTATTTGTAAAACATTATGTCTAGTCTAGTAAAACATTATTTCTACAGGTGCGAACATTCTTTACCGCTTTTGTACAGTTTGAAAGTTATTTATCCAAAGTAAATGACCGGAAGGAACTACTATATAGCTATGTAAGTGTCAGTTCAAGTAACAATAAAAAGTTCAATTGAACTCTGTTTTCCAATCTACATACCTATCACTTTACAAATCACTATATTGCCTACAGGGTTACACTATTTTGGGAATTAGAATGTTCCAACCCGACCTTACATGAGCCACCACGAATTTTGGGATACCCCCAAAATGTACTGACCTTATATGGGCCACCACCAACTTACTGCCCTGGGGCCCCCAAAACCTAAATCCGGCACTGATCACCACCAATCAATTTTCGATTTTAATGACGTTGATTTCGATGAAACCTTTTAGAAAAATTCATTCATGACGGATATGCAAACAAAAATGATGTCATCCGCTTGTACTAATCAAAGTAATTTAAATTTTAAATTTTAAAAAATGGCAGTTTGCGTTTTTATCCATATTTCTGCAATATTTTGGCGAAAGTTGTGCAAAATACTTAAATTAAGTATGTTTCTATCTGGTTTCTCCAAATGATTCTACACGAGTTTTAAAAATAACGAAATTAAAAGAAAATTTAACATTACAATTTAATTTTTCATTTTACAAGAAAAATGCATGCTTGTCATAATTGATTAGCCTAAAGAGATGTATTTACCTTAGATTTCTTCATTTTAATTTTGTCATTCGTTTCAATTTAAGGTATCTACGCTATTTGCAAAGAAATAATATGGGAAGCAAAACTTAAAAAAAAATAAACCCGCCTTCAAAAGATCAGGAGCCCTAAAAAAAGTATAAAATAATGTTCAACTTGAAATTCTTTCTTATAACTTACAGTATTATAACCATCCATAGATTTTGTTAGATTTTTGTTAGTTAATGTCAGTGCAAACACCAAAAATGATTGTCAATGATTTCCTGAATGGAATTTTATATCAGTCACGTTTTCGCGCCGACTTCAGAAATCGAAAAACCTCTAAGGTTGATAATATTGAAAGTAGTAACAGAAAAGTCGAAATTTGAACATCATTTTATACTTTTCTTAAGGCTTTTGATATTTTCATGGTGATATTATTTGTTTGCACATTTTTACATTGAAATTGTTACAAGATTTCATTAAAATCTCCCCATAAACTCAATACGTTCTGTAATTTAGATTAATATATTTTACTGTAACAAACATTTCAAGGGTTTATTTTTTAATTTTCAAAAACATCTAGGATACGATATTTTATACATTTCAAACTCTACTATGGTACACATAGTTCGGGAAAAAATTTGGTGTCGAACAATATGATCAACTAAAAACGACAACAGAAGTTTCGTAAGCTCCACATCATGCTTTTATGTCTTAAACATATAATTATGTAAATAGTATATTAGTAAGAAAAATAACATACACAACATAATTTAGTTAATATACTAATGTGCAAGAAAACGTACATATTTATGTAAAATATTCCTCTGGAAATTTTTCCTTCTTCGATAAATTCACCCATTCCTTTCGAGGTATCCCAATCCAGTTCCAAATGCATAGATCTAAATAATTCCAAATTTTTCAAAGTGTAAGCGAGGGTCGCAAGTACATGTAAAAATCAATGTACGGTGTAAAAGCTTTCGAGTTGAAAAAAGTAGCTAATTTTGTAATTTATCTGCGAACGATCTTAAGTATGAGTAATTGCCGGTAGCTGAAGCTAAATTTCTTTATTACTTTCCTCACGAAAAAGTTCTTTTGATGTTTGCTTTTTACCCCTGAGCACTAAAACGAAAAGACCACTGCTTTGGTATATGAATAAATTACGGGCGAGGTATTAAAGCACGCAGCTCTCATCCCTCCGTGCGCAGAAAACAAATAGCAATTACGCAAACTGTGTTATCGCAGTAACTTTTGGCCACGGATATTACAACACAAAGGCATTCCATTCTCGAAGAAAATTACAAAGAAAGAATTTTTTCCTTTCGCGGTGGGCAATTGAAAGAAACCCCTTTTTTCTAGATCCAAAGTGGTCGGGAAGTTAGAAAATTTTTAAAGTTAATCACTTGGAAGAAAGAAATAGACAGCGACGAGAAGAAAGATTTGCATAGAAAGAGATCTTCCCCGTTGCGGGGCCTCCAGTATATGTGGTCGTAAAAGACCCTCGGCCCGCAATAATTTTTTTTAATTCGCCCCGATAAACAGCAGGGTAATTAACGCTAAAATTGCAAGGGCCATAACCCCGTGGCAAAGTTACACAGGGACCGGTTTTAATTATATGAAAATAAAACAATTTCCCTCCGGTGGGGCGCGCCACCCGCAGCCTCTAGGCTCCGCCAACTTGCTGGCTATCTTTCCTCTAACCTTGATGATTTTATAATTATTTTTGCTTGTCGGATAAATAAATTTAGATTCGTTTTGGGCAGGCCGCTCCTGGTCCTGAGGAGCCCTGCCAAGTCGGAAAGTTTCATGTACTTTGACTGTAATGAGTTCCCAGTTCGACATCCTTAATAAAGCTAATTCGGTGCCCCGGAAGAAGGCGGACTCAACTCGGGGAGCGGATTTTAATATTTCAGCTGTGCACACATATCGCAGGGAACAGAGGGAAAATATCCCTTTATTATCGGAGCCCCATCGCCACAAATCCGCCGCGCGCCGCCCCTTTTCCGGGACAATGGGGCCCGGCTGCTGGTGGCCCAGAAAGCTCCTTAAAGTCACATATCGGCTGGTCCGATTCAACACTCGGACCGCCGCCGCATCCGGGAAGAAGGCAACCGCAGCGGGGCGAGCGCAATTAGCATAGAAATGTAATCACAATTCTTTATCCTTTTAACAATGTGGTCCAGTAAATTGGGCAATAAATCGGGATAAAATTGCTGAAAATGGATTAAGCCTACAAGTCCACAATATTGTAGGGTTCGAATGCGGCCCCGCAAACAGATGTCGGAGCCCCACCACACGGGGATTATACAAAAAAAAAATAAATAAATAAATAAATAAATACCCGAGCATCGGACTGCGCTGTTCTTGCCGGACAATTTCGCTGAACGCATAGGAAATTCAGCGTATAGCATCGCATCGTATTTACATATTTGATGCGCGCTGACGGGGAATGGTCGACTTTGCCGCGGTATTTATTAAACTCGAATTAAAGCGGCGTAGGGTCGGAGAATGATGGCTACAAAAGCCGCACCAAAAGGACCTCTGCAGCTGTGCGGAATAATTGCATAAATTAAAATTATATTACAAAACTTGAGGAGCACTTGGGAAAAGTTGCATTCATTGAGAGGTCATCGAACAATGGAAACTTTCAACAGTTCCCCCATTCATCAATGAAACTTTATGATACTCTGCGGCGGACTCTAAGAAGTTCAAAACTAGCAGAAAAACTTGGGGAAAAGTTTTAAATGAAGAAACGAAGGTCAAGTAGCACTCAATTGTAAACTTTTATTTATTGTAAGCACTCCTTGGGGGAAACAATTAAGCGGAGGATTGCAGTTCCGCCGCATCGGACCACCAAAACGCTCCTGTTTTCATTCTAAACTTGGCAAACTTGAGCACCGTTGTGCCGGCTCCTTGGGGTTTAGACCGCCGCCAGGACTTCTTAATAAAGGCATCCTCGAAGGGCGTTGCCGTCTCGGCTGTAAGACGGGCAAGGTGAGAAAACTCAACAACTGCTCTTATTTCTGCAACTCGTAAAAACCTTGCCGATTTTAAAAACATACATTTTTACACTCACGTGAAAGTGTACACTATTTAGCTCCCCGCCAGTACTTGAAGGAGTTCTCTTTATTTTATTCGCTTTGAAGAACCATTTTTATAGCTCGCTCCTAAATCTTATTTTACATGATGTGCTCAGCTTGCTTCCCTTTCCTGTTGAGAAGGAGCTTCTCTGAAAAATGTTTGCCGAGGAGTTAGCCAAATGACGAAGTAAAAGTGTACGGCAGTAAAGTTGTTATTCGTTTTTTATGCTTTAATATATAAATATACAAATACACCACCTTTACGCGGTTAAAGGATACAAATGGAAATTAATTTTTTGAGTAGTTAACTGGAAAACACAAACAAAATTACACACTGACAAACATTTAACTATAACTTTACAATTCTTTGCTAAAAATACTGAATTTTGAAATAATGAAGACAATAACCTAGGACAATGGCAATATTTTGAACAAGAAACAATTGAATCGGTCATTTCAAAAACCACATAAGTGACACACTTTTTTTATTGGAAAAGTATTCTCATAGAAAGACTCAAAAAACAAGGTTAAAACGAGAGATTTTTAAATTACTTTATCAGTATTGCGCCTGATTCAGGAGTTATCAAAAGATATGTGAGAAGATATGTTCGTGTCTGTGTCCTAAAGGAATACTTTGATTTGATCACAAAGTCCAATTCCACATTTACGATCCAATAGCTTAAAACTGAAGATCTTTCGGAATCTCAAAAATTGGGACCGAATTTATACAAGAAAATAATATATTTGTCAACAGAATCGTAAAGGAAAAATCAAAAGAAAACATTTGCATAAGTCGAAAACAGAGTTTTAATATATTTTTAAATTCAATGTTCATAAAATAAAAATTTACGAAGAGCGAAACTAGAAATTTGCACCAGGAGATGAGCTTCAGAGAAATCATTAATGATTTTTTCTTAAAAAAAAAATCACATAAAGTGTCTGCCCACGGCTCTGATGCCTTCAAATCCAGCTCTAATCCTAGATAGGCCAACAGAATAATGAGGAAATCATAACAAAGTAGCATTTTCTGAAGTTGATAGAAAAAGGCCTCCGTACAAAAATATATGTAACACAATACAAAGGGTTTACAAATTCTTCACACCAATGTCTAATAAGGACTAGAACAGCATGACTTTTAGTTACAATAGAGTCAATATGAAACTTTTCAGGTGTAACTCTTAATTCAGATACTTAATTACTGTCATATAATGACAAAATTGAGCCAGACAAATGAATAAATAACTATATAAACCAGGGGTGGCCAACCCAAATGATCTTGCGGGCCACTTTGGAAATGCGTCATAAATCCGCGGGCCGCATATGAAATTATATATATCCCCATTTTAGATTAAGATACACTACAGACATTTTTTTGGAGTGAAAAATTGAAACATAATGAGTTATTATTATTGTATTTACTATTATTCTTACATGTAAACATAGACTACCGCTCATAATTATTCGAACAATCATATCAAGCTCTAAGTCCTACAAGTAAAGAAGACCTCTGGACAAAGCTTCTTCAATGTTGTAACGAGATGTATTGAATATGGATATATTGAAGAAAATGTGTAATGACCTTAATTTATGTGTTATTTGGCTTATTATTCTTTTTTCAATTAAATACATCTTAAGGAATAGAAATATATGCCACATCTCGATTACATTGTCTTATTTAAAAAAATATCCATTCATAATTGCAAACATATGAATCGTTCGAATAATTGTGAGCGGTAGTGTAGATAATATAATAATAATGATACTAACTAAATCAAAGTTAATTTTTTCTCATAATTGAATATATGGATGCATAAATAATGAATTTATTTAATACAATGGTTTTCACTAACTTTGGCCATTATAAAATAAATATATTTTGTAAAAGTGTGATGAATCTCGCGGGCGGGAAAAATGTTCAAGGCGGGCCGTGGGTTGGCTACTCCTGATATAAACGAACATTTTGGGTTTAAAAACAATTTTACAATTTCATAAACTTTCCCTGTCTGCCCAAATAAAAATATTCAAACTGTCGTAACAACAGTAGACACCACGACCGCATAGAAGTTTAGTTTCACGGCGGCGAACTTATGTTAATTTTTTATGACCTTAAGCTCAAGACTAAATCTATTATTTATTTTTTATTAGAGCCCAAGAAAACACAGATATGCCGCATAACTAAAAATAGGATTTCCGTAACTTTTCGCAAGAAAAAAATTCAAAATTCTGAGTACGCTTAGGGAGCTTACTGAATCTAAATACTCACAACTACAATTGAAATAAAAACATGCAATATAAGTGAAATGTTGAGGTTGATTCGACAGTGCATTGACTGACGAGGCTTATATTTGTGAGTTTTACTAATTGATAAAGCGCCTTGAAAATACAGCTGCCCAGCTCCTTTTGAAGCTATTTTTCCATTTATCATGTCTATCATCGTATTGCTGTTCCAAAAAATTTCCACATACACTAGAGAGGACTTTTACGGAACAAAACTAAAAACAGGAAAATAGAAGCTGAAGGAGCTGTCTGAACTGGGAATACTGAAGAGCATATTCATAAAATTTATCAGCATACAAAAACTTTAGTCGGAGCTTTTAAATGAATGGCATTGAAAATTTATTAACGCAGTACATACAAATGGGACGCTTCGAATACAGAGTCGGCCTGTTAAGCCGGGGGTTTTCATTTTCGTTTTCCAGGCGCTCATTTGAAGCCTTTTAAAGTTAAACAACTCACCGGTGCCGGAAATGACCGAGCTGTCTCTAAAACACCGACTTCTACTTACTTCACAATTGCAGATTTTAATAACTTTCCGGGCTTTTGCTTATTAAATCTGTCCCAAATTCAGCGTGTGTGCTCCCACTGTGGCTGCTGGAGGAAGGCTTCTTCCAAAGGAAATAAATCCAAAAAGTTTCTCATCCCCGACGCTGTTTTGAACTGCCATAAAGTTTTGGGATGAAGGAAATATTTATGAGAAGAATTAATTAGAGGATGGGTACTCTGGGAACGATGAAAGCGATCAGAAAGGTAGCTTTCAGTAGCTTCTTTCTATAATTTCTTTAAGGATAGGGATCGTTGCTCAAAATTTCTAGTTTAATCAAAAGGGACAGCATTTTGTTTGGTAAAATTTAACAAAACTTAATTACAAAAATTCTCTGCGCATTCAATTCTTTTCATGTTTACAAATTTTTACCTGCAATCAAAAATAAACTCTTTTATCCTTTAATTTAAAGTATGTAGTCATTTTTCATATTTAGTTCGAATACATCATTTGTAATCGGAGCTTCTTAATGATTATATAAATTTACCCATTAATGGAATTTGTTCACATTAATTGCATGATATCCAACGTAACAGGCAATATTTGAAGTAATTACAAACGGAATTGGTACTTTGCTCCAATAAATATCAGCACATATCGAGCATTAATGGTAATATACATTTTATGCTTATTATACGTTTCATTAAATGTAGTACTCGATTATCTCAAATATATTTACTTACAGGGAAATCGTCCAAACTTTTTCCTTACACTTTTATACTTTTAATATGATATTCTCCGTGAAAATCTGGAAGAGTAATGAGTAATGTGAGTAGTGAGTAATTCTTCCTATAGATTTGAAAAATATACAGACAAGTGCGAGTAGAACTTGAAAGTACGGTACTGCTATATTACCGTAAAGCTTAGTAATTTGTTACTTTATAATTAATTGTCTATTAAATTTGAATCGTAGAACAAAATTAAGTTTGTCACATAATAAGTCCATCATTTCTAGGCCAATAGGTTGTGATTCGTTAGTCTGTCAGTATGAACATACACTTTGATGAAAGCCTGTGCCATTTTGTTGCTTGTATTTATTGTTGAATTTTTTACAGAACAGTAGACTTTAGTATTTGGTATTTATTTAAAGTCGCTATCTATTACCATTCCTGAGGAAATACGTCTTGACGGACCGACGGCCAACGAAGTGATCCTGTAAGGGTTCCTTATTAGACAAATTGACGACGTTTGCCCAGAGGATACTAGCTCAAAAGCGCCTTCTACTTTTTGAGGTTTAGTATTTAAGCATCCTCATCTTATTTTCACTAACGAAAACTTTAGGACCCTAATTTCGCATGACGGGTCAATATTTTTAAAAAGAGGTTAAGTTAAGGTCATTAATAAAAATGTTAAAAATGTTATTTGAAATTACGCGCAAATTAAAGTTTCATAGTTAATATAATATGATGCTAAGTAATTTTTTTTTCTATGAATTTAAAATGCTTTCTAATAAAAAATAACAAAGATCAGGTCAGGTTTCCTTTTTTCATAAGGATTATGTATGTGTTGCTCATTATGAAATCTTTTAAATAATACACCTTACATTTATATAAAAATTGTTATGCAAATAACGTATAAAACTGAAAGCGAGTTAAAAAGGACATTTTCAATAATACAGACTGTAAAATAAATTAAAATTTTTTTTTTTTTCATTTTTAACCGACATTTCATAAATCAGTAAAAAATGTATACAATAATTAACGTTTGGCTATTTGTCGCGAACACTAATTATAACAAAATTATACAAAAAATTTAAAATTAAATTGCACATTGAAAAGAACTTTCCAAAGTGCAATTCAATTAAGTGATCGATATGTATTATTACATTTTTGTGTGGAATTCTTTTACACTGTTAATTGTAAAGTTACATCGATGTGTAAAGGAATTGACTTGCGAGTGTATAATTAAATTTTCAATTTGATTTTACATCTCTAAATTTAAACTATGCAATGCATTTATTAAATCTGAATGAATTAATTTTAAATTAAAACAATTCAGATGTAAAATTTCATTGAAATTTCAAATTCAAACAGTTATTTGCAACATTTATTATGAAAAATGTAAGTACATTTGTATTATAAATTCAAACTTTAAAATATTCTATTTTTTCGTCTTTTAGGGTTTCAATTACGTTTATAATTGCCAATACTCATGATCTTCCGTATTTCGAACTCTATTATTATTCATAAAGGAACATAATTTTACTTTAAAGGGACTTTAAACTCTCTCAGTCGAAAATTTTATTGTTTTTGAGACTAATAAATTAATAAAACAAAATTTGTTTGTGTCCGTAAATTTTCTGACATACCTACGTATACTTTACATCGTCAAATACAAGAAACAATTTTTATAAAATATTTTAAATGATTTCTTATAGAGTTTTTCTGCAGCCTCATGCAAGCGATTTGCAAATTTTGATTAGTTGGCGTGCACGATTGCGGCTCTCTGCGGCCCCAGTGTAGACTACGAATATTTGGTTTGAGCAAAAATTGAATTGGTGGTCCCAAAAATAGCATACTTTTTTCGTACAAAAACAATAAAAATTTAAAACAAAATTAACCCATCTAATTTATTCTCGTCTATGCTGGGCCTATTTTGTGTAGAAAAACATATTAAAATTTCAAACCAATTGGTTAAATGGTTTTTAAGTTATTATGCACACAAATTACAACGACATTATTTTGAGAAAAACGCGTTTAAAGTTTTGACAAACGAATTCTCACACATAAAATCTATAAGCTATAGTCTGTAACTTCGAAAGTATTTAGAATTTTCCTCTAAAATATTTAGAGAATATTACTGAAATATGATATTTTCCAATAGTATACCTATTTTCTAAAAAAAAGATTTTTACAAAACAAATAACATTTATTTATACAAAACAAATAGCATAACTAATACCTAACTGAAAACTTATCCTTCCGAATTCCAATTAAAATATGATGAAATGAAATCGAGGAGAAGAATAAATAGGCGCGACTCTTGTTTGTATAAAGGGATTTAAAATGGATTGAATTTTGCACTAATTGTGTCGTAAAAGTTATACGAAAAATTGTGTATTTAAATGTTTCAGTGTTTAAGGATTTTTAAATGTATGTATTAGGTATATGTTTTAAGTACATATTACTACATTTTTCTGTAATACTACCAAATTTTACTATGTTTAATGTTCGAAAATTGTAAAATAATGTTGCTAGAATAACTATAATATGTTATTAAAATATTTCGATAAATCGATATTTATCTTCTATCTTCATTATCTAAATTGTTTTATTAATTATAACTACTTAAAGATTCAATAGGAGCACTACTGCAGCCATAAAAGCTAACCATAATAAGCTTAAAAGAATTAATGTCGCTCAAAGAAAACGAATTTCTTGTTTCTATTAAATTTAACGCGGGTACGCTCGTTCCTCAAGAGAAAGCACTTTGCTATCTTGTTTGGCGCCCCCTTCCGTAATTATTAAAAGAAACCTCTTTGCTCAAAAGTGAATAGCTTAGGGCCTTAACGGTGTTCCCCTTAAAAATGTAATTGCCTTTTGTCCCTGTTTCGCTGCTCATTATTCAGGAGCAAGGGCGCTCAAAGTGGAGGACAATTACACGAGGAATTTAGCAAAGCGCCACGCCGCGCCGTCACTCAATAAGACTGCGAATTTCTCGTTTCAACATAAATTCGGGATTGCTAACGGGTGACGGGGAGGTGGGGGTGGCCCGGACGAGCAATTCCACATTGTGCTCTTCAAGTGCGTATTCTTCAATTCTTCAATTCTTCACATCCGCTTGACTCGGCCAGCTAAGCCGAGTCGCTCGAAGAGTTCCTCGCTAGTTAAACTTCCACTCGTCATTCGCATCCCATCATCACGGACTTCTGTTCTATTTGATAAAGCACCCGCCACTTTTCCTCACGACTCCAGAAACCTTTGAAGCAGGAGATTTCCCTTCCGATTACGAAATTTTGTTAGCTGTAAGCGAGTGCTTCCAGCCAGAGATAAAATTTCCCACCCTAGCAGCCAGGTCACTTGATAGAGGTTTGAGACGCATCGCAGCCTGAGCAGCTGCCGGACTGACAAATTATCAAGCGTCGTTTTCAAGGTGCTTCCAAGACGGCGACGGCGACGAAGACGGACGCCCCCGCGCTGCCCGCCCGCCGGCTCGCATTTGTTCAGGTCGTCCTTTTTATGAGAACAATTGAGTAACAGCAATTATGCGGGAATCGAGTTAACCCGGCATGTGTATGTTTGCAATTGAATTAGAAGTTTCCGGCGAAGTTCGCCTTCATTTAGAAGTTTGTCTAAATCTCGGGCTAAAAACTTCGGAGCTAGGCAAAGTTGGAGCATCTCTTCGCCCGAATGGGAGTCGGGTGTATTCAAACAAGTGGCAGACAAGTAGACGAGTCAATAATAAAATAAGTGAGTAATGATTCATTTACTAAGTAGCACATTGGATCCATGAGGAATGCTAAAACTCTAGCTCAAGAATCCTGGAGGAAGTGAAAGTTGTCGGTTAGTTAGCATTTCGTCTTTTGAGTACATGAGGGTGAATGAATGAGACCAGCAGAAAAAGTAGGATTCAGTAAACATGTTAAGTGTAGGCTGGCTCCTTGCATCTTACTGCTAATTGTGACCTAATCAAAAGTTAACGAATGGAGAACACTATTCCACTGAAGTTCAGTACTAATAAAAATATAATACGCCCAAATCAAATCAATTAAATTGTGTTAATTTGAAATACACCTAAAGTAACAGTTCTTCAGTACAATTTTTCATCAATATCACTTTTTATTAATTCATCAAAAATTAATAAGCTACATCGAATTGATCAAGAATAAAACTTTTAATTTTAATGTAGATATACCTACATCTTTCAATAAGTATTGAAATTTATTATTATTATTATTATTATTATTATTATATTATTTATATGCTTTAGGTATGAATGAATTACAATATTGTTCACAGTAAAATATGTATTAAACAATGTTTTTAAAAACTTTTAATTAAAGACTAATTAACCCATTTTTCTTTACTTTTTCTTATGATACTACTGTAGTTGCTTATTAAGGAAGGTGCAGCTCTTATAGAACTTGTCTGCCAATAATAAACTTTTATCTGCTATTCGCTGCATTTCATATATGTCATGAAAATGATTTGTCGACAGCTATCCGTACTAGGTTATTAATAATTTCTAATAATTTTTGTTTTTTTTTCAGAAATTTGGAGTTTATTAATGTAACATTTTCTAACTTTGTACCACAAAGGGACCCGACCCCGCACAGCATATTTGTTTGATCAGAAGTTTTTTATCCCGACTAAGTTTACATCCACGATTAAAAAAGGGTTATAGGATCTTGGTCAGTAGGCTTTTAAAAGATTGGGTAGATTTTCTTCGTGTAGCAAAATGTAATTGCTTGATTTTTTTTTTCCGGCAATTGACTTAATATTCTAGAGTATTTAAAGGGACATACTTGAGATAAAAACTTTCGAAATATTGTTTTATTAACTTAAAATATTCTATAGTCCTTCTGGAGTACAACTTCGCAAACTGGTTTGTAGTCTTAGTATCTAAACTTTCAACCGTTCAAAAAAAAATTTTGAGAATACTTAGCTAAACTACTTGCAGGATCAACAATAATTAGAATATCATAAGTATTTTTAAACTAAGGTTCGTTAAAAGCAAACTTTACATGACAAAACACAAAATATTGAAATTTCATTGAAATTGATAATTGAAGGTTTTCGCTGAAATTGAATTGAAATACATATGCTGTCTGTCATTTACAATAGATTAAATTATAAAAGATTTCCATGTGCAACTTTCGATAACGTCAGAACATTTAGTTACTTTACGATGCCTCTACAGCTTAAGGTCAACTCCTTTAAATATACCGAGCAATTTTACAATTTTCTATCTGTATAAAGTTGCAGCATGATTTTTGTTACCAAGTGATAATCGTGGCGTACAAAAACTATCAAATGATTTTTAATTTTATTATTATATAGACTTTACCTGATTCAATACCTGCAACAGACACTTTCTGATGTGCCTCTGGGTATTTCAGGTTAGCTTCAGATGAATAAGGGCTCTAACATTTTACGATCAATGCTAATTTCTAAAATACTTCTTTCCATGTGTTTTCTAGTTCGTGTGGTCAGATAAGTTTGATCTGTTGCTTCACAATATGTCTGGGAGCCCCGGGAGGAGGACATTAACCACAAGCAGGGCAAATTGATTACTCAACTCAGAGTCTGGTGCCACACCGATCTCCGAGGAATTATTTACCGAACAACAATGGTGACACGAGAATCGGAGGGCGTCCTTAAAAGCTTAAGCCGACTCGGGTTCCTGGGAGTAATCGAATTATCCGGGACGCATTCAACCGACCCGCTGCAAATGTAATCATCTGAAATTTATGCCCCGAGTGTGGTTTCAATCGGAGCGAATTATCTCCGCCGTTAAAAGACTTTATTGTCGTAGATAGAGGTTTAAAAGGGCTCTTGAATCGACGTGGCACCCGGGACCCGCTTGATTTATTCGCCTTATAAAATGTAATCTTAATTTACTCGTCGGGTGCTCGGTGGCTCGGAAATGCAAGACGCCGGAACATGTGCTCGGCGGTTTAATAACAACGGTCGCCTGCGCAACTATAACCCCAGAAATTATTTATTGAAGAATGGCCAACAGCTCATGGCGCTCCCCAAAATATGCGGCTCGAAAATTTCAAATTCCTCGGTCGATTTCAATACAATTTAGGAGGAGCTGGAGCGCTAGCGCTCTGACAAACAAAGCGGCTGCCAAACATCTGGATGTGGCAGAACAATGTCGGAATTCTTGGGGAAAAGCATTTTCTTGTGGGCACAAATATATGAAATTCCGAAGCCGGCAACGATGATTATAACTAGAAGGCCCGGTTCTTTTCGGGCAGTCGGTCGTCGTCCGCGCCGTTGGGCCGCTGACCTTAAAGATTAAAGGCGATATGAAACCCCGCATGTAGGACCCTCATGGGCTGCGGCGGGTACACAAAAGATAATTAAACATTTCCCGGAGATTTCCATAAAATGCATTTTAATGGAAAATAAACAAGGGAAGGAATTTCCTTATGATGTTTTCCCACCAGAAATTGATTTTGTACGCTCTCAAGGATACATGAGGGCGCCCGAGCACAAAGTGACTGGGCCTTGGAATAATTCGAGAGATGCCGGGGCTCCTGCAGGAAACACTCCTAATCTGGGGCTCTTATTAAACTCCTCCGCATGATGGCGGAACCCTTGCACGCGTTCCGGATAAAACCGGTCATTTTCAGGAAAATAAAATTCCCTGACCAACGGCTAAGTGAAAAAGCGCCATACTATGCGACCCCACCAAACTGTTGAAACTAAGACCACCAAAATGTTTGCGGAGCACCAAAATATTACTTCCAGTGGGCGGAGGAGTGGCACAAAAATGTGTCTCTCGCGGTCCACTCCCAGGCCCTAATGTCCAACTCTGTCCTGCTTATATTCAACGTAAATTAATAAAAAAGTTTTTTTTCGCGGTTGTCGCGAATAAGAAATTCACGAACATTGTTTTTGTTCATAACAAGAATTTATTGGTTGCAAACAAATGCAAAATAAGAGAAAAGTACACTCCATTTTGCCAATGCTCCCGGACTCTGCACTAATGCACCCGCCGGGAAATGCTGTAGCCAAAAATGAAAATATGAAAATATTCTACCCCGTAAAAAGCGATATTTATGAAAACATCTGAAATTCCCCGGAGAGAGGTGCGAAGATGAACTAAAAAAACCTAAGTTTGCACAGAATAAGCAAAATTATCGCGAAAAGTGCCGCACCGTTTCTTACCTTCCCCACTGGGACCCGTGTTTACCAGGCGTCGAGGCGCCAGATTAAATTAATAAAGGTCCTCGAATCCTATTGAGGGAAACAAATAACAGGGGCGTTATGATAAACACATCCATTGGAACTGGTCACGAAGAAGGCTCCCGGAGCTCATCTGCTCACATGTTCCACCATGTGGACCATCATAAGTCTTTATGATTTGATGGCATCCTGAGATGGAAGATTTATGGTCCGACTTATAAGGTCACGGAATCCTAATTCATACGATGTCATTCCTTTGGGGATTTCTTTTTCATTAATTCAGTTCTCCGTCCTTTGAGACTTAAGCGAGTGACTGTTGACTAGCGAGATTAAATTATACTTTCGCTTTAATTCTGCCTTCAATAAATTAAAGTAGCCATGGCACTTGAAAAGAGCCCTGAATTTTCAATCCTTAAACGGAGTGTCTAGACTTTTTATTTATTGCAGTTTTATTTAGTTTCACTATTCTAGAAGCTATTTTGGCATAAATTGAGTTGGAGGTTTCTTCACGGATTTTGATTAAATTTTGTAGTAATGTCCATTTAAGGCCAAAAGTGACGGATATGTAAAAAGCAATTTTTGGTCGCTTATATTTCCTTAGATATTTAACTTTCAAATTCTGAAAAGTGATAGATTTTCGCCGCAATTTCTCCATGCTCACACAATCTTTTGGTGAAAATTATGAAAAAACCTTAAATTAAAATGTTTCCACCGAATTTATGTAAAAAAATCTTCATGAGTGCTGAAAATAACAAACATTTTACTGTACTTAGGTTTATCATTTCATAAGCTCGTCAGTGTCAATAAATCGAGAAATTTATTTACATACTTTTAATTCATTAATTTCAAACAATTTTCAAGAATTTCTTATAATGAAAAGGTAGAAATGTCCTTAATTTATGGTACCTATTTATATATAATTTTAGTCGTAATTTTATAGGAATATGCAAAAAATCGTGGTGGCAAAATGTCAATTTTCGAAATTTCAAAGTTAAATATCTCGGAAAGTACAAGTGACCGACAATTTTTTTGCATATTCATCACTTTTAACTCCAAGTGAACACTCCTACAAAGTATTATCAAAATCCGTGCGGAGACCTCAAATTCAATCTCTTACGCTATTATTCTTTATATTGACCTCAAAAACATTTTGTTGAATAGGTTCTAATAAAGACAAAAATATGAATGTAGTCAAAAACTTTCAATCATGAAATCAGCTAGGTACTTATTTATATACAGCTGTGCAAAAAAGTTTAAGAATGATATGTAAATATGTAATTTTATAAAAAAAAAAAAATGCCAAAATTCATTTAATTTATTAATTAAAAATGTTTCCAAAGCCATTCAGAATTTGTATTTCATTTAAATAAACTTAAAATAAATTAATTAATGTTTTTTGTTTTAAAAAAAAAGGGATCAGTTGACATGTGTAGGTACAATGATATTTTAGTTATTTTAGTTTAATTTATACAATTAGCAAAGGTATTATAATATTTATAAACCGAACAATTGTCTGTAGTTTAATATTTCGTTGGATAGCCTCAGTACTGCAATACTTCTTCACAGATAAGTCGACGACATACCTCGGCAGGTATAGCCGCCCATGCCGTTTGAATTTCAGAATACAATCATTCAAATTTGTAATATTTTTACTCTCAATACCTTTTTTGACATCTCTCCAAAGATGTTCTATTGAGTTTAGGTCTGGACTTGAAGATGGCATATGAAGAACATCAATAGAATTGTCCTCGAAAAATTGTTTTATGAGACAGGCCGTATGTGTGGGGTCGTTATCTTCTTGTCTTCGTCCCAGGGTAGCATTACATTGTTCAATATCTTAATGTATTTTTCTTTCATCAGTACGTCTTCTATTCGATGTGTTGAACCAACACCATAGAATATTTTGTCGCACTTGTTACTTTCAGCACTTATAAAAATATGATGACGCAATTTCAACAATTTTAACTTTTTAAGGCATCTTGCATCAAATATGTACATATGAAAACTAAATTACACACCATGTATGTATATTACATATGCAATAAATTAGAATTGAGGAATAACCCGAACTTTATTATATCGAGAGTCTCAAGTCGCTTTTTTTTTATATTTCTAGTTAAATTGAGTTAAGTTCCACCCAAACTTTTTTTCCATGTTTTTTTAGAACAACATATGGCTCTCTTTTTCAATGTACACCAATTTTTAAAGTTGTTTTAGTTCACTTTGTAGATGGTAAATAAATAAAAAATACCGTCCTTCACCAAAAATTTGAAGCGAAAATTAAAAAGACGTCTAAATAGGAATTTTCCTTAATGGATTTTTAAAAATTGGTTTGGGAATATTACCGCTTGATTTGCATTAAATGAAAGAAATACCCAGAGAAATTGTCAATCCTCATTAGCCCATTATAAAAGGAACAAATTACCCTCCTCAGGGATTTTGGTGAATTTAAAATATGCTTTTTTAGGATCTCTGAGGAAAGCATCACCAAAATTTTATGTATATAACCTGTCCGTAGACGTTAGTGTTAGTTCAAATTTTTAATCTGCAATACTTGAACAACTTCTACTTTAGATTTTTGATATTATCAATAATAATGTAGCGCAGAATGTAAAACCAAATTAATAGATCATTGGCATATTATTAAATTCATAAAGAAAAATTATTTATGGTTTTTTAAAAGTAAATGATGAGGTAAAGTTTTAAGATATAGGCGAATCAATTTAATTTGTGTTCACATTCTTGGTATAAGTCTACGGAATCTTAAGGTTATGTGTTTCAGAACGTCATTGCTGACTACTTTAAATCCTTGCTTTTCTATTGTAATTTTTTTGTTATAGCATTAACCGACACTCAGCATGAGATTTTTACAAATGCGCACCACTATTAAGTGATCCAAATAGACGACCTCCTAAACGTCAATCAAGGTCGACTATACGCATACTCACTACTCAGTATTTCTTTAAAAGCGTTCAAGGCCGTGGAGCAAAATTTACTTTTTGTCCATTATATGCCATTTCTTTCAACGTTTCAAAGCACCTATTCAAAAGTGTATGCTGCCCTTGACCCTACGTATAAGAAGGCAGGCCGAACTTCCCTTACAGTAAACGATATCAAAGCCGTATTGCTATCTATCTTCCTATGAAATTGCACGAATTAAAATTTTATAGAACTTGCTCTATACAAAACATTGAATGGAGCTCATCGTGAAGGCTCCACCACTCGGGGCTGAATGAAATGATTCTTTGCATGCTGCTAAACGCGCGAATTCTTTTTGCACGGTCGTTTACGGGAATTTGTTGCTAAGTAAACTCAAACACTCCGGAGATGGGAAAGAAATGTGACCTTTGAAAAACCTAACCTAATAAGGTCAAAGGTTGCCTGACAACAAAAAAAAAGGGACAATTATCCAATTGTCTGTCGAGTTTGGAGTTCGGAGCCAACAAAACGAGTAGATTCTAAGAAATTTAATCCCACCCACGCACGTAATGTGATAAGGCAGGTCTTCAACTGAGTGCCGCCAACGTGCCGTAGGGGTGCCTTTTCTGGCAAAACAGACAATATTTTTTTTTTAAAATAAACGGCCTCTGAATCTGAAAGTAACTGGAGAAACTGCCCCGTGTAGGTTTAAAATCCTTACAAATAATGAGGGAGACATCTGAGGGCGGTTTGGCCATTACCTAATTATGTGATATTTCCTGGATAAAGGCCTCATACCACATGTGTTAGCCACATATTTATGGGGATATTAACATTTCCCAGAGCATCTCCAACCCATCTCGAAGAAAGACCACTCGTATTTTGAATTATTCCATTTTTCCTGGCCTGTCCGTTCCCCCGTTTTGTTACGCACAATTAAGGAGGCGATAAGCATTCCATCCCGGATGCCTTCATGTTCACTGAAATGAAATTGCTCCCCGAAAGGGAAAAAAAGCGGTAGCATCCCACTATCCAGCGCCATTCCTCAAGGACCTTACAAGGCGTGCTTGGACCGATTTTGACACTCACATTCTCTCCAGTCTTGCGTTTGATTTGTACTAAAATCCAGTGCCTTGGTCGGGTGTAGACCCTGTTCTAAATCCGGAAAAAAAAGCTTTGCAGGGGTAGCGCGTTACACACCATGCGCAGAGAAACTCCTCCAGCGATGCTCCTCGCTAGCATCGTTAGAAAACTTCCAACCTGACGAGCCATCCTCTCCGCGGCGCCAATGCGCTCGATTTTAACACCATATTGACTTTACACCAAAATAAAACAAGTGGCGACCCAAAATTTTTAAAACAATATCCATATTTATGCTATTGCCGCATTTTGTTGCATCTAGAACATCTTAGTTTAGTACTATAGCAATTCTAAAACATTTTCCACAACCCATTTCCAGGCTGAGCCCAAGTTAGATTCTTCTCGTCCCATGTAATAGATAAAAGCTACCGAGAGATTTCCATATAAGCGAAATTCCCATTTTAAATATCCCCTTCGTCCCAGTTTACGTATAATTTGCATACTAACTCGACTCGCATGTACGTACACTTGTAGGTACGTGTAGACATTCTATTGTGTGTCGCATTTGACTTATTAAGTACTTAAGCAGAATTTCTGATTTATTTGTTGTGTACATTTCAGTGAAGGCCCCGCTCCAAGGATTCTTTCTTGAGGGTCCCGGGAGGATGCGACCTTAATAAGTTGTTTATGGAGTGCGAAAGGGTTTTCAGCTCATAAAAGTTAACTTCTTTCTTTGGAGCTATTTGATGCCGTTTTAATTACCGATGCTCCAGGATTAGATATGTAGGTAAGTGCTTAGGATGGATTAAACGAAACTTTTAAATGAGGACGACCCTTTAGGGTTTTTGTTTCCTCATGTGCGAGCTTTGTTTAGTTTTCTATTTTTTCCGCATTTCCATGGGTTATATTCTTGTGATGCATATCTTAAAAAGGAGTTAAAATATGTTAACTATTAGTGAGAAAAAAATATGTAGCAAAACCAAAACCATAGATTAATGGTATGCCAAGCAATAATAATAATAATAATACTAATGGAGCTTTTATTTGATTTCCACATTTGAGTACATTCACTACCTTTTACATGTCCTGACTCCAACGTAACAAACTACCTAAAAAAATAAAAATAAAAGATACATCTAGCCTAGGAATCTAGCTTTCATTTGAGTATTGTTTTGAACCCGTAGAACTTTTTCGAAATAATAGCAGTGTCAAAATATGGCTTTTCCAGTTTTTAACCCTTTTTAACCCCTTTCTTGCAAATCCAAACTGAAGGAAAATTTTAATTTTCGAATTCATATATGTATATCACCCTAGATACCATCAAAAGCAGTTGTTAAACCTAAAAAAAAAAAACTTTAAAAAGTAATTAAAAGTAGGTATACATGACTGACTCGTCGTCAAAATATTTTTTAGAGCAATGTCAGAGAAAGGATGTTTGTATATTAAGTATATTAAGATTGGATTTTCTATCGAATTATTTTAAAACTTTGAACGAAAAAATTAATTGAAGCCAAAGGGTACTGAAATGATTTTATAAAAATTTTAGGAACTTTATTAAGGAATTTTTATCCAAAAGGGCCTTTCGTCAGCTCTTTTCGATTCGAATCGATCGAATGACGCCCTCGGCGTTTTTTTTTGGCTTATTTTCGGACTATTTTCGGCGTTTTTTCGGCCCATTGTTCACTACCTCAGATTGTTTTCGGCTAATTTTGGGCTTTTTCTACCTGTTAACATAAGCCTAAAAAGCAGCGGAATTGTCTTATTTTTCGTCGGCCTTTTTTGTCACCAGGGATTAGTTTAAATTTTTTATTCAAAATATTTTAGTCCTATGTAATTCTTTCCATTAGAATACGACTAAAAATTGAAATATCCCGACTAGAATTTTCTTTAGGCAGTTCTAAATACGAATGTGGACCTAATGAGGAAACAATGCGGCAAGTCAAAATATGGAAAGCCTAATTACTGCTTAACGAGTGCCTTATGGGGTTAGCCAAAATAAGACAATCCTAAAAAATGCCATATCAAATGTTTTCGCGGAAAGTTAGAGGCACGGCTAAGTTAGGCGTTGCTTCGGAATTCTTAATAAGAACCTAATGTCGATAACTAGGACTAGCTTAAAAAGAGCATTCTCAAATTTTTCTTTTTTTAAAGTTAGTCTTCTAGAGTTTCTCTTAGAAAGCAGACACACTTTCCGAATGTTCCTTAGTTTATGAAAAGAAATAAACTGTATAATTGATTGTTAATAATCTGTCATCGAGAATTACATATGTATAAGAGGTTTTCGGATACGCGAACTCGCATGTTTAATAGCCGAACGATTTCGTGTTGCTACATGTCAGTTCGCGTTGATTTGTGAACAGCAATAACATCTGAAAGTGAAAAATGAGATTCCAACTCCACGAGAATGTTGCTTCATCTGATAGTTATCAGGATGCAAAATAGTAATGAGTTGAGAAGTGATGATGAACATATGTATTAATAATTTTGAATCCAATTGTAATATGTAGTTTTTTATTTAGGCTGAGCTAAGTAAGAAATGTTCAGCGCTGCTTTTAAGATTTGTGTGTGAGATTTACAGTGTGAACGGGCCAGTCTCGTACGCACAAACATCGGAGCCTTTGTGCGAAGCTGTGAATGAAGAATATGCGCACACATGTAAGTCTGCGCTAAACCCGAAAAGGCTGCGTCGTGTAATACGAGAGAGAAGTACCTCGGCGGAGCGGCACCACCGTATTTAGGGCGCAATGAGGTTTTCCCATTTAAGCCCAATGAGGTCTACCAAATTAGGGGCGAATGGCGACATGCGTTACTTTTGTGATTAGAGCCTAATGCGGTTTCCTCAGTAGGGCCTAATGCGAAATTAGGCACGACTAATGCCAGCCTAATGACTATCGAACTTAAAATTTTAGTCGGGATATTATATTGTTGCATAAGTCTACTAAGTTCTTGCCTTTGTTTGAAAATATAGGAAATGTTTCGAAACGTTCCTAATTTGTTCGCTTCACAAAAATCATATGAAACTTAGAAACCCAAAATAACTCGACTCGACTCGTCGACTTTGAAGTTCAGACTGCACTACACCCTACTTGTATATAAAATATACATTTAAATTGCGCTTTTCATCCATTCCTCGGGAATTTAATATGTCTAAAATCACTTTCACTTACTTTTATTAACTGCTTGCTCTAAACCACCTTGGTCCCCAAAATTTCACTTAATTGATCTTTCTTGAACTAAGAATTTCGTATGCAACATCGGTTTTTAAAATTGTGTGTCTAATTAATCTTTAAAACATGGAGAACAGAACAGTCTTACCTACATAATTGTACTTAAAGTGGCAAGCAGTAATGTTCAGAATATTATATGTGGACTATAGCACCTACTTATAGATATGCACCTATTAGGTATTAAGTCTCAATTAAGTTGAAAAATCCCTTTACCTATATTTTAAAAAGAATTTATTAGTTAGAAATTGGGGGATAATGCGGCGGTTATACCAAAAGGCAAAAATTTTAGAACACTAAAAGGGCTAAAACTAATGCAGAAAGTGTTAATCTCTTTTGAGTAGAGTTTTTTTTTTAAAGAGTGTCACATATACAAATCGGGGTAAATTTTAGGAATTTTAAAAAGCTTTTTCAAATTTATTCGCTAGCTGTCAATTCATTTTAGCTTTGTTCCAACGGGTCCGCAACTTAAAAGTTAATTTTAAAATTTCAAATGTTGAGAGTTGTTGTTGGTGTCGTTGTCCTTACTGTTGTTTTTATTATACAACTTTTATATTATATTATGTTTGGTACTAAATAATATCAAATACCTTAAAGAAACTCCTGTATCGTACGTATATATGTATGTATATAATAAATATTGATACTAAGAAGTTTATACATATTAAACGCTTTGTGGTATCCATCCATCTATTATCCAGATTTTGCGCTGAAATTCATAATTTTCGAGCGTCAGTCTTAAAAAATATGTCTGAAGTGGTCTAGTCCTTAGTAGTTAAATGCTAAACACTCATCCGAGAACCACACACACTGCAGGACCTTTGCTAAAAAGATCACCGCACGTATGAACAATACGTTTTGGTAACAAATTATGGTTTCATTTGAAAGCTTGCGGCTGCTCCGCAAATATTTGCATATCTATCACCGACCACATCAAACAGAGTGACCTTCATGCCACGTTATGACCGGCGTAAATTTTGACTTTGAGACTGTAGCTCATTGTTTGTTTGTTTGTTTGTACTGCACAAAGAACGTGCTCTGGACTATGAGCCATCGACGACCGCCCCGGTCCTATGCATTTAATATTTCAAATTGAGTTTGCGGTTGAGTGTGCCTCGCCTGGATTCGATTTATTTCCAAATTTAATTATGCGCATATCTGGCCATTCGAAATGCTCACAATTAACATTTTTGCGTCACCGCGGCATGGTGTAGTGTAATTTTCGACTTTAAATCAGTACGCCGACAATCTGGAAATTAAAAGGTGCGGGGCTCGGAAAAAGACCAAAAGTCAGGGGCGGGACGCACGAATGGAGCCCGTGCCGAAGCCCTCTTTGCCTAAAACAAATTTGCATTCGGAAGCCCTGCCGGATTACCACAACCGCCAGCAATCTGCGGAGGAGAGAACCCAGTTGTGATTATATTTCAATTCTGCAGGCATTTTAAAAGCGCCTTGAACCGCATTTTATTGATACAAAGATTGATTTCACCTGATCCCTTTGCAAACCTAAGGAGCCTTACCCCGAGACGAATCAGCGGTGGCTTTGCGAGGCAGTGCCCTTCGGAATAGTGATTTAAATTGAATCTCGTAATTCCCCAATTTTTTCTAGAAGATTTATTACTGCTATAACTCACGATTGTATTTGCGATGCGGAAATCAATAGCGCCGATACTATCTGGGACAGGGCGGATGTGAATGCTAATGTTCTCTGTCATATGAACTGCACAACATTTTTAAATTCGTCCCTTTTCCAGTTTTGAGGCGTTTGTTCAACCCTACGATGAACAAGTTGTTACGAGAATATGCACCATAGTAATATTCTTTCTTATTTATAATGCTAACACAATTTCTACTTAGTTGTACTAAAAATATAACTGCGGAGCGGAAGAATCCATGTTTGCGGTATATGTATATATACAGAGTATTTGGTACTTATTTAGCCATATATAAAAACTAATATTTTTACACTTAATTAATAATAATTTATTTACAAAATCTATACAAAGGTATAACCTTATAACGTACACTATATTTAAAATTAAGAGAATGGTAAATTATTACATGTAAATAGAAAACAAGATTGAAAACTAGACTAACTAAAAATACGAGAAACTAAAAGCTAAAGAGTAGACTAAGCTAAGATTACAGAAATATGTACATATATATTATTATATATATATATTAGCATAAAATGAAATATTAAACCAACAGAGAAAAGAAAGTCGGTACAATAAGAACAATAGTAGTAATTAGAACAAAAATAGTAATTGGCATCTGAATTATGGAATAAATAAGAATACATTAATACCAAAGCCCATATCAAATCAATTATCGTAGCAGCATAGCATAGAATGATTTTTTTTACTACAAATACTTAACTTGCGCGAACAGTAAATTCCGTGTTTGGACTGAAGGTAGAAATTTTATTTTTTCATATAAAAACTCTGGTGCTCTCTGCTTAATAAGACGGAACATACATACTATATGTATAAACATTTTCGGAAGTTCAAGGGTTCTTCCAGACTCATATCAAGTATGCGTCTAGAGTATGTTGACTCATGATCAAAGGGTTTCCTATCTGCAATGACCCTAGAACCCCACTAAACCGTGAAATAAATGTTTAAACTTTAATAATATGAGGTTTGGAGATCGAATTCACTCCTTAATGGAGTGAACTCTCCTTTGGAAGTTGTCTTCTTGAAAATAATGCACTAGTGAGAAAAACGGCGAAGTATAAAAGGTTTTATAATTAGCCAAAGAATGTACCCAAATTTTTTCAGAATTTGTTGAGCAATTTTTTTCAATTTTGTAAAAATTGACTATTTGCACAATCAAAAAAATTACTCGAAATATTTTCTAAAAATGTAAGTTTAAATACATTAAGGAGTGAAATTCATCTCCAAACCACATATTATTAAAGTTTAAACTTTTAGTCCACGCTTTAGCGGGGTTCTAGGGTCACTGCAGATAAGAAAACCCTTGAAAATTCGATTTAAAAAAAAAAAGTGCGAAAAAATCATGTTTTTTTTTCCTTTAAACTGCTTTTTCCATAAGTAACAATTTTTCGCAGAAAATTTTTGGACACTATCAGAAAGAGCACATCTTAAACTATTAAAATATGTCCCTCTCGAATTTTTCAGACACAAATAGTATTAGTTATGAGCCGCTAAAGAGCGGTATACCGAGAATGCCGTTCTCGGCCGAAACGGATTAAGACTTGCAGTTGAGGGAATGTTCTACAGCCTCTGGTATCAGGTGTTAGGGAATACTATATAAGATTTATAATGTAGGTACCGAACACTTTCTTGAGAAAAGCGATATTTTTTTCTGAACATGTCGTCACTAAGCATAAAAGGATCACCTATTTTTTTATAAAATTTTCTTCGGCGAAAATGAACAACAGCCTCTTCAAGTCAACCTATTAAATTAATTGCTGCTCTTGCTTTCATTTCGTACAAGTCACTTCGTCTATCGTTCACGCGATTGTCAAAAAGGATTACAATAGATTTAAAGTAGGTGTGAGCCTTCTGTAAATTCTCTCAATTTATAAAGCTGTTGTAAGAGTGTTTTAACGATATTGGACGTTTATGAATAACGGTTTTTAGCACTTTCATTGTAAAGGCTTTATAAGTCACTTTTAAGTTTTTATGAATACGGCTGTAAAACTATAAGTGGCTTCAGTATGAATTACTAAATAAAATTTAGGTGCACCAAAAATAATGGAAATTATCTCCTTAACGGGAATATTTGTATAAAATATTGAATATGTTATAAAAAAGTGATTCCTTAGATAATCCACCACGTTCTGTTGAAAAGTTTCGAAATTAAGACTACAATCTCCTATTAAAAACTGGTTGCAAAATTTGACCATTATCTAGAACTTAAACTCGAAGCGAAAGTCAATCCAAAGTCGCTTTAAATTCATTTCGCAGCATTAAAAGCGCTCCAGAAATCACAGCGGAACGCCTCAGCGAAAACAATAGCTATTTGCTAATTATTGCGGGAGCTAAGTGTTTTCACCTGAAAGCTACTTGTCCTCGGCGACTAGAGCCCTTTAGAGCCGTAATTGTTTGCACTAACCTTCCGAGTTGCAGTCAAAGTTTGCTCTCGCATTTCTGGCACACACGCTCAGTGCCTTTCACGGCAGCTACACATGCAAATTTTATAAAATAATTTTCTTTAAAGGAATTCAGCTAAAACCGAAGCACATTTTGCACATTTCCCTGCTGGCAGTTCATGAGAAAAATGGGCAACATATTTTGAACTTTCTGCAGTTAAGGATGCGTGGAAAATTTTCTGTTTAAAATTAACTGCTAATAAGGTTGAACGGAGCGCTCAAAGCAAAGCTAGTAGAGAATTAGGGATTTAATGCAGTCTGTGTGTGCTAATTTACGGCTCAACTTTTTTACCTCTAATTTGCATAGTCGCGGCAACTGGCAGTAAACATCAAACCATCGGATAAGTAATTTTTGAATATTTTTATATATTCGTTAAATTAGATAAATCGGTCACAGTATGCGGAGGTTTCTGTAACTAAATTTGTTGAATAAACTAATCACAACACTTTAACAGATTGAAGGCATCCTAGTTGGGCCTATAAACTCCTTTGACCAGCTCAGCTTCCACTTTTCATTTAGATTTGAGAAAATTGAGTTACCCGTAGTTAAATTAGAATAAATTTCATTTCATAGTACGACATGCAAGAAACTTTTTACATCACAACCTCATGAGTTAAAGCTCTGCAGAAGAAAGGTTTTTTTCATTGTTGGGTAACAAACATTTAATTAAAGACTTATTTTCCTGCAGAAATTCTTACTTTTAGTTTATGTGGTTTAAAGATTTGCAAATTACTGTAATAGATCTCTTGCTTTTTTCAAAAGGACAATATTAATCCATATGCCACCGAGAAGTCAAAGTTTTAAATGCGAAATTACATGTATTACAATACTTACGACCTCCGTTTTTTTACGTATGTAAATAATAAGACTATAGAGACTAAACTAGCATATGAGCCATTACTTAGATTTATGTAAATATCTGGTTGTTCGAATGCCCATTGTGAGTGACCAGCTCAAGCATTTGAAACATAAGAAATTTCAGCTAACTTAAGGGGGGATCCTCATTTAGACGGTTCAAAAAATCGATTTTTTTTCATTGTTTGAATATATTCCTTATGTATCTAAGAATGTGTAGACAAAGTTATATAGGCTAATTCCAAATATTTTCAAAGATATAGCACTAAACGCAGTGAGGTGTCGAGCAGATATACAAGCGCATTTGTTCTGACCGTAAACTTTGGAGCGCGTTATCTCGAGTTTTTTTTTTACGATTTTCCTAAATTGGCGGGCGTGATTACTAAAAAACTAGACGACCAATCAAAACAAATCAAGGCTTGTTAGCTTCAGTATTGTTTTCTTTTCTATTTGAACTAAAAACATTCCCGAAAAAAAAATTCTTAACAATTTTTTAAGCAAGTTGAAATGTTTTTTTTTTTCACAAAAAGCAAATTTTTTGTTTCAAACCTGAAAAAACATTCGAATTTCATAATTTTTTTAGTTTTTCTTAGTTCATATAGAAGAAAAATATATGACAATTAAAATGGTATTTGGTTTTTTTTTTCCGATGAAAATTACGAGCTCCATTTGTCCCGCCGATTGGAAACAGCAGTTGCACGGATGTACATAAAAATACTGCTTCAAGAGGTTTGGTAAAAATCGATTTTACTGCCCTTTTGAAACTTTTGATACTAATTAAATGTTATATTTTTGAATGTTGCATTTTAATCAACCCTAGTATCTAAAAGGTTGAGAATATGAAAACATCTATATATGTATATAAAAAGAGAAGTCCTAACTCACTCACTGACTCATCAACGCCCAGCCCAAACCTTTGGACCTAAAAAGCTGAAATTTGCCACAGATCTTCCTTTCATGATGTGTACAAGGAATAAGGAAGGATATTTCAAAATTCAACCCCTAAAGGGGTAAAATGAGGATTCAAAATTTGTATGGAGAAAAAATATTAAATAGAAATATCGACTTGAAACTTCATAGAAGTACTCCTAAAAACAAATAAGCAAATACGTATTTCGCGATTTTTCGAAAATCAACCCCTAAGGGGGTGAAATTGGCTAAATAAACCTAAAAATCGATATGGGTGTCGTTATTGAGGTTTTTTGGGTCGTTGATTACGAAAATGACATTTATTAATGCAAAAATTCGACAAAAAATTATTATTTTGGGAAAATAATAATTAATTTAATATAATAATATTTAATAATTGACAACGCCCAACTTTATAGGGTAAACTTGGGTATCGGTTGCTCGCGCATCGTTAAAATTCACTCTCATCATTTTTTCATAACGCGCCTAAAGAAGTATAACTTCAAAAATAGGTAATTATTTTCCTAAAATCTACCCCTTAGAATAGAGAATAATAGGGACACTTATATACATGCTTTCGCTTTAAAGTTGCGTTATTTTCGTAAATATATTTAATAAATAATATTCTGCGCAACGCTGAAGGCGAGCAAGCTATTATGTTATATTGCGATATAAAGTTTTAAATTTAAGAATTTTAGTTGCATTTTTACATAGTAAATATTCCTCAAACATACTTTCGAAACTGAATTTTCGAAGCTATAAAATATACTATAATACCTTTTTTCAATTTTTATAATAGTAATCTATATAGTTATGTAAATAAAATCGTAACTCGCTTGGTGTCTGTGCGAGAATCATGGAAAAACTACTGAAGGTATTGTGATGCAGTTTTTTATAATTTTTTGTAATAGTATACAGTGGTTATTATAAGCTGTATTTAATGAAAACTCAAATATAAGATAAAGTAAAAGGAAAAATTTATCGTTTGCCGCTACGCACAGCCCTAGAGCGTACTTAGTTTTGTTTAATTTCAGCTATTTTGAATTGCGTTTGGTAAGCGCTTCTATACTATTGAGAATACAATTTAAACTGACGGTAATCAATTAAAGTATTATAATAAAATTAATATCACGCGAACGAAGTCGCGGGCATTAGCTAGTTTAATTATAAAATTTGATGTCACTATTCTTATTATACATACATACATATAATAAAACTGTAATGGGGCCTTGTCTGTAAAGAAAAAAAAAATTATTTTTGAGTTATAATTGCAATAAATATTATTATCGATATGGAGGCCAAAATAGCAATTAAAATTGTTTTCTGTGTATCCATCTGTCTGCCTATTTTCTGTCTATATGCACGCATCACGAGGAGACTACTGGCCAGATTTAAATAAAATTTTGTCTGTAGGCAGCTTATGTATGGGTCAATAAATAGTATCATATTTTTATCCAGCTAAACAAAACAAAATTCCTCGTAGGATAATCGAAACACTATATATCCGGAATGACTCAATGGAATGAAATAAGGCCTTCAAGTTTCTCTTACTAACCAATAGACGTCGGGGTACTGAACCGGTTTATAAATAATTAAGGTTTTTCCTCTTTTTACATACATATATACAGTAGCAAAACTGAACCTATGATGGTACTTAAGGTTTTTGCAAATTACTCATTAACTGACAGATATCGTAAAGTTGGTTAAGTAATATTGTAGAGCGTAAAATTCTCTATATAAATCCCCCATTTTGACTTCCGGTTAACCATATTTGAGGTATTAATGAAATAAAACTATTAAATTTCACTGCTTTTATCCTCGTAAATAACTCAAAAATATTGAAGTTACGTGAATAAATGATTATAATCAATTTTGTCAAAAATTTAATTGTCTATAAATTTGGTGAGGACACTTCTCCATGTCAGATTAATAGTTAGCGATTTGTTTGCAGAAATAGAATATAATGAATTATGCAAAAAATATTGAAAAATTATTAATCTATTTCTGCTAACTATTAATCTGACGTAGGTAAATGTCCTCACATAATTTGTAGATTAAATAAATCAGAAATGGTCAATCGGACGTCAAAATATATCAGGGCATTTCGTTAGACAATTTTACCCTCTACAATATTTATTCAACCGTTTATCTGTCAGTTAATAGGTAATTTGCAAAAACCTTAAGTACCATCGTAGGTCCAGTTTTGCCCATATATTCTTTGCATATTTTAAGTAGATATTAATTTGAAATTTACATTGTTTACGTACAGTTGAGATAAAATATAATTACCGTAAGAAATATATGTACAATCTAGAAATAGCCTATGTGGGTTCGTTGTTTGCTTTTTTGATAGCTTAAACCATTTTTTACCCTATTATTAAACGATTACGGAAGGAAATTTGCATACTACAGTTTCATAAAACAATTTTTTAGCAAGACTAAGGAAGGACACATTGCTGTTCAATTTAGAAGTACGACAAAAAGTTCCCCTTTCCCATTTTTTGATAGCATCTGCTGTTCCTTCCACTAACCCGGTCCCTTAGTCCATGTCTCCGTTTATCACAATTTAGCACTTCGGACACATTTGCTGGGCTCTGCTGAAATGTAAGAAGATAAAAATTTTACAGCTCAAAGATATCTGCAGACATTGCAGTAGATCTTCGCAGCTTCTGCTCCGCAGTTAGCGTCCCCGAGGTGACATTGTAGTGCTTCTGACAAACAGAACTACTCGTAAATTTGCCCTTATCCGCAGGAAACGTTCGCTGCTGGTGGGAACGGTTTACGTGCAGAGCAATTCAAATTCCGAGATTTACGTTTAATTAATACCACCCCTCGTCGATGTGGGAACGCTGCGCTGGCCTCGAAACCCACCAGGCCCCATCAAAATTAAAGACGCACCACCACCAGACCCCCTGCGCTCCATTACAACTCCATTACAGTGTCTCAGATTTTCTTAAAACTTTTAAGAGGTCCGCCATCATAAAGTCCCGATCGTAAATTTAGTTCCGCAGAAAGCTACTGAAGAAAATCACACACATCCCGTGCTCGTAAACTTTCATAATGAATTTATGTGCTTGCAAAGTTTTACTCCTCGTCACCAGCCGGAGAAAGTGAAAATGGTATCTAAGGGCGGTAACTTGCACGCCCTCGCAACCCTCGAGCCCTTCTATTCGAGCGCACTCATCGAGGCACATATTTCATCGGATTGTTTACGCCGAATGATCCAAACCGCAACCACCGGGAAACTCCCTTTCTGCCGCGGCAGTAAAACCTTAGTATAAATGCGAAGGTTTCAAGGTCGAGAAGGGCATAAAAACGGTTATTGGTAGAAAATAGGCAGTCCGCAGAAAAGAACAACTTACAAACTTTAAACAAATAGGGTAAAATGTAACAATGATATTCGGGTAACCGTATTCAAATTAAGGTGTCACATAATCACACAACCGAAAAACTGAAAAAAATATCACAAAAAAATTCTTTGGGAAATGGCCTTTATAGACCAAATAGCTTATCCAAAATCAAAATATTTCCGGTCGTTTGTATAGCAGCATTTTCATATATTCTAGTCTAAAAATTTTAGGAGAAAAAATGACGAAATGTACAAGAAGTTCGCTTTTTATCTCAACAAATATGTACTTATTTTTTGTTTTTTACAAAAACCTTGAAAGAAAAACTAAATGTTTTCGTTCAGTGTTCACAAAAAGAAGAAAAACTGTTTAAAAAACACACCAAATTTCATGCTAATCTGTATACTCTAAAAATTTTCTCATTGGAATGCAGTGAATCTCAACTAGAGTTGGCTTCCCAAATATGCAGTTCAAAATCTAATGAAAATTTGCTGAAAGCATCTATTCTAAATTCTGGTTGGTTTTGCTAGAATTTCAGTAAATTTCGTCAGAAATACAGGTGGTGGGAATTTAATAAAATTAATGTAGTATTGTGCAGCGTTTACATGAGTACATTAAGTGAATCAACTTAATATGATAGAAGATTCCAATCACACTTGGATATCTCACTTAATGTGCCCATGTAAACGCCGCTTTATTACAAAACCACACTTATTATAATACAATTGGTTAAAAATTGTCAATCACAACATTTCCCCTGTAACAAAGATTCGAATGCATTTCTTATAATTTAAAATATATATTATAATAAGAAATTAAATTCGCAAAGTACAAATAAAAGAGGATTAACTCATAGTTTTAAGCAGATAGTAAAGATTTTGTAAATTAATTCATTAAACTTTGTGACGAAAAAAATACGAATACGAAATAAGTTAAACCTGACACCGATAAAGATGTAAAATTTCACAGAATTCCAAAGGTACACAACTACTAAACTATCAGCGTTATGGACAATGTGCTAAGACTAACATTAAAGTGTTACGTGATATTGATGGATATTTTATTTCTTGAAAGAAACAAAATTCAACAAATGGTATGAGAGATTAGAACTATTCTAATTTAAATGATGAGAATTTTATTATTCAAAATAGCAATGTGTACTGTGACTGTAATGGCAATTTTATAAAAACATTATTTTAATTAATATATATCTAGATGTTTGATGTCATTTTCAATTTCAAATTAAAAATCTTAACATCTATTCATTTGAAAATGGATTAGACAAGAATAAAACTACGATTAATTGAAAATTTTAATTTTGTTTTCAAAATCTATTCATTTTGTACTGTCAATGGTATTTGCGAGATTTCAAATGAAAAGTCAACGACAAAATAACGACAAAAGTTAGTTGTTCAGTCTAAACGAACATTTTGTAAATACTTAACATGGATGCAGAGATCCACGTCACGTTGCGCACGTCCATCGCGCGTAATAAAGGTGCTATAAAAGTTAACAACATAGCTAGACTCTGTAGGATAAAATACAATTTTGTAAAACTAATTACATAATCATCAAAGTCAAAGCAAAATTAATTTTGTTACGAGAATATTAAGAAAATTTCCGTTTCACCTTTTTCGAAAATTCGGTGCCAAACGAGTTTCGAATTGTAAAAGACGGATGGATGCTGACTTTGATTTTTCCCGAGTGGAATGTCTCCGCAGCTGATGAGGGAAGGTCATTAAGATTCTGCTAAAAGCCGCGATTGTTAGAAGCTGAGTAAGTGCCAAGAAGCGCAAAGTATATCAAAAGTTGTGTAAAAGGAGTACCTTAATTGTATTAAAGACGCCGACGATATAGAGGCAGCTTACTCACTCAGGATGCACACGTCGGATCGTTTCCCCGCGGGACTTTTGATAGTAGGTGCAATCTAAGAAACCTTCAATTTACCTACGTTGCGGAGCAAAGTGCTGCAGGATGTGAATTGCTTGCGTCTTCGTAATTTTCTCCAATGCTCTTGTGCAAATATTAAATATGGAAAGTTGCGCGCAAATTCTCTTCTTTAAACATTTGCTCATGCTTAGCTATTCCTTCTCTACCGCCAAAGTGAATTTTGGTTTTCTAAGAACACAATATATGTATAATGTATTGGCCTCGGGAAGAACATAATGTGCCTTTTATTTTCTCCTCCATGAGCTTTTGATTAATTTAAATGGACAATATATTGAACAAGAAGCAAAATATCTCTTTGAGCTATTTATTAGTAAAAAAAATTGAAAAACAAAAAGCATTTAAAAATATCCTTTTACTATAGCAATCTAGTGGCAAAGTTCATAAATTATAACAAAGAAATATCCTTCGGAGATCGATTGTTTTTATTTTGTTTCTTATAAAAAATATCTTCAATTTAAAATAAAAGACTGATTTGGAAAGCACTTAAACGCTAAAGTATTTGCATACTCGCAGAATGTATTATATAATTTTATTTATCATACCTAAGACCAAAATAATGTGTATTTTAATTACATAATCAATTATTGTAGTATTCTACAATAACATTTTTATTTCAATTATTTAATTTCATAAATATTTATTTTTATTTATTTATTTATCCAGATACAGTTACATTTCTTTTGTACATTGTAATACAATACAATAAATTGTATCCAGCAGAAGGTAATTAAACCTGTGCGCTGGTCTGGACCTAATTACTTATGTACATACTAACTAATAACCAAAACTAAGATAATATTTTTCTTTCCATCAAATGTCACTTATTTTTTGATTTATTTCAATAAAGTATTTTTTAATTTTTATTTTGATGTGATTTATTTCAATAAAGTATTTTTTAATTCTTATTTTGATATGTGATTTATTTCAATAAAGTATTTTTTAATTTTTATTTTGATATGTGACAATTTACCACTTATATTTTTCAATTCATTTGGTAGCATATTGAATAAATTAATTGCATTAAATAAATGTCTTCGTTTGCCAACTTCTAATGTTGGCTTAAGTAATTTTATGCTGTTATGTCTAGTTATGCTTTGCGATTTTGTATATATTTCCCTCAATTCTTTATAATTATGTATTAGAACTTTATACTTGTATGTTTGTACAATATTTAGAACTACAGGTTCTTTAACATCAATTATTTTCATCATTCTTTCTTGTAGCCTTGTAAGTGATTGAAGAGCCTCTGCGTAAGCAGAGCCCCAAACTTCAATACCATATGTAGCTAGACTATTAAACAGACCGTAATATACATATGTATCATCGTTAAGGTTTTTTTGTTTAGAACTTTTTTCAAATTTGCAAAAACAAAAAGTAAGTATCTAAGTCTATTAACAATTGTCGATATTTATTTTTTCCATTTCAAGTTTAGATCCACTATTATTCCCAGATATTTAGCTTCATGTACTCTTTGTAATTGTTTATCTCCTATCTTAATTTCAGTATTTAAGGGGTACATATCATTATAGTTAACAAATGTAATATATTGTGATTTTTCAATATTTAAAGTTAATTGATTGACAGTTAGCCAATTTGCAATTTTTTGTAGATGGTGATTCATCAAATTACACGTTTCTCCCCAATTTGGTGCTGAACAAGTTACTCCTGTATCATCGGCAAAAGATACAATATTTTCGGTTGGAATAATATGTAGTAAATTATTTATATAGATAATGAATAATAGCGAACCCAGTATTGTTCCTTGTGGAACTCCACATCTTACATTCATACTTTCACTTTTTATATCATTTATCTGTACTAATTGCTGTCTATTATTTAGATATTCTTTAAGCAATTGTAACGGTAAACCCCTGATGCCATATGATTCTAATTTTTGAATTAAAATTTGATGATTAACAGTGTCAAAAGCTTTTGAGAGATCCAAGAAAGTGGCTATAACTGGTTTGCTATTGTCAAGTTTGTCATATATGTAATCTATTAAATGGATCATAGCGTCTTTAGTTGAGAATCCTTTTCTAAAACCAAACTGATTTTGAGCAATAACATTGTTTTCTGTTAAAAAAGCATATAGTTTGTTGTATAAAATTTTTTCAATTATTTTGGCAAAATTAGAAATAAGCGATATAGGCCTATAATTGGAAGGCTCTCTTTTATCCCCGTTTTTATAGATTGGTGTAATTTCTGCTGATTTTAATATTGTAGGCCACACACCTTTATGAAAGCACATGTTAATTGCATCCATTATAGGTTTAACAATATATACAGCAATTTTCTTTAAAGTAAAAGCATGAATTTTATCAACTCCTCCCACTTTGTTTTTCAGTTTTCCTATCACTTCATATACTCGTTTTTCACTTACTGGCGACAAGAAAAAACTTTTGTCACATTTTTTACAATTAGTTATTGGATTGCTTTCAGGAGGTATTTCAATTTGATTAGCTAAGTTGATTCCTATATTTGTGAAAAATCTGTTGAATACATTTGATATTCCTTTTGCATCTTTAGTTATTGTTTTATTTTCAAGTTTTATTGACTCAATTTTGACTTTTTCTTTTCTTTTTTTACCAAGTTTATTGTTAACAAAGCTCCACAACTTTTTGCTTTCATTTTGTATTTCTGTGACTTCTTCTTTTTCAAAGTTTAATTTTGCATATTTAATTTTATTTGATAGCTTATTTGCGTATGATTTAATTTATTTTTCCTCCTTTACTATTTAAAATATACACTCTGACTAAACTTCATATACATTTCTATAGGTACTTGTATCGTATTCATATTAAAAACAAGATGTAAATGATTTGTAGCAACACAATGCAATGTGTAAAATAGTTCGAATAGTCTAAAAGTGTTTTAATTTAAAGAGGCGGTAATATTTTATATTTTCGGTCAGTATCAAAATACAAATTGTATGTTCAAACATATTGGGCGATAAAATATGAGCAGTAAAACAAGTGAAAACGGAATGGGTCCGCTACAATTTTTCGATTAAGTATAGTTCTATTACTTTTGTGAAAGAAAAATCTTCAGTAAATAGTCATTTAGAATGCGTACTTCCATAACGTTTTCCGTGCAGACAAGCACGCATTCGTATAATAAATTAATATAAAAATATTTTTGCACAAATGCGTGCTTCTATAATTACTGAACGCCGAGAGCTGCCGAACTGTTTATCTAACTGACCAATCAATCATGTTACTACTCAAATAATAATTGCGCAGAATATTTATTTAGTCTACCACCGCTGTTGGTTTAAGTAACTATTCAACTTCTTTTATATGTAGGTATTACTGACTACATTTTATTGCTACAATTATTTTAATTACCACTTAAAAAGATAAATACTGCCCATATGAATTATTAATTACCAAATGTAATCGCCCGGATATTTAAAATTCCTTTTTAAAAGTAATGAATTAAAACTTCAATTTACAATGCGTTATAACATTCTGTGACATTTCGTTAGTTTTTAAAGGAATTTAAAATATGTATGTGTGTATGTATGTATGTATAGTATAAGTATGGATTCTTTTACGTTTACAGATTCGCCATGCTGTGACAAAAGCCTTTTAATATTAAAATTTCACATTTTACTTAAAGAACGTGATTTTGCCATTTTTGTTTTTGACAGGGATTCTATTTTATAATTTCCTGAGTGTATGTACCTTTGCCTATATGCATATCTCAATTTTATTTAATATATTATACATATGTACATATACATATAAAATATTTGTGTTTTATTCAGAGTATATATATAAGCGTTTGATAGGAAAGAATCCATGCCAACACGAAGTTATAAATTTTTATATATTTTTGATTCAAAATTGGCATCTTTTCCAACATATACTTGCCCAAAATCCTGTAACAAAGTAATTTCTGTGAAAATAATATCCGGTGACGTCATAATCGCAAATCCTCCATTCCCAATCTAAGTTCATACCCACATAAAGCCAAGCCCATACGCTTTAATTTCCAGCAAACTTCCTTCACAAATTGTTGGCAGAGCTGCCGGTGGTCTCGGGGGAAAAAAAAGCCTCCCTTAACTTCAAGCCAAATCTGAAAGCAAAAAGAAAAATTTTACATGAACGTCATATCAGCGAAATCCCCTGGGAACACCAAAACTTCGATACAGGAAGCGAAAAGTGGGCCGGATCTGGAGGCGGACACTAAACCTTCTCCAGGATTTTCTAATAGCTTTGCGATTACGACCACAGCAAATAGCCGATGAGGATTGCTCGCTCAAAGGCTGCGGGCCTTCCGTCTAGATAGATTCTAGAAGATTAGGCGAGAAGCTATCCGGGCGCATAGGGGATAGAGCTAATTAGCCGTAATCCCCGGTATTCATCGACGGATACCTTTTTGAGTGCACCTAATGAATATTGCGAGAGGCTGGCTAAGTAATTAAAGGAGTGCCACTCAAGGCCTGTTTAAAGTGCTCGGAGGCCCTTCAGATACTTGTTGAGCGGTGTCTATTCAGAACGCGTGTGGAGTGGCGTGCAGTGCTCCGGGGGTGGATTAAGAACTCGTAAAAAGCGCCCTTCGCACCCACTAACTTGCACTCGGTCCCCCGGGGTGCTCGAGAGGCCTCGACAGTTTCAATCGAGTTAATTTTGCCATTAATTTTGTGTCATCTCATCCCCGATGAGTCGGCATTCGGCGGCGAAGACGCCACGTTGCGCCAACCTTCATCTGCACTGAATTACATACATATTTCGGGGAATTACCGTGGTCACATACTAAGCACCTGAACGGAACGTCCTCCATTACTGGCAGACCCAGACCCAGATCCAGACCCAAACCCAGCATAATACCCCTCCATCTCGAGCGTGGTCTGTTCCTGAGGTTTGTGGGTCCCACGAGCGTTCCTCAAATATTTTATTTCTTGTCTCACGACAAAAATGTTCATTTCGCTTTATTTGTCTTCCGTGAAACAGAGGACAATCCCCGTCGTCTCGTTGGAAAATTATTTGCTTCTTCTGATTAAAGAAAGCTATAAACCCCCGGTTGTTTGCCATTTTCGGTAGATTGAACAGCAAAGGGGCAGACGTCCCTAAAGAAGTATGAATGAGTGCGGTTTGGAGCTGGAATGGAGGCGTACAACCTCTGAAAACCACTAAAAAGAACTTGAAAGTCGCATTATACACGAAATCCAAGACGTTTCGGGTGGCAGTTTGGTCACCCACAATTCTGCTATGGGTATCCTGAAGGCCGGGACTTCTTATCGCCCTTATTTGCATGATTTTCCAGCCGGCAGAAAGGGGCGGTTCAGATCCGATTTTTATACCTATCTATTAAATTGCGGAGTCTATCGCTCGAAACCAACGTAGGTACCTTTCTTACGAAATTAGTCCTCCGTCCGGACTGCTCCACTGAGCCGCCATTAAAATAAGCGGATTTACCTTTTCCATTTTCCAGAAATGCGAAGAGCTAAGAGGCTCCTATATTAAGGCGCTGTCCCCTATTCCTCTGCCGAAATCCCGTCATTACAATGTGAAAGGAGCCTGCGGTGCTCTCCTGAGATATAATGCGCTATGAAATGTACCCGCCCTGAAAGCGGATTTAGCACATTACCACATGGGAGAAGCGGCTGTGATATTTCTTCTTAGGCCGTGATGAATGCAAAATGATCCCTCAGGGACTGGATCTAATGCGGTGTAGCCTTAAGTGACGTCTTGGCTTACTCACAATTGCCGGGACACGCCGGCTTAACTGGATTTTTTCTTATCGAGCACCTTTCGGGCAGATTTTCCGGTCCTTCAATTTAAGCTTCATCGCCCTCAAATGGGAACCGGGTTTGATAATTTTCGCTAATTGCTAAAACAGATGAAGGAACTTACAAATTCAATTCGACTTTTCTACGAACAAATAACGATTGGAAGTTTAGGAGGGGACTTGGTTTGGAGAACAAATAATTACGAAATTTTTCTGATTTCGTTTTTTACTTCTAAAATATATTCAACATTTTCGATCAGTTGCAGTTTATTTCTTAGATATTTGAAGAATACAAGCATCCCTACAATATACATATAAAAATGATGATATATTGTAGTCATTGACTTACCATTCGAAAAATTCCACAATTGGCGTAAAATTTTCCTACCTTAATTTTATCAGAAACAAAAGACAAAAAACAATAATGATTTCGAATTTTAATAAAATGTATTAGGTAAAAAAAAATTAATATAACTATTAGTTGAATCCTGCAAACAACACGAGCCTTCTCGAATTCACAACTTTGAAGCGCAGGTGGGAATTTTTGCATCAAATGTGTATGAGATATTATAACATAGCATTTTACTATCGATTAAAGCAAAAATTAATTTTTTGGAACTTCTAAACCAAGTTCTCTGATTACAAATTCAATACGAAATTGTGAGAATTCGGAAAGGTGGATCTAAAATAAATTAACCAACAATTTACTATAAAATTATCAACATTTTTAAAGTTTGTTTATTTCACAGAACCAGTGATAAATAATTTTAATAGAACCGAAAACTAAAATTTACCACTAAGTCAATGTTTTTGCGAAAAATAATGTTAAAACGAAAACAAGTTGTATGTATTTTGAAAACTTTGAAGATTTATATTAGAAAATTCATAACTCAAATAAAAGCCTAAATCTTTATCTAGATGTATGATAAATAACATTTCATAGGACTTAATAAGCATATTGGGGAAATCGTCTTGTATGAGCGCGCGTTAGTTTTGATTTTCATTCACTATCAATTGTATGAAGTAATCGGTTAAAGTAAAAAATGAAATTAATGAAACATTTAAGCGTTAAATCCTCTAGTATTTTAACACAATAGCTAAAGGTTCAAACTCTTATTGAGCCACATAACAATTTCCTATAAGAGCCCTCTATTTTGTAACGAATTTTTAAAAATGTCCAAAATACAATATTTTGTTCTCTTCAAACCTTCGCTTTTGAAGTCGTAATCTACAAAAAAAATCCTAATCTATCTCTCTAAAATGGTATAATTTTAATAGTATTGTATATGTATGTAGAATCAGACTCATTTGAAATTAAAACCTGAAAACTGCGAAATAACAACTTTAAAAAAATAGAACTGCCTTCAAAAATCAGAATCTACTTATAATAGAACATCCTAAAATTTTGCAAGGTGTTTGAACTCATCCCTTATAAACATTGATGCATAGATGAAAAATTATAAAGCCTTTTTTTGTTTTTAATTCGGCTGCTTTTAAGCTCATTTAGTTTACTTTTGGCAAAAGAAAAGCAATATATCAAAAGTGTAATACAATGCCAAATGACCATTGGCTATTACTTTTTTAGGAGTATGTATGTTAAAACAATGGATTTCGAATTAAGCTCCTTTCTGCAGTTCTTCTAGATTTTATCTATAATTGGGTACCTACGAGAAGCGTAGAACGTAAAAGTGAATTTTTTAGAGAAATGTAAACTGAGTATTTTATATTTTAATGGCAAATATGTAACAAAAATCCATCCCGACATTACCCGCTTTGCTGCTATATGGCAGGCAACCGATGTGGTAGAATATCCGCTGGTATATTATCAAATTCCACTTCATTTTATGGCACGAAGATTCCTCTGGTGCTGCACATCCACGTGGTTGAAATGGAGTCTGAATACCACCGGGAGCTGGAGGCGAACGGGGCGCACAAAGGACATGCCAAACAGGAGCTAAAAATCACTTCGCCATCCAGACAAGTGCACCGTCATAAAAAGTGCAACAGTTTTACCGCATCGCGCGTCCTCATTATGCTTTGTCTCCTCGCCCGGCAAGAATTCGTCGGATTTTCGAGGAATCTTAAAGGATTGAGCGGGCAAAGATAGCGCCTGGGGTGCTCCGCTGACGTGGGGCGGGAACGGCAGCTAGTCCGAAGTATCAACTTTAAATTTGAAAATTTGAGCAGGTTTTTGTTCGCCGTGCGGCCAAGTGCTACAAACGGCGAACATGTGTAGTTCTAGTTGCCGACGGTAGGCAAACGGGGATGCAACCGTCGGGGCTGGGTTCCATGTTGCAAATAAAACGCATTTCAGCCCCAGAAGTACTTAACTGTCTGAGGAGGAAAAATGTTTCGTGAAATGCAGCAAATTCAGGACTGCTGTGTGGTTTACTTAGCGGGATTACCGTCCCCAAAATGTGCACATAGAGGAGCAACCCCTGGCACGTAGCAACGTGTACGACGGGACTCTTTCCTTAAGTTCCTGGGATGTTTGCTTCCTGGCGAACAAGATCCACCGAGTGCAACATTTGCCAAATATTTGGTTTGGGGTGAATGAATGGTGGATTGTTGCAAAATTTGTCAACGTGCCAAGAATATTTTTGTGATTTAAGCTCCTTTGGATATTTAGTGCGGTCGACCGTTTTGAGAAAACAGAATTGATCGCGAGGAGCGTGACGAAGATATAAATAAATAAATATAAATAGTGTCTCCGTGGAAAGAAATCGGTCCTTCCAACCCCGCAAATGCAGCAGGGTGTGCGACACATATGAACAGCACCCTTGTTGCGAGCCCCGACACCCGCTTTAATTAAAATTCTAACAAGTCAGCCCGGAAGTTTTGGTCGCAAATAGGCAGCGGCAACCACAAACTCCGGCTGAAAACGTTTATGAAATGAGGAGAAAAATTTAATTTTTCGCAGTCATCCGACACACAAAAAGGGTGGCACCGCGTTAGTAATCCTTTTTTCGGCTAAGTAAGCGGATTTACCTTTTAAAATATTCCCAGAGATCCGGGTCTAAGGACAAGGATCGTCAATTCTTCCCTATACCTTAATCCTATTAATGCAATTTAAAAGGGAGTGGGCCCGGTTTCGATTAAAAAGGATCGGGTGAACTGAATGACCGAAGGGATTTGTAACATTCTCGCATCTAAATAAGCAGATTCACACACATACGAGTATATGTATATGTAAATAGATAAGGTCTTCTACCCTACATTTTACAATAGCTGTTTTCCGTACCAAATAATTTAGATTAAGAACTTTCACAAATGGTACAGTGGATAAATCCATACCTATTTTCTATATAAAATAATTCAATGTATTCATTAGAATTGTCGACCTTTATCAACATTTTTAACAACTTTAGAGTTAGATATTAAAACATCTTGGGAAAAAGCAGCTTGATTAAAATTACACTTAGAAGTTTTATGATTTTTAAATACATATATCCCTTTATAAAAATACATATAAACTTAGTACAGTCAATATCATCTTTTTAAAATATTTTTAAAAACTAATATGTTAAATATGTCTGGTAAAAAAGTCAAGCGATTATAACCATACCAAAATATATTTATAATGTACTTTAATAATATCGACCCATTAAAGTCGGAACTTTAAGGAATTTCATATGCAATCAGTTAATTAATTAGATGCAAATTACAATCAAATCAAGTCATGTCAAGTGGTAGATTATTTTTATAATTTATGTTTCATAAATTACAAATCTGCAAACACGAAAAACGATTTAAATTAAAGTTTGCACGTTCAACTTTAGCTATAATATATAAAATATTATATTATTTATATGTAACTCCTAGTAAGATTCTTTGAATGACCCAATTGTTTTAGCGTGATTATATATTTTCTCGCAGTATATGAAAAAATTTAATTTAATGGAATATGCTGAAAACATTTTTCTGTCTTTCATATGTTTATCTATTAACTTAAGTTCCAAGCTTTCATTTAAGTAAGGTTGCAAGCACCTATATAAAATATGAAATTTTTCTTACATTTTGGTCAATATTGCCTTAATTTTATTAAATTCTCAGCATCTGTATTTCTGACAAAATTTACTGAATTTTTAGCATAACCCACCAGAATTTAACACTAGATGCATCAGTAAATTTTCCTAGATTTCAAATGAGTGATTTCTAGTGATTCACTTTTTATTAGATTTGGAACGGCATTTTTAGAAAATCAAATCTAGTTGAGATTCACTGTATTCTACGTTATTACAGTTAAAGACGTAAAGTTTCGTGGAATTTAACTCTTTTAAGATGCCGGAAGACTTTGACCTTCCAAGCAAATTGTAAATACGTAAGAATTCGCCTTACTAACCGAAAAATTCAGACTCTGAGTACCCGAATCCATCAACTGCTAACTGCTAACAAACTTTAAGCCTTAATATTTTAGCAAACTCCAGTGTGTTCCATATGCATTGCTTCTTTAATTTGATAATTTTTTAATGTCAAGAAGAATTATGCTTTAAGTTAGAGCTGAAACGATGCTCATGAATTGAGAAAAGAAAAGTTAAATTTAGTGGAAGGGCCCTTTGCTTTTCTTAAAAGCAGAAAATTTTATTTGCAAGAAAAACATCTGTCTTTGTGTTTCGAAATGTCCAAATTAAAACTGGCCAGTTTCTAGGATCGTTTATTTCAACTTGAAAATTTGCTGCATTCATTTTCTACTTCACTTGGCCGTTCGAAACTTATATAGGGCTGGACCAGTCTCGAGAAGTCCCTCCAATTTCAGTGGCAATTTCTGGAGTCATTTAAATTTATTTAATTTCATTTGGCAGCAATGTAAACTGTGTGCCGTCCCCAAGAATCGAATAAATTCGCCTGGAAGATCAACTGGACTTGTTTATCTCGTCGACGACGAGAAGACAAATTTTGCAGCAGTGGAGCCAGCCCCTTAATAAATATATGTATTCCCCCAGCTAGAAAGTATTCCCACAAATTTTCTTCGTCTCGCTCTGGTGATAGATTTATTGCGCTCCGTAAATAAATTAGTCCTGTGATAACATTCTGATTTGCATACCGCACCGCTCGGGAAATAAATCATATGGCGCAAGAAACTAAAGAAAGCTCCCGAGGAGATTTGCATGGTTGCTCCTTTGTCTCCTCGAGACGCTCAACAGCTCACACATGCACTTGCATTGCGAATTAATATGCTCGCGAAAGTGTGCAAAAGTGGTGCTTGTTCACTTTCCCGAAAATGTGTCACAATTCAAGTTTCTGGTGGCTTGGGAATGGGTTTTAGGTTTTTTATACCGACCTAAAAAATTTCCTTCTCAATTCGACGTGTACTTGTATGTATAATGTATATCTCTATGGATGTACATATACGTCTTTATATATGTACATTTATTCACAAAATTTCTCGGGAATTACCGGACCGATATTCATGAAACTTGTTGCACGTTCTTGGTATCATTCAACCTAGAATTTGAAATCCTAGATATTCTCCGGAATCATAAGTAGATTTGAATTAAACTTTCATCAAACTTGAAATTCCAGAAAAGGTTTGTGATATGAAAAAATATATATGTACTACAAATACCAAATCAATATAAAAGGGAATGTTTGAAAATCATGATGGTAGAAACGCGAACTTTATAAAATTGGGTATAAAAATGTTGTCATCAGCTTATACTTAAAAGCTTCTTTATTTCAGTGACTTTAAAAAAAAATACAAGCTTTATTAAAAAATTAACTTTTATTGGCGACTAAAAATTATCAAGCAAATGTAAAGCCATTTAAGATTTCTTTATACGATACATTTTTAAATTTTAATTCCACTTAGAAATTCCAACTTATAATAAGATTAGCTCGGTTATAATTTTCCAGATATGTATATATTTTTTGAGTAAAGAAAATAGAATAATCGAAATTTCTTACCAGCCTCAGAAAGCACCCTGGGAAAGATTATAGCAAAATGAAAACTAACTATGTGACCAACATAATTTTGGCAAAATGAAATCTTCGCATAGTATCGAAGTTCCGACTATAGCGAAAAAAACCTATATGAAAAGTATGGACGTGAAAATGTTAAGTTCTTAGGTACGTGGTTTATACTCTCTCAATTAACCGGTATTCATTTTCGGCCGTATTTCCAAATTATTTCGTATCCGAGCAGATTTCAAATATCTCGTTAGCAATTTTAGATTAAAATTATATTTTGCTTTATAGCGAATTGGAGTTTTTGCACGAGTTTTCATATTTATTTATTTTTTTTTTTTCTATTTTAGATTTCGTGACTTTGAGGCAGTTAATCCCCGGTTACGTGTTTGAAGAGTTCTAGGCAAACAGCGGGATCAATGAGGAGGGCGTGTCGGGACCAAATTTATATCAGTCAAAATGGAAAATTGAATTACCCCATTCGCAAGGGTGCTCAGAAAGCCGCTTTCGGCTGGGATTTTCACATCAAAAGTCACAAACAAATCCGCCGTTGCGCGGTTCACAGATATGTTTCCCGGGCCTCCGGATGGAAATGCAAATTCAATCATTTTTCTCCTTGACATGGGCTGTTTTTATTTACCCGTGAAGGAACACCCCGCCATGATCGGTGGATTCGGCTTCTTGGCACAGAAACGTGCGGGACAGCCTCTCCAACAAATCAAATAGAGTTTCCATCAGATAACGACTTTCCTATCCCATTCACGTTGGCATATATCGCCCACATAAGCCCCGTATAAATAACGCCCCGGGTATGATAATTTCACCCGGCCACATCCAATCTGCGGAGCGCTGCAGGAGCAGCCCCGGCCGAAAGATAGTCCTTGCTCCTTCGAGCGGACTGAAGAAGGAAGATTCGGTCTTGATAGTGTATTTTATTAAATAAGCTACTAAACGTGTCCGCCCGCCTGTCACTGGCCTCCTACGAAGGAATTATTTAGCGCCTCGAGCGTCTCACCTGCCTCTCAGCAGCATCTCAGAGATGCCACGATGGACCGCCGCGGGCTGAGACCGAGAAAAATCGGATTTTTAGATTGAAAGTGGGTGCAGCGCTGTGTAATTAAACGGAGACAACGAGGTGACGGCTGCGAAGGATGCTGCTGCCTTGACGAGGTTCACCCTCGGGAGAATAATTTCAATTGCGCCTTGCACATAAACATTAAACATAGGAAATCCTCACGGTCGTAGTGGAGTTTCTTGGCGTTTTCTTGCTAGTTGCACTCGCTGCCGCAGCAGGAGTAGCGAGTTTTCATCCGTACAACTCACAGCAATTTGTTGGGAATTTAAGAAGTTGCGCTAGAGCGCAGCCCTGAGATTTCCACCCCCTCAACCCCCGATTACCCCCTAGTTGGCCGGATCATTCGAGATCCCGGTTACTGGCGCTTACTTTGAAATTGTCAAAAACACGCGGCGGATTATGTTGAGCGATGTCGTGTTCATGTCGTAAATCAATCAGCACCACCAACTGCTCCTCTGGTACCCTCAGAATTTGGGGGTTTCCCCGCTTCAAGGACGCCCGCCAGATGTTGAGATTTATAAGAAACACAGGAAGAATTCGTCGAGTGCAGCCCTTGAATGGGACGGAAGAGAAAAGGCCCCACAAAGGTGTCGGGCTTGAGTTCATGAATTTTAATTTTATCCGCTCATTGAATTTAAGCCGCTGCGCTAGGGGTGGCTTATAAATTCAGCGCCGATACGCTAACGACCCGAATAAAGCGCTTTAATTTAACTAAGCGAGATTTATGCGCTAAAATCTATTGGTATACGCCTAAAAAGGCTATGGGAAATCCAACGCCTCAGCCCATTGTGCAGTTGCTCAAATGAATTTGCCAAACAGCCTTTCTAATCGTCATAATAAGCTGCGAGTGGGGGCTGTTTGAATTTAGCAGCGTATTCTGATTTTATTCGTATATTTACGTACCGTGCAGCGATGGGTGATTTTAGACAGATTTTATACGTTTCTGTTCCGACTTAAAAATGTTTTGTTTAATTAAGTTGAAACAATATGTTGATGTCAATATTGGGCTAACAGATAAATCCAATTGGAGTGCCCCACAAACCGAACATATGTTGACATTTGTATAATTTGTCTGTCTGTCTGTCCACGGCAAAACTACAGCAAGAGGTATTTATGCATTGCTTCAATTTTGCTCTCAATACATTGCCATTCCACACTCGATACTAGTCGATATGACGATTTAAGTCGCTCAGAAGCCAATGCGGTTAAATTCAGAAAACAAAAATTGAGAAAACTAATATATTTTAATGCATCATGCTTAATTATTATGAAACATGTGCAGGGCGCTATAAAAAGAACAGCTTTCTGACCTTGAAAAAACCGAAGCAACGAGTAAATAAAAAGAATATTATTTATTGCATTAAAATTTGTAATACAAAAAGTGAAAAAAAAGCCTAACTGCATACAAATACCTAATTCAGAAGAGAAAACCAAGCTATAGAATCTAGAATTCTATTTGGGCAATGTTGAATCATGAAAATGTTTTCTTGCTCGATGCTTACTTAATATCTTAACATAACTTGAATGTTACTTTACATAAATTGTTTCTTGAAATCAAATCCCATATTTTACGCAGTTGTCTTTTTTCATTTCACTCTGTAAAATCGTTGATCATGAGTGTGGATATTTTCAAAAAGCAATGATGAGATCGAACCCGCGACTTTCAAACTCATTCTTTTATGTTCTAACCAACCGAACTACCATGAGAATAACTTCAAACTGTTGTTGAATCTAGCCAAATTGATGAATTTTTAAGCGATTACTTTAAAACTAAATAAATAGTGGAGACTTGTAGGGCATAAAAAATGAAAGAAAAACCTCGGAAGAGATCAACAGTGAATAAAACAGGGCGTTTTTTGCATGGCATTTCTAAGGCACCATTTTAAAAATTTTTTTCATTGGAATTTACCAATTTTTATATGGTACTTTATTGAAAAATTCAAGAAACAATAGTAAATGAATGATTAATCTAAACTAATTACAATAGTTTTAGTCCTTATTAGACTTATTTATATTTTTGGAATTTGTAAATATAAATTCAACGTCGACAATACATACATACATATATGCATTTAGGGAATATTGTTTTGTTACATCATACAATTTAAAAAATTTCCTTGAGAACATTCACAAATAGAGGATTTATCATTAGATGAGTTTTCGTTTCCTCATTTTAAAACAATTTTATTTTTTTTTCCAGAAAATAAAATTACAAGGCGTATCCGTAGTTAAAAATGCAAGCATATTAAAGATTCCTTCCTAAAACTGTTAAATCTCGGGATAGAAAAGTGAAAAGAATGCGTGTATATGCCTTGTATATCTAACTAAAATAATTGTATTTGAGAAATTCAAATCTCAACTTTATAATTTAAATATTATAAAAAAATATTATTATTTATATAAAAAATTAAAAAGCAAAAAGCAAAACAACGAATAAACATTTTAGAATGTAGATAGTGTAAAAAATCCATTTCAAAAGTTATAATAAAAATTCGATCACTTCCGAGGTCGTTCATGGTAGAAACCTGGCGAATTTCCACTAAAAGTAATATAAATAAAATTAACAATAGATTTATAATAGTTTATTCTTATGTATAATACAAGATGTTTTCCTTTTATTGGCCCTTTTAGTTTCTTTTAGCAAACAATAAGCGTTTAGAAGGAAAAATTAACTAACACTTACATGAACTTTAGCCCTATCTTTCCTTTGTAAAGCTACGATTTTTGAATTACGTACTGTCACGATAACGTCACAGAAATTTCACTTCAATTTCAAAATCATGTTGCATAACTAAAATCAACCGACAACATGACTTTGATTTCAAGTTGATTTAAAATGAGCATACATCTTCAGCGTTTTCTAGATGCATAGCCCTTCGACAAACAATTTTAATACTAATATTTCAATTTTGGACCCGTCAGTCTAAATAAAAGTTTTTTATTAATTCAAAATTGGACCTTTTTGGATTATTTTCATAGCTGCAGGCTATGTTTGTGGAACCTTCAAAAATATAATGTCAGCACAATGACCATTACCGGCTCAGCAGCTTAAAAAAATATAAACAGATATATAAAATGAATTGAAGATACGTGGAGTGTGGTTGTCCTTTTAGTGTCAAGTTATTCAAGGATTTTGGGTGCTTCATTTTACATAGCTCAACTGTTCCAATTAACGAATGTGTGACGAAAAATGTGCTCAGCAAATCACGTCCACCATATGCCACGATAAAGCGCCCCCGGCTGATGGCATTGTTTGCGATTTCGATTTAATTTTGCTTATTTGAAATTAAATCTACATATGATAAAACGCGCTAACGAGCCCGCTGTAAATCAGGATGAAGTTAATTTACTCACAGTGCTTTTAGGGTCAGGTAGGGCCCGTGCCGCAAATCGCAAGTAACAGGTGCACGGGTGCAATCGCTTGTTTCGATGCATTTTTAATTGAAATGCATTGTCGGCCCTCATCGAGTGTGTGCTGAACACGATTCAGCTGGTTTAATATTTATTTTATAAATTTACACATGGAACCGGGGCCCCAATGCACGCTGAAGCCCGGCTAGAGTTGCTGTCTAAGCAAATCAGGCAATTTCCTCCGGACGGGGGCTGGACAGGGGGCTGTTTCAGGAGTGCCAACGAGGACTGGACTGTCTCTGGCCGGCCGCCTGTAAACAATTTTCCATATGGCCAATTCATTATGCTCAAGAGCTGGATAGTCGAGGGAGGCTCTTTGGGACCATCCGCATAATGGGGCCCAGAAGAGCTGGGTCTCGGGCGAGTCCAAGCACACTCCGCAAACGCTCTAAAAAAGTCTCCGGCGTGCTGACACTGTCGATTCTATCGCATATGAGTGGTACATGTGTAGGGAGGAAGGAAATCCATTTCCCCGAGTAACTTAAGCGGAACAGGGGATGATCTTGTTTTTAGCAGAAGCACTTAAGGCGGAGGGTGTTATGGTGGAATAATAGCACAATTCTTACTCTAGAGTATCTTACGGTGGCACTCTTTCCCAATGGAAGGCATTAAAAGTTCCAGCCACTCGGGCTTTGCTCGAATGTGGTCAAGATTCTATTCGAGGCATTCAGCCACTCTTAAGAGCTTTTACTTAAGAATCCCTGAGTGCGAGACTTGTGCTAAATTTCCCAACTGGAAAACTGCCGTAATAGCAGATTTTTGTGCAGTTCAACTTACAAACTTTGCAATGATAAAGTTTTCAAACATAATTTACAGCATTCGTTCAAAGTAGCAACCACTGCTACTGCTGTATACCTGAGATAGGAGGAGTAAGAGATTTACCATATGTACATACATATATTCGGAAATCTGTAAGATAATTAATACACTCAGAAAAACTAATATCTTAAATTGGAAGAAAATCGTTTCTACTAAAATTTCTATAAATTGAGAAATTTCTATCCTATTTCTAAGAATTTTCATTAATTTAAGGGACATTTTCTATATTTCAAGTAAAATATTAACTTTAAAAGAATGTTGCTTGCTTATTAGAATATAGTCATTTTCCTTGCGATAAAAGAATATTTCCCTTATACAATACACATGACGGACGCGGTCGAATGAACGTTCACCAATAATGATCGTTGCCGTGTCACCAAGAATGAAGTTCGAATGAACCTTTATAACTACACTCTCGTTCTCATCAACGAAGTTCAGAAAACTTCATTCTCAAAGAATGACCATGGGAATCCTGGAAAAAACCAGCTAATTTCCAGTCAAATTATGAATTGAAAGCTGCCTAGCTAAACTACTGCAGATTATATGGTTTAAAATGATTCTTTTCTTTTTAATAATGATGCGTTTAATAACTTGCAAACGTTTACGTAAACTTAAAATTGCTATATCAATCGTATCCATTTCTGAGCTGTGAAAAATTCACGACTGCCATGCATGCAATGAATGAAAAACCGGTTGAACGATTATTTAACTATGCCTGTCTGTCTAGGGTATAGTTAAACAAAAAGAGATCAGATTTTGTTCTAAAGAAATCTTAGACAGAATCTGTTGAAGTAATGATACTTTTTTATTGCAAATTGATGTCTTTCATTGATTCGAAATTAGTTCCTATAAAATAATGAACAGTTTCGTAAATTTTAAACATAATAAAAGTGCATATGTTTTTGTTTCCATAAGCGGTACCAACTCGCTTAACTTCATCATATACTTATCTAAAATTTATAGACTTCAAATATATGAAAACTCGTTTAAATAAATTTAAATAAAGGTTATTTATAATTTTTGGATGGACGAAACGAAACCAGTTTTATATGTAAGTAATACATTTTTCCACATTTATCTAGAAAAGGAGCCATTCCGGTGTACGAGTTTACTCACTTCAGTTTATAAAGTTTGCTTTGTTTTAAAGAATTTTTGTCTTTGTGTTGATTGAATATTTGAACATAGCCAAAGACAAAATACTTACTTCAATGAAAATGTTATCTTCATATTTATGAAACTTAACATTGGATTAATAGAGTTGTTGTTTGAACAAATGAAAATAAATATACCTATATTATTTTTAAAGAAAAATGCCTTTGAATTTAAGAACATTGACATGGATTTAAATAAAAATCGATTTCATGGTTTTAATGTAATTTCTTCCTTTCTTTTAAAGATTCGATTTCATTGGCGCCGAATTATGAAGCATTTTCATTGAAATTAACGTAGTTTTTCTTTAAAAAGAGTTCCTATCCTTTCTGAGTGTACCTTGTTATCCACGGTTGCTTCAGCTGCCTCTCTTTTCATGAAGTATCATTTGTAATTGCTTTAAGTGCTATTTGTGCACTTTAGTAAAATATCCTCTCTTCTAACTAGAGCTCGTTATATGAAACCTTTTCGCTTTAGGGCAAGCTACAAATTGCGTAATCCCTAACCATGAGGAAACCTTTCAATATTTGAAGCAAAAGTTGGTCCGCAGATTTTTTCTCCGCTTCCGATTTCGGACGTAATCTTCCGCATTTGTGAGCAAAAAAATTTTTTTCGCCCGTCAAAAGTGCTAGTGGTGCCGGGGCGTTACAAGGAAGTTAGTTGCCCGGCAAATGATGATCATCGAGTTCAAGAAAAAACCGCACCTCTCCCGGAAAATCGGAAGACCATATGCCAGTTCTACTCCCGCCCATAAGCTTTGGTATCACTTTTGCCTTTTGGCTTCGCAAAAAAGCCGGCCAAGGTAGAAGGATTCATCGAATGAAATTTTCCTGAAGAGTACCTTCATCCTTCCGGGGGACGAAGGCTTTTATTGAATGGAGTCGATGCTTTTGTGATATTTACAGGATACTCGTGTGATGCAACAGTTCTTATTTGAAATGCGACAAGTTTTTGTTCGGCAAAGTGCCTTTGACAAATATCAGCTTTTTCTTACAAAAAAAAGACAAAAACCAGCGAATAAAAGACGAATCTCGAGTCGAACTTCTCAAGAAATAAAATTCTTGGGAGTGCCTGCTCATGTGTCAGGACATGTCTTTCGAAAATGCATGTCAATTTGCTTCATTTCGTAGTCAGATCGGATTTGAAAGCGCATTTCCGGCAAAATCAGGTGAAGCCTAAAAGCTAGCCGTTTTTTCTAGATTTTCTAGATTTCCATGTCTGAATAGAGCCTTACGTAATATCACGGCTGCTGCACCCGCCGACGATATGAGCCATTGTTATGATATGCATCTATCAAACGAAATAAATTGAAAGGGCCGCCAGTTCGGTTCAGACAAGTGGCCTCAGTGGAGGGATGGATACAAAGTAAAAACGAGAGCTCTATTCTATTGTGGGCTCGGAAACAGCAAAAACGATGGAAACAGCGAATAAATTGTGGATAAATTGTTAGCATGTTAGTAGAAAGCAAATTGACCACAATGAATAATTGGTTGCCCGAATGAGAATATTTTACCAGTTTATTGCTTGAATGTTCTATATCATAGAACTCTTGTGGCAATGCCATCAGTATCCGCAGGCTATGGCGACTTAATTGCCTTTTTTCGAGCGACTAGCTCGAGTTATTTTCGAGTACAATCGAAATTGTTTTCATTTTTTACGCCATTTCTAGTTTTCTTTTGTCCAGTGGCAAGTTTTTTCATCGGTTCAAGTTTTTGTCCCACTCTATTTCGAAATGTCCAATGAAATTATACAACAAATATACCACTCCTAATGCCGACCGAATAACATCACCAATTGAGACAGGGAAAATAATCCAACAAGTTTCACTAAATTGAAAATTTGTTTAAAAACTTGAAAACCGTACGAGCACTTTTTATCATTTATCGAACAGAAGCACTTAATGTCATTTATTTATAGCTGTACCATTTTTTAAATATAGATTTAAAAAACTAATTTTCGTGCATAAATAAATGTCTATCATACATATTCAATAACAAATATAAATTAGTACCAATGATTTCTTTTGTTGCACTAAGCTCGCAATATATTATAATATATAGGTATGTATATATATGTGTTTAAGTCCAACAATAAAAATTTCTTGAATCAAATTTCTGATTTCACATTTTGTTAAAAGTACATTTTCGTGTATCGACATTAACTAGTCACGTACGATTCGAATCTCAGACGATGAGATTAGATTTTGCACCAATAAACCCCGATATACCCTATCATGTACAACTGAAGACAAGAGTGCAAGAATGACGCTATCACGTACATTTATGTATGTATGAGTTTAGTATAGATCCACGTGGCTTAATTTTAGTCTATAGAAAATGCATGCACAGATGGAGTTCAAAATTTATAATCCTAAATATCTAAGCCCAATTTAGGAGTAAGTTAATACTTTCACTTTAGACAAAATTTTGCATCCCAGTGAATTTAGCTATTAAAGTACTTATAACTAACTCAATTTAATGTAAATGTTATGGAATTTATAGCAACAGACTTTAAGTAGATTATATTAATTTAATATTTTTAAGCGTCGTTGTGAGTTTCCCATCCCATCCCGATTAGAAACATATAATTTTTCCAAACAGTTAAAAAATTGCAAAGGCTGTAACATAAACTTAGTAAAGGTACCATAAATTAGACAAATACTTAACGAATATGTTTCTTTTGATATATGTAGGATAAGATACAATTAAAATATCGCCCTTCACGATTATGAAAAGTGCCATTTCTGAACCTGATTCAAAAATCAACAATGTACCTATAAAGCAGTTAATATATATAGTATATAAAGAATGTGAAATCATAAATTCTTTGATTTATTTGCGAAAAGAGCGCTTTGTTGAACGAGTGAAATATTTTTACATTTTCATATTTGTTTCCATGGCAAACGTGATCCTAATATTCAATTCAGTGGCCTTCGTGCTAGATACAAGACAAGACTCCAAGAGTCAAGAATGCATTCAATAATTAATCTTAATTTGGCATTCTAGAAAAAGTGCATTTACAAATTTTCAGGAAATGGCATTCACTCTGAAACATTTACAAATATTTAAAGCGGACGAAGAAGAAACGTAGATAAACATTTGAAATCTCTCTGAATCTCTCAAATCGTTTTCGAATTCCCAAAGCTCTTGTTCCGTTTATTGAAATTCTCCCCAAAATAGGCCCCAAGACATTTCAGTGTTTCCCAGAGTTTTCCTAACTATTTGGAAATCAAAAAGTTTAAAATGTTTGTCTATGATTGCCTCATTATTCTGGGGTTGGAGTTGTTTACCGAAGTAACGAATGCCTCGGTCTACAAACTTAATCCGTTGGACCAAAATCTCAATAGCTCCGGGGATGAATGGACGAACAGTTCCACTCCACTACTGGTTTTATGATTGATACAGTCATGGTCGAGTAAGATGCTGGATGTATCCTTTCATAAGTATTTTACCCAAAATCTTTGCCTCTTTTGTGTCTAGTTTACAATTCTGGAACACTAGACTTTTCCAAATATGTATAGCCGGGTCGTAATTTGAGATAAGTTCAATTTCTTTTTAGAAATGATCTAATTTCTGAAATGGGATGCCATAAACATTTTTTCTGAAGATGATCAGGGGATTCAATACCATAATATTTCTGGGAAATTTGAGTGATTGACATCGAATTTGAATCATTTGCTCGTTTCAAGTTTGAGCTATTCGCTATGTTCAAAGATACCGTCTCATGCTTTTCATCAGGTTTCACCTCAAATGGGATTTTCTGGATGCAATCGCATTATGTGGGCCACATCAAAAGAAAATCCCCGAAAATGTAAGCAGACACTTCTGCCTGTCTGCTCGGTACGCTTTCATCAAAAGATACTTTTGGTCCTGTACGGTGCACATACAATATAAAAAATAATTTCATTTATTCAAATGACTGCGCTTCCATTTCCCCCGGTATCAGAGCGTTTTGCTAAATGAAGCTTGAAACGATATTAAGATCGCACGGCACGGCTGTGTGCCTGCTCCTGATTTCAAGGTATCGCTTTAATGGCATTCCACTCTCCTAACGGTGTCAATGAGCCTTAAGCAAAATGTAAGGAGGAAAGGAACGCTTTTAGCGCCTGCTGCTCCGAATATCAAGACCACCTGATGCGGGACTTTTTCAACTTCATGATATTTAGGCGAGGCATGTTGCAAACGAAAACAGATAATTTTGCGAGGGGCTCAAGTGATTTGGATGAATGTGTTGCGAATGCAACTATATTTGCCCCCGATGAGAGTTCGGTTGAAAAGCAAATAAATTAAGATGGGACTGATGTGAAGAGTTGGCTTCATATTAACAATTCTCAGGAATATGAGTGCAAGTGCTCATAAAATGCTAAGAGAATGTCAAGTTCACTTATTGTCTCCTCGTTGATTTTGTCAATTAAAGACTACATTAATTGGAGTGCCTATACTGCTGATTTAGAAATAAAAATACTTTACTTTTCAAGACTACATAAATTTAGAGACTTTAATATAACATAAAATATATTTTGAGACGAAATTTCGGTTAAATTGACAATCCCAAAACTCTTATCATTGAGTTGTCGATTTAGGCACACCACTTGAAATCTCCGAAATCTACCTTTTGCGTTTGGACTTAAAACATTTGTGATATTTCTACATTTATAAAAACTCCAGTTTGGGTTCATCACCAATTGAAATTCTTCTAATACCTCTAAACAGACGATCACAATTGAAAGAACGTTCAATCGGATTTTTATTCATTGCATGCATGACAGACGGTGAACTTCGAATACGATTGATATAGCAATATTACTTTTACAAAAACATTCGCAAGTTATTAAATGCTTGATTATGGAAAAGAAAAGAATAATTTTAAACAATATATTATAATTTGCAGCAGGTTATCCAGACAGTTTTCAATTCATAATTTGACTGGAAATCAACTGGTTTTTCCAGGATTTCCATGGTCATTCCCTGAGAATGAAGTTTTCGGAACTTCGTTGACGAGGACGAGAATGTAGTTATAAAGGTTTATTCAAAATTCATTCTTGACGACAGACGACACGGCAACGACCATTCTTCGTGAACGTTCATTCTTCCGCGCCCGTCTGCTGTAATTTGGAATACTACTAAATAAATTCTCAAGTACGTAATATCCATTTGGGTGCATTATAAATTAAATATTTCAAATCATACAATACAATACGATAAGATATAAATTTAAATAGAGGCTAATGAAAAATTGAATTAGGTTCCATTTTTCAAAAATAAAGATCACATTTAAGAATAATTTATTTCTTTGATTTACATATATCATTTTTAATAGGTATAAAACTTTTGTTTTGATAAGGACAAGCAGGAGAAAGAAATAACAAATAGGGGTTTAGTACTGATCGATAAATCGGAACATTGGTCCTTCGAGTCGAAACCTGCATTTCTTGATAGATGTGGGACAATAGACAGTTTTTATTTAAGTGTTTTCTTAATACGTGGTGCGGTGTTATATTTAAAATTTCTCATAATTTCACAAATATGTTCATAACAAATTTTAAATTACATATGAATTTAAAAGAAAAAAAAACGACCGTAACCAAGTTTGGAAAAATTTTGTTATTAAATAGGTATGAACATTTTGCGACCAACAAAATTAAAGTAAGGAAAACATATTATTATCCTATATATACAATATATAGAATATTTATGACCAAATAACAAATATACATAACTCAAAATATGTTTAAATAGAAAATATTGAACAAAATCAAGAACGGCTATTATCTTTCATATTCATTTTAATTTAGTTCGTTATTCAAATTTATAGAAAGGAAAATTTGACTAAATCCTACAACTATTTCAATTTACTTTTTAATCACATCGTTATTTCAAATACTTTTATTTTGTTCACTGATATGCAAAATTTAATTGTCCTCATTTCTTCTAAGTCCTATACGATAAAAAAATGTGTGTTTGAATTACTGTCAGGAGGTATTTCAGCTTCTCTAAGAAACTCTCATAAAACATAAAATACACTTATATCATCTATAGTGAAACCATAAAAAAGGATGGAAAAGTTGGTATGCAAGTTGCTCTACTTTTTCATGATCCGTTTCAGTACTACGACAATTAGTATAAGCATAGTTGTGAAATTAATTACGTGGATTTTCTTCGTTAAAAATATTGTATGGAATAATAAATAAAATAAAAAGAAGTTTATATGAAATAACTTACAGTTGACTGAGTGAGCTACTATCAAAGCTGTTTTGCTTTTATTACAATGGGTTATTCCGTCGAAATGAAATGTAAGTACCTAAATCCATAACTCTAACTTTAGCACCATTTATACCATTAAAAATAAATATATCGCTTAAAATGCCCCTAGGAGGCTTCGTCTATTCAGTCAAACCGCCAGAAAAACGTTTCTTAAAGCCTTGCCTCACTTTCCCGCAAGTGCATAAACCTGAGCCACTTGCCGAGTGCAAGAACGACGCACCTCGGCAGGAACAATAGAGTTGATGTACGAAAATGCCCTTCTAATTAAATCCAATGGCTGCTATTAAGGTGCTCGAAAACAAATAGGCTTTATGTGTACTTGCTGCTTGATAAATGCATATTACGGGGGCGTTGTGTGACTTCATTAATATTCCGCTTCAGTGCCGTATAATGGTATTGTCACATAATATCGTTAGTACGCTGAAGTTCGTACACTCCGACAGGACAGAATAGGGCCGGTGCAGAGAGGTGAATGTCTTCCACGCCAGAATATGTTTACTACGTAACCGGGAGCAAGGAAGAGTGGCCCAGTTTTTCGGGAGCCCAGGCAAGGGCACAAAGTGAACGCTGGGACGTGCATTTCACTGGATCCAGGAATAGTGGGTCTGCGCTTAAAAAAGTTACAAATGACATGAATTCATCCGAAGAGTAGAAAGAGTACAATTTCGTGTCCTTGCGACGAATGTGCTCGAATCAAACATAGTTTGATTGGGAGTGGACAGAACAAACATACTATCTATGCCGTTAAAGGCCCCCAGACGTAGCAATTGATTAGCCAATTTAAAGTTGGACAAGACTGTTGACCCAACTTACCCTGTACACTATCTAATTTTGCTTTCACTTCGAATTTTGATCAGTTATTATTATCATGATTATTTATGGCATTACTCGTAATAGTAGAAATAAAAATATAAAAGGAAATTTACTATATATAAAATTGTTTAAATACTAAAATTTTCAAGCTTGCAATACAACTATAATATTACGCTATTACGTTCCATTTTTATTTTAATTCAATGAATTTTTATTAAAGAAAAAGTTTTGTGAGTGAGAGATCCCCCCGGAGGCAACGTGAAATTTATATGCAAAACATATCTGTGCAATGGCAGTTCCTAAATTGTGAATTTAAATATATTGGAAACTAATCGAAATCCGCGAGGAAACCTCATACTCCAAAAACTATGATATTCTAAAGACCAGCCATAGTAGATTATTGGGATGATTTTATATGACGAATAAATTTATCTGACGGTTGTGAAATTGGCCCTTAGATGTCTAAATCCCCTATCCCTTGCCTCTCCCCACCCCTTGCAAAAGGACCTAGATATTGATCCACTAAATGCATAAGTAAAATTTGATTGGAATTGATAAGAAACGCGGCAGCTATCGTGCTAAAAACAATTATGAAGTTTATAAAACCACATAAAAACGTTGTAATAAGTGATTCTGAAAGAATGCAGAATATTTTCAAGATTTTCCATTTATTAGATCTATTCAACAAATACAAGTTTATCACTGTCAATTCGATATTCGTATGAAATTACTAAAAAATAAGCAAATGGAAATATCTAACAAAATATTTCTGTAATAAATAATATATGTATACTGATCTGAATAGCAACGTGGTAATTAGAAAATGTTTCCTAAAGTCATAGAGATGTTCAGTCCATTTCGTAAAATAGTAAAAAGAATTATGCAGAGAATGAAGGGGTTAAGGCATGTACAAACCTTGCACAGAAGATAAACCACAACATAAAAATCTATTAATTTTGCGGATTTGTGTTTATTTTTGTTAATATTGGAAAAATTTCTCAAGACGTACGTCTATAAAATTTCAAGAGTTCCATTAGACCAATTGCTAATTCTGAAAGAACAATTAAGGTGCAGCTTGCTAGTAACCAAAGTAATTAATCGGAAAAATTAACATTCCGCGCTAATGTAATATTAGCTGTTTTTTTTTTTTTGTTTTGTAATTTTCAAATATCTAATTAAATATACTTTTTCTTGCTTAAATATAGCTTTTCTTACTTACAAAGAGTAATTAAAGGGCAATTTTGTTGTAAAATCAGTTTTCATGCCGCACTAACTTAATAACTATTTTTTTTAATTTCTTAAATCTATATATAAATAAAAATGTAAGTGTTCGTTTGTTCAAAACGTTAAATGTCCTAAATTTTTTCACTGATTTCTTTGAAATTTTGACACAACGTTGCATTCGAATACGCGCTTGCTTTTATATCCCTTTTTTCTTTTCTTTTTTAAAACAGCTGCAGCAATGATATGTTCATCCGATTGAGATGAAATTCGATGGGCATATTGCGTTTAACCTCCTGAGTAACATTTGACAAATTTGAAATCGGCACCATCTTATTTTTATTAAGGTTTAATTTGTTATAGAGATAGCTGTGCACGGGCAACGTCGGGTACGGATCAAGTAGTATATAACGAAATACTAGCATTTCGAATAATAATTTGTATTTTTTTTTAATTAGTGAAAATGAGACTAACTTCTTTACTTATAATTGTTCTTAATTACGTTAACATTTCATTATTATACAATTATACAATCACTATACAATTTTTATTCTATAATTTATTATAATATTTATTCTATCGATTATACAATTTTTAAGGTGCGTCGAGCCCCACCCCCCTTTTCATGAATCTGAATGCAAACTATTCGAGAATTTTGTGTTAAATATGTGCTAATTATGTACCGAAAAAAAAATGTTTGTGCTCCAAAATTTTTAAACACTTAAAAAGGGGGTGTAGCTCGACGACGAGGTACACCCACCTCAAATTGTGAGCAAAAAAATTTTTTTTCTTCAAACGAGAATTATGTGCTTTTTATGTGCTTCAAGAATGTGCAACAAAAAAGTTTGTAAAGTTAACTGCAAAAAAGATAGTCGACATTTTCAAAAAGTGCGAATCCGATAAATTACTCGGCATGCACGAAATTCAATCAATACGCGTAACCAAATTCTTTTCTCAGCAGCACATCATTCCTTTGTCACCTTTAGTCGAATAATTAATTGGCAATTCATAAAAAACGCGATTTCGAGCTGCACCCCCACAAAAAATATGAAAAATATACCCAATTTACTGGTTTATGCATAAGAAATAAAGTCAATCTTATAAAGAAATGTCTCCCTTTTTCTTTTCTAAAATAAAAAACCATTCCATATTCGAATGGAAAAAAATGCAATCGCAACATAAAAATTATAAGTAACGCCTGATTCGGCGCGGTGTTTATACATTTGATTAATTATGATTTTCAAAATTTGAACGGGGGGGGCAGCACGATATCTCTATTGTACATATTAAACAATTATTTTTGTGCTCAAGAATGAAAGGCACAGAAATTATGTGCTTTCGATTAAGCCTGAAAACGAATTTTCTGCTCCAATTTCAGCCAGTTTGGAGCATTTTCAAATTTTTTTTTGGGGGGGGGGGGGGGGGAAGGTAGGTAGCTCAAAATCACTTTTTTATTAACAAATAATTATGTGCTCGGAAATAAAAAGCACAGGAATTATGTTCTCTTTATGTTCTCTTGATTGAGCCAAAAAACGATTTTCGTGCTGTAATCCCATCCGACTTGGAGCTTTGTAAATAATTTTTGAGGGGGATCTAGCTCGACATCGCGTTTTTTATAAATAAACAATTTTATACTTGTAAAATCAATGCACAGTAATTACGTGCTCATTATGTGCTCTTGATTAAGGCAAGGAACGATTGTCGTGCTGCATTTTTTTTGACTTGAAATATTTTTTATATTTTTCGTGGCGGGTGCAGTTCGAAATCGCATTTTTTATGAATTGGCAATTAATTATTCGACTGAAGGTGACGAAGGAATGATGTGCTGCTGAGAAAAGAATTTGGTTACGCGTATTGATTGAATTTAGTGCATGCCGAGTAATTTATCGGATTCGCACTTTTTGAAAATGTCGACTATCTTTTTTGCAGTTAACTTTACAAACTTTTTTGTTGCACATTCTTGAAGCACATAAAAAGCACATAATTCTCGTTTGAAGAAAAAAAATTTTTTTGCTCACAATTTGAAGCGGGGTGTACCTCGTCGTCGAGTTACACCCCCTTTTTAAGTGTTTAAAAAAAGCACTTAATTTTGGAGCACCAAAATTTTTTTTTCGGTACATAATTAGCACATATTTAGCACATAATTCTCGCATAATTTGCATTCGGATCCGTGAAAAGGGGGGTGGGGCTCGACGCACCTCAATTTTTATTCTATAAATTGCTTCTAAATTAGAATATTTACTGGGAGATTTATAGTTCCAAGGATCTCTTGAGCTGCATACCATATTTAGTTTTTCTTTTGGCTTCACTTGAGGTTTATGGTATTAGACATTTAAGGTACTGCATTTACCTTTAATCTGGAAATCCAGAACTTTGGGATGCAGTGGGTGGGTGTAGAGGTGCACAATTTTGATTACTTTATAAACAATGGAACAAAGCTGAGAGCTGGGGATGGGGCGGCGACTCAGGAAGCTCGATGGCACTTTAATTTACGCGGAAGCACCCTCCGACGCCCTCGGTCCAGGAGCTGCTGTTTTTACCGCCCGCTGTTTGCTTTTATGTGAAATCAGCTCAAGAACGAAGGGCCATAAATCTTGGATCAACATGAGAAGCATTAAGCAGTGCAGGGAGCAGACTGGTTGTTTGGTGGCACATCCCGGTCGCGGGGAGCGTGCAAAATCAATACAAATCGCTACTGGTGGACTACTTTTCTGCACAAAGTGTGAGCCCGAGCTGGAGGTCAGGGTAAATTGAAATTCACCATTTGTGTGGGACTCCTTGCCCAACTCAATTTGCGTCTGGATATTATGCCTGCGGCAGTGGCAAATCCAATTATATTGATGAACAACACAGCCGGCGTATTACAGTCTACTTGCCTTGGTCTCCTCATCCCGGCTGCTCCAGGACGGGACACGGGATGGAGAAGTCGATTTGATTTGACGAGAAATTGTCCGTCGGGTGGAGTCGCCGCTGTAAGGACTGCAATTGTCCCCATTCAGGTCTCATTCAGGTCTAAATGGCCATCCATGCACTCGTTCCCGGTGATTCCCGCATTAACTTCATTTCGTCTGTCCGTTCCTGGCAATAATCAGGGTTTTGCCGGACAGAGACAAATTTTTCGATCTCGACGACTGCAAAATTCATTCGGCACTGGGAGTGGGACTCCCTGGCTCAGGATGGGGCTAATATGATTTGCTGAATTTGATGGACGATCATAGATATTTGATGTAGACAGACTCGTGCAAACAAATAAAATAAAATTTAATAACTTTCTTACTGCCGGCGCTCCGCACCCGGGCGAATCGAACATCGGCAGATTGTGCTTCTGCATGAGCAAATATGGGGCGAGCTGGGATTTGTTTGGAATCGAAATGCTCCACCGAAACGATCCAAAATAAATTTTAATCAGCGAAACTCGCTCGTCAAGGGGTTGGGAGCGAAAATAAACTAATAGTGCAATCCAGGCGCCACTGATTCGTTGCGGAAATTTAATTAGTGAATAGTAATTAAGGCTTCATTTAATTATCGGCGGCCGCTATGTCTTCTAATGAGAGGGCGGTGCCTCTGATGGGGGCTAGGCACAAGGAATAATTAAATCCCTCTTGTATTTCTGCCGCTTTACTCGAATCTAATTTGGTGGGGAAAGCGCTTCATTTAATGGGCAGGTGAAGTAGCTGCCGCGTTAATTGGGTCGGGAGTTAAAATCATGCCAATTTCCTTTCCTTCCACGTTTTTCGTTTGTTTTCGATTTTTACGACGGTAAGGAACAAAAAGCAGTAGCTTGCTATTGTTTTTTTACTTTCATCATCAGAATATTTATGGAAAATAAGAATATTTTAGAGACTAAAGCGGCCGCTACACGATCAATATTTTTGCGGCAATATATTGCAATATAGTACCTACATTTGTTTTGATACTCCAAACAATGCAATACTACGAGTATTGTCCAATATTGTAGAAAATATTGATCGTATAGGGGCCACTTTAGTGTAGACCTTCTAATCTATAAAGGGATACACAATTTTAAATAGAATACCTATTATTTTGTTTAGAACCGATGATATGCTCTTAGCATAATTGAGTGAAATAGTTCTCCCATGGAATAGCGTCGGCGTTTAGGAATATAGTCGCATTGCACACAAACACATATTAAGAAACTACAAACCGTCCAAAATAAAGTGTTGAGTATGATTTTAAATCTACCTTTAAATATCAAAATAAATATTACAACCAACAAATTTATAGACCCAAATTCATGTTTGGAAAATCTTTTTATTCGGCTACTACTGTCTAGCTAGTTTTATAAGTAGTATAATTAGGATAATTTACATAAAGTAAGTATGTAAAAAATTACTTGTTTTTTTCCCTAAAGAAAATTAATACTAATAAATAATAAAACTACAGTATATGCTAACTAATAATATTGTAGTTGAACAAAATATAGTTTCTAGTACTCAAGTAATTAATCGTCTTGTATACATATATGTATGTACTATGTTAAATCTTAACCATAATAAATAATAAAAAATTATCGGAATCTAAAGCTAAAACTGGTTCAATATAGCCTTATTTTTCCCCGTTTTACTTAGTGACCACACATTTGCCTTCAATTCAATGGTATTGAATAATTTTCGGGTATTTTATATCAATCATTTACTCTTCATACTAAATTTTATACGAAAGTAAAAAAAAACACGTTTCTCGTTTAAGATGTCTAAAAATAATCACAAATAAAACACAAATCGTAGCAAATCACATTATTTAATCGTTTCAAAATGACAAACATTTTCATTCTTTTACATTTAACCGAATTATTTCCTTTTATATATGTTTGATTTTCATTCTATGGTATAAAGCATACAAATTAGTTAGTTATGGCAAATGATTTTAAATTGAATTCCGTAAAGCAGCCATGAATGCAGATGATTAAACATTTTCAACCAACAGATTGTCGAATAGAGAAAAGCAATTAAATGAGTTTGAATTATATTTTTCCAAAAAGATTTGTAACAATATATCTAATTATAAATTGTAATATGATATGATGACATTGAGACATTTTATAATTTCTAGTTCTTTTAACAGCATGATTCCGTTTATAAATTTTTTTTGTAATTCAACTCGAGTCATCCAATTTTTTCATATGCATTAATCGTAGCAATTGATATAGGAGGTAATTGAATTAAATCACATGATTTTTAAATGCCTAACACGAACGTACGTTCGATTCAGTTTCTTAATTAGAACGGAGGCTTTAAGAGACTTACTCTCGACATGGATAGGAATAAATTAAACAAAGGAAATGACCAAGCCCAAGTGTAATTCCGTCCTTCTGTAGCACAAGTGTAATTCCTCCCTTATGTTATGTTTTCCTTATAAATCCAATAAATCTTTCAATTTAGCGACAATTGAGTATCAAGTCTTAGGAACGTGACACATGGAAACACAGATTCACACAAAATGTTTATTCTGAGTCTGCTGGTAAGGCGTGTCAGGTGTCTTGTTAGTCTACTTCACAAAGTGGTTTTTCTCTCCAGCTCGATGGTCATTTCATTGCTAATGGGCTTACTTCTTCTGAATACAGGAGGGATTTTCAGTGGAAAGAATGCGGAGTGCGATAATAAGACCATCCCCTTTGGAGTTCTTGATTTTCTTATGATTCCTTTAAGGAGGCTTACTTTTTCACTATTGTGACACTGTCAGATATTATCAGTGTGAAAAAAATAAACCAAAGGAATGGGCTTCAAGTTTAAATTAAATTTACTTACTTACCTGTTCATATATTGTTTTATATTACCTGTTCATAGATATTTTCAAGACCAGAACTTCAAAATGCTTTTATATTAAAGTATTTCAAAGACTTTACCTTATAGTCAAAATATATTTGCTTTTTCATAAACGTTTTGTTTCCAATCGATCGAAACGAGTCAAAAATTCAGAGACTAAATAAAATCTATTTTAATTGAGAGTATGCGTACCTACAAATGAGTTTTTTCTTTCTGGAAAATGAATATCTACGTAATTTTGATTTAAACAGAAAAGAGAAAAATATTTAAAATCAACATCCATTGCTTTTTTACGTGTGATACGGGCATTCAAAACGAGATTGTTAAAAGCAAAGAAAAAACAAGCGGTGTAGGTAATTCCCCATTCCCGCATAATTTAAAATAACGCATATCTACGACTGATGACAAATTTAATCACCTCTCAGCATGTTCATAAGGAACGAAAAAGTATGCATTCATACAGAATCATATCCAATTTCTCATTTGTTTACTCACATGCTTCCTCCAGAACAATTTTCCCTTTTTCCACATTTTCTCGAAATCTTTTTCAAATGAGACGAGAAAGATCTGAAGCGTCATTTCACTTCAGGACGATTAATAATTTAGATTCATCCATTAAGCAAACAGTCGGCGGGATGATTGGCTTCAAACGTATTTTGATTTTCATTTTGCTCTCTCAGTGATGGGGATTTTATTTTGTTTTTCTTCTGAAAAGTCGCAATTTAGAGGAATTTTTAATTGTGTTTGAAGAATGCTCCATGGTAATAAAACTTAGTAAATAGGTTTTCTCAAATATTAGATTTGTACAATTTGTTTTTGTCTTTTGTCGTCTTTCTCTATTCACTATTTTATTATCATTTTAGATTTGTTGACACATAACGTAATCAAATTATGTCATTTCAGATAATTAATAATAACAAATCCTTTTGTTTTTGAAACCATTCAATTGATTTCGATTTAATAAATGTTATTAGCCATTTGTTGCAACCGCAAATGTATTTGCACATACATATGTAAATCTGTAGTTTCATATACTTATGAAAACAAAGGGTCTTACCAATAACACTCTACTAAACTGACAACTAACTAAAAATGCCCCACTAACTAAAAAATCATACCAATAACGATTAGCGTTAGTGGAATGGTTAGTTGCGGATAAAAGTAACATAAAATAATCTGATCTTAATGGATTTAAATTTGAGCTACCTCATATTGTTGGAAAGAAAACAATAATAAGGAAAAGATTGATCCCTTTGTACATTACTGCGAATCTGATTTTGTTAATTTATATCGTTAAATATAAAAAAAACCTATTAGTGGCTAATAAGTTTATTCGAATATCTACATTATATTTGTAAGAACACAATTAGAGATTTAACATAGAAACAAAGGGGACCAATCCCTATCCGCAAAAGGGTGGTCATCAGAAATGCATATAATAAACAAAATGTTATCGCCATATTTTTAGGTCATCTGTAATGCTATGCTAATAACACATGTATATTTCGGGACGCACTTGCTCGTTGGAGAAGGTCTGCACATGCATATAATATGGCTCGTATGTGGTGCGAATCTTCAATTAAAACTATCTTAGAACATAGCAGTTTACGTGGTGGAATTTTGGCTGGATGTCAATCTCCAATTGATTTAAACAATTATATTGCTTTAATAATTATATATATAAATGCAAAAAGTTTTGTAAAGTCAAATTTAGTGTCAATAATTAGATCCAAGACAACAAAACTTTATTATCTACAGAATTTTCCGTTTATTGCAGTGTTGTAGATAATTTATAGAAATATTTAAATTCTCTAGCGCATAATCACAGTAAACATTTATAAAACATGTAACATGTAAAGCATTATTGATTCAGAAAAAATATAAATCTCGTGGCAATATTTATCGCAGTAAAATTTTTCGTTTTTTAGCTCGGATATATGTAGGTACTCAAGATACTGCTCCGTCCAGGACAGCACAGACGTGGCAATTAAAAATGCAATTATTTTGCATAACGCGATGACAGCGACTGAAGAATCGTGTTAGCGCTGTCACGTGAAAAATTAAATCATGGCGCATTGGGATAAAAATCTTCCACCACGACCGCGGATGAAAAGGGGGTCCTCTGAAAAGAATTGTCGCGCTCTCAATAAATTGTAACATTTCGACTATCAAGGCCGACTGATGTAATTTAGATAACATTCCAAACCTAATGTTCGAGATCTAGGCTGGGTGCGCGCTTAATGCCGTCTCATATTTCTGCTTTATTGCGGAATTTTTAAAATCGCCATAGCTGCGAGAACATGGCTTAGGAATTCGGTTCGGTGGGTCTATTAAAGGGACGGAGCATTTTTCAGTTTCTAGACTAAAGGCACCTATGTGTAGGCGATGGCAATGTATGTGTTTATCGGAATCCCAGGGTTGCGAACCTTCGGACGTCTCAAGATTTATTAATCTCTCTCAGATATTCGCCCTAGCCGAGCACATAAAAAACGAATAAAAGAGGGTATCTGAATCAAACAAAGAATTTATTGAGTTTCTTTTGTTGGCAAAGTAAGAAATTTTCATTCCCAAGGCAGTTGTTCGTCGACCACACGAGTTGTAATTCGGGTAGATAAAGATTAGGGCAAGGGACAACTCCCTCGCTGGGGGAAATTTATTCTTTCGTCCTCCAATCTGCAGTAAAGCTATCTGGCATCAGTCGTTAAAAATGATTGCACTATACAAGCGAGTCCTCTCCGGTGAGCCCTTTGAGTTAACCCAAGTTTTATTCGGTTGGACCCGCCGTCGCGCCGTCCCCAACTCACGGAAGGACCTGCTCATTTAAATGTTAATTTTTATTGATCCCCAACTAGCCTGGAAATTCCGACTGCAAACCTTTGCTAGTTCCGCAAATTTACTTAAAAACTACTGAATTCGGCTGAAGGAAACTTTATGCGGCTAAGAAGTTAGTGCCGCCCCAAAACTCGCAATTATAAATTTTGCCTGCGGGTAACAATTAGTGAGGTATGGCGGAGCTTTACTGAACTTCTTGAGAATAGTTCTTAGAGATATTCGAGCAGCCCTATAGCGAAATCCTGATGTATTAGGTACACCATGTCCTCTATCTAATAGTTGGAAAATTATCAAGAAAACTAGTCGATTTACACACTTCAAAAATTAAGTTTTGTTAAAAAATTTACCAACACGTAGTATTATAATGAATTTGGAAGTTAATTAGAAGGTGTAAATTGAATTTAAGGTCTCCGCACTGATTTTGATAACATTTTGGGGAACGTTAATTTTTATAAATTTCTCGATCGTTTGTACAAATTTCAAAATATAGTAATATATTTAACTTTAAAATTTAGAAAGTGATATTTCATCGCAATTTTCTCCATATTTCCACAAATAGAATTAAATTAAAATTAAGTGAATTAAAAGAAAATACATTTGCAGTGCTGAATTTTTGTAATAAAAAGTTGGAAACATATTCAACTTAACACAGCATTGAGGGAAAAGTCATACGGTGTCTTTTGAGAACCGAACGTAACTGACTAGTTATTATGATACATATTTAATTGTAATTTTATGTGGATTCTTTGTTATTGAACTATTTACTAGAAGACGTCAATTCTTAAAAACATCTTCCAACCAGGTCAAGAAAAGTCGTTTCGAGAAAAACGCGATTGAAAATTAAAATTTACATGCCATGGCTATGTTGACCGCGCTAACTTAAAGGGCTACAGTTTCGTTATTTTTACGAATTAGGACATAAAAGTTTGTACTCATACTTCTAAAAGTATGTACAGTGAAAAAATGGAAAAAAAAGGTTTTTTATCAGCCACAGTAGTGTCCTCCCTTAAGATACCTATGTATAGACTTGGAATTGCAAGCGACCAACAAAATTAAGTCGTTCTTTCTGAAGCCAAATTAAAGATTCTTAAACGTTTGATAAAAATCTATTAGAAGACCTCAAGCTCAATATATTTCGTCAAAATCCATTTAATTTGTGTAGATACCTTTTACCCAGAAGTAGAAACGTCAATGTTATCACATATATTTTTTAAAAGAGAGACTTTCTAATTTTAATAATATATATGTATTTCAAACTAACAGATATTGTGCCAACAGGCCAATAACGATAGAGAAACGAGAGTTTTAGCCTTCGAGCCTATCCAGAGTTTAGCACATTTGGAACGATGTAAATTTTGATTACAAAAATGCGTATAGAAATCCATATAGACTTCGCGCAAAGTTTAAACTCTATAAATCAGTCATTTTTAATTCGTAAATTTCTTCATCCGATTTGCAAAATGTAACTTACATACTTAACGCAGAATTTGACGGCTGGCAGATTTAGTATCAACTAATGTATTTGAAAACAGCCCTTTAATTTTTGAATTTATACACAAATACTTTTATAGAAACCGTATAATGTTTACAATTTTAACGAAATAAAATGCTACAGGCATTTATATTACATTTATTATTATTTTTAATACAAATATCTCAAATTTAAAAAAAAAAAAAAACTAATAATTGTTTTTATTGTTATTATATTATAAACCATTTTTAATTTCGCTGTGATGTATAAGAATAGACATTTTATATGAATTGTTCGCTAGCTAGAGGGTAGCTAAAGCACCGCCAAAAGGGCCAAATTAAAAATTTACACCAAATGGCATCGTTTCATTCGGCCGCTCCAGAAAACGTTTTTAGCGAAATTGTCGTCTTATTTAGCGGAGGTCTTTCAAGAACCTATTGAGAGGAGCATGACTTCTGCAGACAAAAGGGTTATAGACTCGAGCTGCGAAGAACAAAACATTCAAAAAGGGTGAAGGGCCCGCCCTGCTGTGCTGCAAAGACTGTCGAGTGCTCTGGGAGTGGCGGCCAACAAAGGTAGGGTTTTTCATGCCTCCTGGAGCCGGATAGAGGGAGGGGCATTCTCACCGCGATGTTCTGTTCAAGTAGGTTTTTCTGAATGAATTTTGAAATCCTCTGTCGCTGCTCAAAAGTTCCACATGCACAGAGTAGCACCGGCGAGATTGTGCGACTTATCTCCAAGTAAATATCTTTTGCCGGTTACCGGAGCGAATCGATTTTTTTCCCTTTTTTGTCACCTTAGCTGCGAAAGGGTTACTCTGCAGACACCTGCTGTGCTTACTACTTGGTAGTTATGTGCTGCATAGACCTCTCTACCTCTCTACGTGGCATTAAATCAAAAAGGGCTTCAGTTCCTTTTGATCCGCTCTTTATTGAATCCTACTTCTGCAAGCGACGCGTGAAATTTATTCTCTTTCGATTTCACACAGTCAAGGGTTTTCTTTTTATGAGCCACGCACTATACGCGTCGAGTTTTATTTGCGAGGCTGAATATTGCCCGGATATTACCGCCGAAGTGTGACTTTTACGACGAAAGGCACATTCGGCGATTAGAAACACTATTTCGATCTATTTAAATCGAAAATAAATTTTTTTCCAAAGGGGCGTCTGGTTCAGTTGTACGAAGTGATAACAAACCTGCGGTTTCAACCTCGTATAGTCGAAAAAAAGGAATTATATTCAAGTATGGTATTTATTTTTTCAAAGTAAAACCTAACCTAATGTTCATTAGACCTTATTCAAATCCAAACTTAATGAATCTACTATAAATCATACAATTTTTAATTACAATTAAAGTCAAATTGTTAGGATATAGTATGTTTATGATAAATATTATTATTACAAACCGTCAATTGACTTTGTAAGTTTGGATAGTAAAATTTTCCACAACTAAGAAGAATTTCAGTTTGTGATAACCCAAAATTGGAATTTTTGTAAATTCCATTTAGAACATTAAAAACATATCGTTTTTGAGGTGTTTACTTTTTCATTATAGAACAAAATATAATTATTTAAACAAGTTAAGACCGTTTTCGTTGCTGCACAATACAAGAATATACCATTTTTATACCTAATTACTTGAATTTACACGACCTTTGACGAAGGTCATAAGATCATTTCAAAGACAAACATCAATTACAAAGTATAACTTGAAGTACTTTAAGGTCAGCCGTAAATTTTCGATTAGTTTTTATTATTTATTGTCTTTGGCAACTTCCGATGAATGTGACTATTTTATACTATGCTACGACATTTCCTTAACATGTGATGATCGAAAATTTTAAAACTCAACTGTGTACAAGTATCTACAGAACATAAATACCATGAAAATGGGGTACATGGAAGTTTTTTGAGGTACTGAGTTAGCATATATTATAGAAATTTATAAATTTATGATCGTGAATCCTATACAAAGATTAAAATTTTTCAAATTCAAGGAATTTCAATTAATATGAGTGGAAAAGTGTTTTCAGAGCCGTAGAGTAGATACCACTGTTTTCGAATCTATTATAAAAAATTGGAAAATCAAGAAATAAAACTTTTCAAAAATGAAGCTTTTAACTACTTTTAGACACTCGCACTCGCCCTGCACAAAGAAAATTAAAAATTAAATCAATATATGGCATGATATATGTATGACGTAACATTAGAGATAACATATGTACCTACATATGTATGTATGTCAAGTCAAAGTATCATTTGCGTAAATGGCATATTTGGGTGTAAAGGGTAAAATCCTTAGTTAATTTTAATTTTCCAAATAAGGTTTTCGTCGCTTTTATTAGGAAAAAACTTAATAAACATTTTCGAGCTCCGGACAATCTACACTGTACGCCAGTAATTAAAGTAGTTATGGCAGATGGTAGCACTTTGGTATAGCCTAGGAAATGCCCAGCAAAAAGCATGACAAAGAGTACAGAGGTACTGAAATGAGTTAATTACAAAATTACTTTTCGAAGCGCTTTTATATAATTACAACAGCGATCTTATAAAGGGATCTTCTCATTGTCTACAGTTTTTCCCTTAAACTTCCGTGAACTTCTTGCTCGTTAAAGGTAATTTTTAATTAATTGGAATCGTGAGCAGAACCCATGCCAACATAATCACTGTCAAAGAGGTGGGTTAATTATAGTATAAACAAAAAGTGCGCCCTCCCGTGCCCTATTAAAATTTAATTTGAGGGGGAGTAGTGGGGCGTGCCGGCTGTCCTAATGAACTATACACCTGCAGCGCCCCACTGCGGAGCCCCGGCTCCTGGGACGCACAATGGAGCACCAGCTCTCAATTTCGTTCACCTTGTTAATCATGTGTCACTCAAGACGAAATTAACAGACACTTGGATGTAACGGCGGCACGTCGCGATGCGGTGCGGCGTGGGTGATGGTTACAGTTAATATATCGTCGAGGTATAAATTAAATTCTTACCTGTATCGTTGGCACGGCAACTTTGCTCTGATGAGAGCATTAATTTAAACTCTTCTGCACGGGCAGGAAGTTTTGACGACGCCGCAAACTTTCCTTCGAGCTAAAACCCTTTCTACATGGAACACGATGTCGAGTTGTGTTCGGGTTTTGTCAAATTTTTGTTTGCTTTCTTGGTTTGGTGAAAACGGATCTGATTTATTGTCGCTCGATTCGGATTGGGCGTCGAATCCTGAGAAGCAGCCGATGAACTCCAGTTGGTAGAAGACCCACTGGGCAGAAGTTTCGGAAACTTCCATCTTCTTTGCTTGTAGTAATTAAATTGATTTTGCAACGTTAGAAAATGTAAAACGAAAAAGTTTTAGTGCCGACCTTGTCGACCTGCTTCTAGCAGAACTTGCCATATGTATATAAATAAGTAATTCTAGAGCAAAAGCGCCAGCAAAATTACTTGCAGGATTTTATACCCAGAAAAGGCTGCATTGAAAGCAAAATCAAAGAAAAGGGAATCTTATATAGAAAAAACATGTAGCTACCTTAAAAAATACAAAGGCCCTAAAATGTATCAAGTAGTTTGAACGTTAAAATTGTCCTTGCTACTATCAATTTGCATACTATGATTTTACTACGTAGACATTCGAAGTCATCTTTTAGCTATATTATCTTTTAAAATATAACCTATAATAAAATTGATATGTACATCACGTTTTTAACCAACTTAATAAAAACTAGTTATCGTTTCAATCAGTAGATATGCATTCTTTTATAAATTTGTTTGCGCATTACTTTAAAACCCGTGACATGATTAGGCCATTACTTTTTTTATTAGTGGTAGTAAAGTACATTAAAAGCGCTGTTTTACGACTATATATGCACTAAAAATGAGAACATCATTTGTAGGTACCTTGGCCTGATATAAAATTTAATAAAAGTAATTTAAAATTATTATTCTAGTAAAATACTCAATAACAGCAGTATACAAACTGAAAATAAGGCTAAGCCTTGTTGCTCTGAACAGACTAAAATAGCGCCAAACTTTTTAAGTTTCAAGACGTTAACTAATACACTCTGGGCATACTAAATATAGACATTAAAATAACAAGGTATCTCATTCTAGTTTAAAATTTCAAATATATGAAATAAATTAATACATATAAGTAAGCATCTGAAAATTTTAAAATATCGCCTAAAGAAATTAAATATAAAACCCATACTGAATCTAATCCTTACCTAACAATTAGTTCGCGCCCTTTGTCTAAACGCGGCTACTGGCAAAAATTTAGCCAGCACCATCTATAATTACTGGTTAGAATAATCTTAAATATAATTTTAATTTCCACAAATAAAAATAAGGATAAAGGAAAATTGTACATATAAAATAGAATAAAACCTCATCCTAGAACAAAATAAAACTTTAGTTAAACTAAATAAACAATAAGTACAATAGTCAGTCCCTCTTTTTTTTCTAAATTTAAATAACAAAACAACGTAAACCACATTAACAATTCTTCATAGACCCCGCACAACAAAACATAATTATGTATATATTATGGTTGAAATTTTTCAGTTTTGATATACCATCAACCAAAGTTCGAATAACAAAAGTCTATATTTATATTACATTTTTACATTTAAAGGGGTATGATAGAAATATATTTAATCCCGTACTACTGACGGCATAAAAAGAAAGTGATTTTAATTGAAGGATAATAATAATAGAATGACTGGCTAACTCGTACCTAGTGTGATTTAAGAATTATAAAGGTTTTTATTTTAAATTTTTTATTTAACATTCAATTAGGAGAACTACTATAATATATATTTTGTTATACTTAATAAAATGAGCATTTTTGGTTATAACTAAATATATTGTATCAAAGTACAATTTTGCGGCCCTATAAAATTTAGTAGTCTTCTCTGTCGCACAAATTTATGGCTTTGGTTTTTGGGGGTCGTTACAAGAACTTACCGACATTTAAGTCAGCACAAATTCTAAACCCTATTTTAGAAGAAAGGCTTGATTTAAAGGGGAGTGTAAATCTTGAGCAGAAAACTTCAAGGAATCGATTGGCATTTCCTACTTATTTTCTGAATGTTTCTATATATAGACATGTGTTTCCTTTCCTATACATATGTATGTGTGTACAACATAATAGATTATGTACATGACTTCCTTTATTCCGTAGATGTTCGTCTTTCTGCACCTATTCCATAAACCAGTTGGGCGCAAGTGGACCCTTTGCACCTCCCTACGAGCCTTACATGCTTCAGGGCCCACCTTCTGCAACCCTTTTAAAGAACTGACAGCATTATTCACACATTCTTGAGCGGTACACACAGCGGTCGCAATGGGGCGCGCAAGAGGGTGTTTGCGAAGCACTGGAGCGGCCAAAATTTCCAACAGAATCTTATAAAGGACGTCCGTGAAGACATCGCTCTTTTGTCCCCGGGAATGTCTCCACTTTCTTTGAGGCGCACACCCTTTGATGTGCCCTCGTTGTGTGTGGCCCGAGAATTCCACAATTGAATTTTCTCCACAGAAAATGGAACTGCAATGAGACACCGTACAAGAGGAAGTGACCATCGCAACCAATCCCATTAGAGGGAATATCCCCATGCTCCCGAATGATATGCTTTTTACGAAAATCTTCTATCATTATTTCGGAATTTCCTCGGTAGCCTCGGCAATTTTCCTGTTTTCCCAAGCGAAGGTACAATGCAAACAGGGCCGTGACATGGCGATTACATTTTAGGAAAATTAAGGTTCTTACGGCATTTATGGGCCCCCATCTGATGGTCGGGCAGATATACATTTTTCATTTTGCATGTTTTTGGGCCAAGAGAACATGTCCGATCTTCATAAAAATTTCTTTCTTCTACGTCCATGCTTTATTTCCCTGAAAGGCATCTTCCTTTGTAGTGCCTTTGTTGCGGAACATGTTACAACTTACTCCGCCGCAGGCTTTTATTCCAGACTTTCAGTAAGCACTTAATTTGCTTCGGATTTTGCTGGGATGATTGTAGCCCGGTTAGAGGACTCCCATTGAAACGATGAGCAAAATTTATGTCTTTGACCATTATGCCCACAAGATTATATGGTCTCGAAGTTCGCTAGCACGTTCAGGTATTGGTTTATCCAGGCCCTATTTAGGACGCAATATCTTAAATTCCATTGTACCTACATTCCCTTTTGTGGATGCTAAGAGCTAAATCATTTATCAGAAGATGAAAAGAGCTCACAAATAAGTGCATACTTTGAGGAATGTATTGAACATAAGTACAATATTTTGACAACACAAATTTATAAATAAATAAAGGAAATTATTTGATTGAAGTTTTCGATTCTTAGTATTTACGATCAAAAAGCAATACCTACATTCATGCAAATCTCTTTATTTAACTCTTAAATTTCAGTGATGATTTTGCCAAATGACACAGTATAATTGCAAAACACTGCTTAGAAAATTATAACTTATTTTACTCTTTCCTAATATGTAAATATAAAGATGAAAAACAAAACTGTCAATTACCTAGAATTTGTAAAAATGAACCTCGGGTGAATAAAATCTTCAGAAGTTGTTGGAAATAAAATTGGGAATTGATTATTTAAATTTTATCATTTAAAACTAAAACACTATTTTTTCTTTTGGCTTAACATATTTTGAATTTCAATATCGTGTAGCAACAAAAATGAAAATTTATAACGAAAGCGAAATCAGAATTCATGGCTTCTCCAAACTTGGCTCACATATAAATTTATATCGAATATTACTCAACTAACAAATGCTCAACTTGCTTGATATCGAAAATCATATCATATCGAAGATAATAAAACCCCTTTCGAAAATCATATCATATCGAATAGATAATATGTAAAGCCTCATCTAATTCTACTACTACTTCATTTAACAAACAAACTTACCTCTCTTCGACAAGAATGATTGCAATAAAATAAAAATTAGATTCCTACAGGCCATTATTCAAAATGCAATTTCAATTTAGAAATGACCTGAGAAACCTTAGCAAACAACTGACCTTGAACTTAAGTATCAAAGAAATTGGAACGGAAATACAATGAAAGCTCATTATAACAAACTCGAGTGATCTTAAAAAACTACTGATTATTATATCGAAGTTCATTATAACTGAGGAGTAAAGATTGTTCGTTATAACCACATAAATTCAAGCTATTTCGTAACCGTTATATATATATTATATATTGTATAGCATAAACTTGTCAGCCATTTTGGTATAATCAATAGTTTTTAACTTACAGTGCGCGAAAATTTTTTTCCCAGAGCTACATATATTAAATATCTAATGATTACTTTTAACAACGACCTTAGCTGCAGCTAGATACAAAACGCCGGGCAGTTGGTACCAAACGGCGGGCGTGCTTAGCACTACTTAGACTCGGACCACCTGGACACGAGTTACCTTTTAAACCAACCAACCAGCTATTTAAGCTTGAAAATTCAATTCCCCAAAAAAGGGAAATCACCTGGTTAATAACCTTAATTGAGCAATAATTAGTCAATTCCTTTGTCAAACAATTAGACATGGAATGCAAAGCATGCTGTTTGCGGACATGGATCAATGAAGGTAGTGAACTGTTAATAATAGTTGCTATGCCACAAATAGGCAGATGTAATTTACCTCTGGTCTAAACCAAGATTACAAGACCAGGCAATTGAGATTAGTCGGATTAAAAAATATTTGCGGATTATTGGCGACCAAATATTGCCCAGCCCGTAATTCCGCAAGCAGATAACTTAGTCCCCAACTCTGTTCGTTAAGCCGCAGTCCCATTGTAAAAATTATAAATATGTCCCTATTCGAGCGGGCAGCTAGGACATAAGCTTATCCAGAAAATCCCTGCTGGAAATAAATGAGAAATAAATGTGCCGTGGGCTGACTCATTGTTGTTTTGCGGAGCTCCGCCATGCTTCGTGGATTCCTTGTGTCTCCTTTTTCGCTAGGTATTCCAATTCGAGAAATTACCTAAAGTCTGCAAATTTATTTAATCAGACCCACTCCGAAGATAGCTGAAATACCTCACCCGCAAATTAGTATTGATTGGTACAGACCACAGATAAGCCCTATTATTTATGGGAAAAATGTTTGTAGCGACTAAATATTAGACAACCTACGAAGAGTCAAGCAGAATAACTTTAAATGCCATTGTTAGTCGATACACACTCATGAAACTTCGAAACTTCTTTCTTATGATAGAAGTCTAAACTGCGAATGGCCAAACAGAGGGAAAACTTGTTACTAATAAAACGTCCCGAAACAAACCCAGACTTTGCTTTGAGGTTGTTATGGTTCGCTCCAAAACGTAGGAAATTTTTTCACTTTTATTTTTTGCTTTTTTAATAATAAACTCAGCGAAACTGTGGACATAAAAGCCATGATTGACAGAATTAAACCGATGGGTCTCAATGTCGAGTATTTCAAATTAGCGAAGAGTTTTTATGCTTCAGTAGGGAGCAACTTTTCGCTTTTTTATGTTTGCGGTAGAAACTTTAAACTTTTTGAAGTAATTTTCAACTTTTTCTCATAACGATCTTAAAAACTTTTCCATCTCAATTCGGTGGATATAGGACTCCATTGAGATTGGGAAAGAATCCTTTTTCGAGCTGTGGGAATATAAACAATCTCAACGACTGAAGGAAGTATGCCCTGTAATTACTTACATCATAATTTCGAGAACTTTTTGTTTTTAAATTTACTCTGAAATTGCTTCAAAGAAGAGTAAAATTATAATTATTTTGTTTTAACAAAATGTTTTCCATCCTTGTACTTTTCAATTAGATAAGGGTATATTAAAATTAAATGCTGGTCGCATAGTCTAATTTTGATTGTTTTTAACTATATTTTTGATAAAAAAGTGAAACAAGCCAGTTTTGTTAAATTTACCAAAACGTTTGTCCTGTATGTATCTTTATTGTTAGTTTTTCTTATTTTTCAAGTCTACGTGCACAACAGAGATCCCTTAAAAATTCGATGGCCACCATGGATCTTATACCTATAATAAAATATCGTTTATATACGTATATATACATACATACATAGATACATATTCATAAATACATATATCAATAATTACAATAATAAAATTTTGCATTAATGAAACGAAAATAATTAAGGCAAAATCTATTATTTAGGTCTGGAACCACAATTTGGGTAATTGTATCTAATAATTTTGAAAATTATCAATTTTCGCAATATAATTAGAAATGTTTTATTTTGATTACTTAGTATAATAAGTAATTGATAACATATTCTTAATTATTTGAGTAACTGATAATAATAGGTTTTGCATTATTAATTTTTTTTTTAAATTAAACATTTTTTGGAATCTCAATTTTTCATTATTAATAATTAATTAATAATATTTTTATTTTTTTCTTAAACTGAATCGGAATATTTAATCTCGTTAAAGATATGTAAAGTAAAACATTGAAAAGATCCGAAGATGCATTACAAATTCCGAAAATTTCCATTTCCGCATAATGTGTCGGGTTATTGGAGTTTGATGCCCTAAATAAGCCCAAAAGCTACAGCGGCGACCAGCTATTGGGTGCTTATTCCAGGAAACACTCAAATTATATCATTCAGCCTAGTTCCCATGTCCCGGGAATTTCAAATGCCCTCGATTGCCGGAACGAGCAGCTGCAAGAGTCCCAATCGGAAAGTATTGAATGGCACCTTTGCGAAATTAAGCCCTTCCATGGCACTTTTTTCATAGAGCCGGCGTCGGAGGGACGCAGTGGTCGCAGTAACGACTGAATCGACACTTGTGGCACCGGACACCCCGGCCCGCCCGAAATTTTAAACAAATGGACAACATGTTGGGCTCGATGGAAGTATTTAGTAGCAAATTGCTGGATACAAGTTTCCCATTGCCCATGCAAATCGCTTACGTAATGCAAACTGCTCGTTAAGTGATGGGCAGTCCCCGTGGACCGTTTTTGCATACAGAATAGATCTGGGCTGGGATTATTCGGGCTCCCTCGACTTAGATGCATTTGATACAGGAGAGTATAAATAGCGACCGATTGCCCGGCTGATGGGGCCCGCCCGGCGGGTGGCGGCGGGACGGCCCGGCGGCAGGAGGCCGAGCTGCAAATGACTTTTGCGTTCGTGGATTTTACGTAAAGTTCATTTTAACAATGCGAACAAAATTTATGGGCTCGGGGAAGATGCGCGGGTTTGGTAAAATAAGTCCTTCTGGCGCGTAGTTGCACCAAAAGCTACTCCCGGATTTTATTTATGTCCGCAGGATCGGAAGGGATAGGAAATAAAAATATATAGGGAAAAACACCACCGGGCCACTCAGAGCATCTGGCTAAGGTGCTGGAGATTATCAAGAGCCTTCAGCGTATCCACCGCCCTGACTGGATAATTTATTTTCAGGAGAGCCCTTAATTCGTACAAATCTATGCCTTTGTTGCTGGCTATTTACATTCCACTCGAGTGGATGGGTACACAAAATCGAGGGGGATCGGTGGCGGACCAGCTCAAACAAAAGCGCTCGTGTTAGCCTTTTAATAACGTTCTATTTTTCGATCTCGAAAATGAGCTTCCTTCTAATACCGCTCCAGATTACGCCAGTACATATTCATTGATTTTCTATATAAGGAGGGAAAGCTGTGCTGAATGAGTCTTCAGTTCTTCTCCAGGGTAAACAATGGGCCCATGATAAGATATTCGATAAAGTGATAGAAAAAGCAAAGGGTCGTTTGGATCAACCGTTTCTACGGAGAAATTCTAGCAGAATTCGCTCCGCTCAAGAGTAATCAAATTCCGGCTGCTGCAAACAGATTGGGTTTCCGAGATGTGCAAATAGAGGAGGGCCTTCGCAGTGTCCCTGGCTAGGTTTTTAAGGTTAAACTACCTGTGAGACTGGAAAGAATTATAATTCCGGGAAAGCCCGAAATCCCTTTAAAGTGCAAACAAGGCCCACTTTCGCCCACTGTCCCATTTTCCATGCCTTTCGAGGGACAATATTTGGCTCGAAACCCTTTTATGTATATCTAATGGGACGTTTATTTAATTTTTATGACTTTGCACGAGAGGCAATATAAGCTGCCCCCGCTTAATGACAGCGCTGATGAAAAAGGGTCACAGTCCCCGGGGATGGAAGAATATGTAATTGATATTCAGAAAAAAACCTATTTAAGGAGACGTTCTAAGGAGGCTACGAGCTTGACCCTATTGTTACTTAAAGTTTTGTGCCAACAAAGGGTATGTTGCAGGATTTCTAAATACATATTCCCATTTTTTGCCTTTTAGTCAAATTGGTTATTCTCCATATGTATCGCTATATTCACTTGAATAATTTCACAACATATACATAATCGAAAACTCCTTTTGCTTACCTTTTTTCATATTCAAAGCTCTTTGCAGGTTCAATTATGTTTTAAATATATATACATATGTATATATTTAAACATATGTATATAGTACGTCAGTTTAGACCAGTCAGTTTGGACCATTGTATCTTTCGCCAGCGGCGTACCTACCGCTGTAGTAGTTATAGCAATGATACAGGGCCCCCGAACTAGAGTAGCCCTAACATACATAAGTAAGAAATCGTAAAATCTTATCCATATTTCAGTAAAATTAAATAATAAAATTAAGTTGATACCTACTTGATTTAAAAATACATAAGTTGATGAAGTAGGCACATATGCATATATGTGCATATACATACACTCGGGGACAAGTCGTTACCGGCACTTGAAATTTTCGTCTGGTTTTTCCATTTTTTCAGGAATTTCATTGCATTTGGCGCCATCGAATTTATTACCCTTCAGCGCAACAACAATTAATGCGAAAATTCCCAAAAGGGTTACGATTGTACTCCCTGGAAAATTTTTCTTGTTTTTTAGGTATTTAATCTGGGCCAAGTGATTACCGGCATTAGTTGATTTGCAACTGCTGCCGTGAAAATAATGCAAGTGATATTTGGAAAGTTTTGACTTATTAATTTTTTGATATTTTGAAACCATTTGGACTACATTTAATTTGTGTTTTCATATTCTATTAATTAAAAACTGAAAATGGGTCGTGGAAAATCACTGACTGAAGAAGAAATTGGTATGATTCGTGCATTTAGTGAAGAAAATTTGTCAAACCGGGAGATCGCACGTAGATTAAGAAGACATCCTTCAACAATCGATAGTTTTTTAAAAGATCCAGAAAACTACGGCAAGAGATGGAAAAAAGGACCACCAACAGCTACTACAGAACGCGAACGTCGAGCTATTTTAAGGGAGGCATCCAATTCTACAGCCTCTGCCCGGGAAATTGGACTTCGAGTGGGAACTACAGCAAGTGTACGTACAGTGCGTCGAATTATCCAGCACTGCCCGCATTTACGAAGACAGAAACTTAAGAAGAAACCCGCCCTTAAGCAGAGACATAAAGTAGCCAGATTGACGTTTTGTGAAAACAAGATTATTGAACGGTTTAATTGGGAAAAGGTCGTATTCTCTGATGAGAAAAAATTCAATTTGGATGGGCCGGATGGATACCGCTATTATTTCCACGATTTGAGGAAGGAGGAGATCTTTTTATCCAGACGACATAGCTCATTGGGAGCTGTTATGGTTTGGGGAGCCATTACCTTTAGAGGAACCGTAGATTTGGTAATAATAGATGGTAGGCAGGATTCCAGGAAGTACATTCAATTACTTGCGGAACAAAAAACCAAAATCGATACGATCTTCGAAGGAGAAACCTGGATTTTCCAACATGATAATGCTGGTTTCCATACTGCAAGAGCCGTAAACCAGTGGTTTCAAGACAACAACATTCAATTCTTGGATTGGCCAGCACTATCTCCAGACTTGAACATCATCGAGAATCTCTGGGGATGGCTTTCGAAGCGAATTTACAGGCAGGGAAGACAATTCAACAACAAAAACGAGTTAATTTTAGCATTAAAGGAAGCCTGGGATGAAATTCCATTAACTATTATTCAAAATTTGTACACTTCCATGGTAAAACGTTGTACTGAAGTTGTAAAGAATAATGGAGGTCATATTGATTATTAAATTATAAAAATGAGTTATGATTTTTCTATTTTCATTTACTGCCGGTAATCAAATGTCCCTCTGTAAAAACTCTCAAAGAAGGAAAATTTGTCTGAAAATTTCTGTTTGAAAATTACAGGCCTTTTTTGTTATTGATCACTTGTGGCAAGTGGTAATAAAAATAACCACAACTTTTGCAACAATTTTACTCTAAATAATTAGTAGAAAACCAAATATTTCAAGTGCCGGTAATGACTTGTCCCCGAGTGTATATAAATATTGAACTAAATAAATAAAATTCTTCACACTTTTAAATCGGCCAAGTAACGATTATTAAAAGGAGCAAAAATTTCGTTACTTCAAATTCAAATTGTTAAATAGTATTGCAGAATCGTTAGATGAAGAGATAAACTTTGAGCCAGATCTTTAAGTCCAACGATTCACGAGAGTTTCCCAGAGATCATTACGTTTGCTATTTTGTACCCTTCCGGTTACAGCCGAAAGAAGCTTAAAGTTATTATAAATTATAGTAGAACTTCTATGGAACAAGAACAGAGATTATAGAACTTACTAATATTTAATATTGTCCATAGAAAAACAAGAACTTGACAAACTAAAAACTTCTTCAGTTATGGATGATATAATATAATAAATACGTTCGCCTAAAAAAAAGCAGAAAATGTACCTTAACCCGTCGAATATGTTTTTAGAGTTAAGTTTTCTAATATTTGTTTCTATTAATAACAAACTGAAAAGATACCCGACAATAAATTTTGATACAGACCCCACTCAGGCTTAAATGCGCTACTGTTTTTGGCCGTATCCAAGCTCGTTTCAATTAACACTTGTAAGAATTTTGTACGCGAAAAAAAAAACTTTGCATTCTCGGTGCATTGTACCATTCTCAGCTCTAGTTGTATTGAGCCCTAGCGGCTGAAGATTTTACAGTTTTGTCAATTGCTCCATTCGATCGAGTCAGGCAGTCGGAAATAAACTATCGTTTGGTAAAGTTCAATTTTTCTCTTCACGCCCGTTCACCTCGGTAATTCCTCCTACAACATCAGAAGTGGAATATGAACTTAAAGAAGTAGTAGCACGTGTGTCGATTGAAAAGTAATCCAACAAAATTATTTTAATCGGTTAAAATAGAGAACTGGAAAATAATAAGTGATCATAAGTGATCCTTTGGAAACGTTTATAATTATTTTTGGGGGAAATAAAGGTGTTCAGATGGCTACGCAACGTGCTGCAAATTTTATCGCAAAAGCTACCGTTATAGCGTTGAAAGAGAAATTAACTGAACTAAATTTGGATACGACTGGAAATAAGGCTGCTTTAATAATTAGGCTGCAAAGCGTGGTGGAACAATTATCGGAGACAGAACTAAATCAACTGTTCCCAGAAAGTTTTTTCGAAGTAACCGGAGATGAAAATTCTCCAAGCAACGATGCTACAAACCTAGGATCTAATGAGGAGGAAAATCTACATAATGTTGAAACTGAACTATCCGAACTAAGGCAGATTTGGCGGAAAAAGCAGGAAATAGCAGAATTAAAAAGGAAAATATCGGAACTTAACGATGCAAACGAGGATACAGTTACTCCGCATGGTACCTTCAATTTTCGCGATGTAGAGGAATCTCTACCACAATTTAGCGGCGACGACAACTATTGCGTACGGAAATGGCTACATGATTTCGAAGAATCAGCGGATTTACTACAGTGGAACGATATGAGGCGGTACGTGTATGCAAAAAGATTATTGGTTGGTACTGCAAAGTATTTTCTGCGTACTACTACCTGCAAGTCCTGGCTTGAGCTTAAAAATGCTCTCATTAAAGAATTCAACAGAAAAATCACAAGTGCTGAAGTACACAACAGACTGAGGAAAAGAAAAAAGGAAAAGTCTGAATCGTTGCAGAGGTATGTCCTATGTATGCAAGAAATTTCCTCCTTATCAAGTGTAGAAGAATCAGATCTCATTCAGTACATTATCGACGGAATTCCTGGATCTGAGCAAAGTAAACTGCTATTATACAACGCTAATACCCTGCATGATCTGAAAGTGGTTTTGGGAAAATTTGATAAATTTACATCAAATACCTTCTCTGCATCCAATGTACCTGTGAAGTCTCGCCCCATTCACGGTGTCAACAAAGACGAATCTCTAGTAAAGACCAACATAAAATGTTTCAACTGTAATGGGATTGGACACATGAGCTCAGCATGTAAAAAACCAAGACGTCCAAAGGGCTCCTGTTTCAGATGCGGTGATCCGAAACATAAGGCTCATGAGTGTGGTGCAACGAAATCAGCCGTTATGAGTGTCAACAATGCGGAAGGCGCACCAGACATTTCACCAGTTTTACCTGAGCAGCAGGATCAGCAATTGTATGTACATAATTTACAAAACGAATTTGAGTCTATCCTTAGGTACAATTTTATCATTGGTCAAGGAGATAATTTCAACTATTCCTGCTCGTTGGAGACCTTGTTAGATTCTGGGAGCCCGATATCATTCATCCAAAGAAAATATTTACCCGACTTTTTAATCAACACGACGAAACCAGATAATGGAGAGAAATTTTGTGGAATAAATGGCAGTCCTTTGAGTATAGAAGGTAGTACTCTAGCGAATGTAAGCTTTAATGATAAGAAGATTAAACTAAATTTGTATGTTGTTAAAGACAATTCTATGAAGCATGCTGTTATTTTAGGGCGTAATTTTTTAAGGTTGTGTAATCTCAAATTTGAAATAGAACGTAAAAATTACCCTGAACATGAAAACCAATTTGTAAATCCTAATAAGTGTGCTTATATTCGAGATACAGTAAATTTTGAAAATGACATCTTAAACATTGACGTCATTGAAGAGGAAAATTTACCTGAGGTAAAAGTAGGTGACAACATTCCTTTACCTATAAAATCAAAACTCTTTAAATTGGTGTCAGAGGCCTCGTCCCGAAACGGTATAGTAAAAACAAACGATAACGCAAAAAGCATCCATATGGAAATAATATTAACAAAGACAGATCCGTTTTATTGTACACCTCGCAGATTACCCTATAGTCATCGTCTTGAATTGCAAAAAATAATTGATAACTTATTAGAAAAAGAAATTATAAGAGAGAGCAATTCCCCTTACGCTTCGCCCATTGTTCTTGTTCGGAAAAAGAACCGCGAATTTCGCTTATGCGTCGATTACAGAGAGCTTAACAAAAACACCGTCCGCGACAATTATCCGTTGCCTGTCATCGAAGATCTTTTAGATAGACTTCGTGAAAAGAAATATTTTACCATTCTTGATCTCCAAAACGGCTTTCATCATGTTAATGTTGCTCCTGAGTCAGTAAAATTTACTTCATTCATTACTCCAATAGGACAGTTTGAATACTTAAAAATGCCATTCGGTTTGAAGAACGCGCCGTCGGTTTTTCAAAGATATGTTAATAATATATTTAAAGATCTAATCATGGCTGACAAAGTTTTTATTTATTTGGACGACATTTTGGTGGCTACAAAATCTTTGAATGAACATATCGCAACCCTTGAACTTGTATTTGAAAAAATTAAAAATAATTATTTACATCTACGGTGGGATAAATGCAAATTTCTTTACGAAGAAATTTCTTACCTTGGTTACATTGTCAATGAGTCTGGGATACGCCCAAACCGCGATAATTTACGTGCAATAGAGGAGTTCCCAATACCTAAAACTATAAAAGATGTTCACAGTTTTTTGGGTCTTTGTTCATATTTTCGGAAATTTGTTAAGGATTTTGCTTATATTGCCAAGCCACTTTACGATCTCCTACGAAAGGATGCCGTATTTAAATTCGAACGCATCGAACTCGACGCTTTTGAGGTGCTTAAGTCGAATCTTTTGGACAGTCCTATATTATCTATCTATAGTCCAACTAATGAAACAGAGTTGCATTGTGATGCGAGTAGCATTGGCTTTGGTGCCATCTTATTACAGAAACAGTCCGATGGGAAGTTCCATCCGATATTTTACTTTTCGAAAAGAGCGACTGATGTAGAGAGCCGTTATCATAGTTATGAGCTCGAGACTCTATCGATAATATATGCCTTGCGAAGGTTCCGAATATATCTTATTGGTCTGAAATTCAAAATAGTGACGGATTGCAAGTCACTCACCTTAACATTAAACAAAAAGTTATTAAATCCCCGTATTTCCCGATGGGCTTTGGAGTTGCAAGATTTTGACTATGTAGTGGAGCACCGTTCAGGCATACGTATGAGTCATGTAGATGCACTGAGCAGGGCTAATCAAATCTTAATTGTCGAAGAAGGGTCCTTTGATTTCGCTTTAGCAACTGCACAAAAACGAGATACTAATATTGCTAAACTCATGTCTGAATTAGAAGTAGGGCATAACAAAAACTACACCCTAGTAAATGGATTAGTGTATAGGAAATGCAATAAAGATGTTAGATTCTATGTTCCTGAAAATATGGTGGAACGTGTTGTTAGTACCCATCATGAAAATCTTTGTCATGTTGGAGTCGATAAATGTTTCGACTATCTAAAGAAGTCTTATTGGTTTCCTAACATGAAAGCTAGGATTAAAGAAATTTTAGGAACTTGTTTGAAGTGTGCACATTTCCAACCCTCTTCTGGCAAAATTGAGGGAATGCTACATAATATTCCCAAAGGAAACATCCCCTTTGACATGCTTCACATTGATCACCTTGGACCACTTCCTACAGGTAAAACTAAAAATAAACATATTTTCCTTGTTGTCGATGGTTTTACCAAATTTGTTAAGCTATACGCTGTAAATACTACAAGCTCCAAAGAAGCCATTTCATGTTTAAGATCGTATTTTGAGACCTACAGCCGTCCTAATAAAATTGTTTCAGATAGAGCCACTTGCTTCGTCTCGGAGGAATTTTCTAATTTTCTTACCGAAAATAACATCACACATGTGAAAGTCGCTACTCATTCACCCCAGTCTAATGGGCAGGCTGAACGTGTTAACCGAATCCTCATCCCTATGCTCTCTAAAGAATGCGAAGAAGATACCACTGCGAATTGGTACAAAAAATTAAGTAAAATCGAATTCGCGATAAATAATACGGTAAGCAAAAGTACTGGTTTCCCACCAAGTATGCTGTTGTTTGGTGTGAACCAAAAAGGTGAAGTTTGCGATAGGATAATGGAGTATATGCAAATTCACAATCAAAATCTCAATAGAGACTTACTCCAGATTAGGCATGAGGCTTCTGATTCCATAAAAAGGGTACAAAATCTAAATAAGAATTATTTTAACCAAAAACATAAAGAACCGCGGAAGTATTCTGAAGGAGACTTGGTAATGATAAAAAATGTTGTCACTACTGCTGGCGTGAATAAGAAGCTAGCACCGAAATACCGTGGGCCTTATCAAATTTATAAAAAATTACCTAACGACAGATATTTAATCAAAGACGTAGAAGGTCTTCAGCTAACGCGGTTACCTTATGAAGGCATTTGCTCACCTGCAAACATGAAACCATATATTTTGAATACCTGTGATGTATGAGTACACTTATTAACTAGGCTATGCACAGCTATGTGTTTTTTTCGACCACTTCAATCGCAAGTTAAGAACGAAATGTCCTTGAATATTAGGACTACCATATCGTTATAAGTTTGATTTTGTTATAGTACAAAAAAAAAAAAAAAAAAAACCTATCGCAATAAGATTTATAAATCTAAATAAGAAATTTAATGAATCACGATCAAAAAGTTTTATCTAATTAAAATGTTCAGAAAACGGCCAATATAATTGTAAACTTAATGTATGGCTATCATTAACTAATCATGATCTAATTTTACCTTTGTAAAAGTTACTGATATCGCTTAGAAAAGAAAATTCTGTAAGGGGCAATTGAGAAGGCTAATAGTTAATCGGGTCGATTAATTGTCAGGATGAACGAGTTGTAAGAATTTTGTACGCGAAAAAAAAAACTTTGCATTCTCGGTGCATTGTACCATTCTCAGCTCTAGTTGTATTGAGCCCTAGCGGCTGAAGATTTTACAGTTTTGTCAATTGCTCCATTCGATCGAGTCAGGCAGTCGGAAATAAACTATCGTTTGGTAAAGTTCAATTTTTCTCTTCACGCCCGTTCACCTCGGTAATTCCTCCTACACACTTTTGATGTTTTTTTCCAGAAAGTATTTTATCAATCGATTTTTTCCCATAAGCTACAAATCTGGAAATGAGAACGCCTTATTTTGTTAAGTTTTCAAGGAAAATGAAACTAAAGTGTAAAACATAAATTGGTTTTTATGTTAGCTTTTTAAAAATCTGATTAAAAATCTTTATTTAACTGCAAAACACTAGGCCCAAAGGCGAGATTTAGGAAATTCATTTTTTTTACCTAAAATTTTTTAACAGTAAAATTTTGAAAATTATAGAATACTTTGCTATTTACTTCATAGATGGAGTTTGTGCATTTGTCTACTTACTAGAATTAGAGCACATCATTTAATGCCCAAATATCAAGAAACCGTATTTATAAAGCTCAATTTGTTACCTTTGATTTGCCATAGCTGGATAACCAAAAAATAATATATAAAAAAGGTATTTATTAGGCATGATTCAGAGACAGACAATTAAGAATAAAATGAAGTTTTGTTCCTTCTTTGTACATATATTTGCAGTGATGAGAAGAAACTTTTACGTGTTTAAGAAGTATTATCTTAGCCTGCAGATTATGTTGTATTTAAAATCTAAAGCTTTCTTTTATCTAGAAATAAATTCGTATACCTTTCTAAATGACTTTATACCAAAGGTAAGAGCATCTTACTTAAGACAACTACATACCTTATGGATAGCGTACTTCCAATATAATGAACGGTCACAAGTTTGCAGGTCAACTTAGCTACCCTTATAGCTACTATCATTTTGTACCTTTGGATACTCAACGTAAAGCATTACTAGAGTATCGTATATAAGTGGAAATTGCTTTCATGTTTCTGCCAGAATAATGCACTGACAACATCGTCCATAATTTGTTTGCAGCCAAACTTTACAATTTCCAATCAGTGCAAGGGCCGCAAAGGGTATTATCATTCAGGGCCTTTACGTAGAAAGCCTTCTTGAATGAAATAGCCAAGAGAGCTCTTTAGAAGCCGTATCAAAGGAGCAGACATACCATATGCCCAACTTCAAGACAATGCCGGCTGAAAGAAATCCCAACTGGGCAAACTTACAGGTCCAGGCCAGCTCTAGACGCAACGAGTGCGATTTGTTCTGATGTTGATGATGAAGGCTATTCAAACAGACCACAAATATGATTGGGGAATCAATTTGCTCCAAACAAGCTCCTAGTACAACTTGTTGAGCAACACCTACATCCAGAGCCGATACTGCAATCGAGGAGGCCTTCTGGACGCTCATGCACATGAGATACAAAATTAGGACCTTTACTGGTGCAGAACGTCGACTTGCTTAATGCATTGTACCTTCTGCGGGCGAATTACTCACTTTGTGGAAGTGAGTTGAATCAATAAGTAGACCGAAATGGATGATATTACTTTTTTTGGATGCCTTTCAGGAAATAGAATCTATCAAATTCGGTGATTTTTTCCAACGAACAGTATACTGAGAAGCGTCAAATAATATACTTCAGGAGGCACCTGTCGACTGAGTGGGTCGAAGGGCTACATGAATTTAAAATGGGCGCCTAGCAACAAGAGCCCATCCCAATTATGCGGTATTCATATAAATTTCCGAGCCCTGTATTAACAGCAGTAGTAATAAAAATTTATTGACTTTCCCACATAGTAAAAGCTTTTATTTGTGAGCCACTTAGGGACTTCCTGAGCGAGATAAGGGGCGAAACGTTTTTCTTGCGCGGGGAGATGAGACTGTTCCGCCCACAACCGGAGCGCAGCCTTCGCCTCAATAAAGTTATCTGCCATCAGCCGTAAAATTTGATTGCTTCCTCAGAAGTTTCCTTTCTTCCTCCACACTTGTCAGGCCCACATGAATTTTATACCTTTGACTCTCCCGGCAGACTCCTCAATTGATTTGCATTCTAGGGCTCAGAATTCGGGAAAGATTGATGGGAAGTGGAAGATCATGCCCTCGCGGAGCGCTGATTGCGACCGACGACGACAAAGGGAAAGAAAAGCGACATTTTGCGGAGTTTTCTGTGGTATTAAGTCGCATTTTACGGGCGTAGAACGGGTCGAAATAGACAAAGTAGCGAAACGATTTACTTTGTTGGTAGCATCTTCTAATAGTCTTGAAGTTGAAAAGCTACAGCCCGGCTAACTTTCAAATTTCCCCCCTAAAGGTGAGTGCGTTTAATTTAATGGTCGGGTTTTATTATTCGAGATATTCCCGCATTAAAATTAACAATTGGGACGTGATCCCCAGCCGTCATGCATGACGACCTCTTCCTTTTCTTTTGAGATTATGCGCCCACGCAAAACAAAGCGTAGTTTGCAAGTTTCTGAAGAGCTTTATTACGAACAGTCATCCTTCTCCCTTCGGATCTTCATTTGTTGCAAGTCATAAACTGGATCAGTTTTTGCCGACGTAGGTCAAAAGTATGGGGTTACATGGATACGATTCAAAAATTCCTTTAACCTTCCTAATCTACCAACTTTTCACGATTTCGCTCTAGGATTTTGTGAAGATACTTTGAAATACAAATGAGGACAGAATGTTTACATTGAGGATACTTGTGGGGCGTAAAGGTGACTGTCAAATCATAGAGGAGATTCACAAAAAATGCAAGGAAAAATCTGGATGATGAAATGTGTAACTGCTCTCCTTTGTGTCGATAACTCGCAAAACATTTAGCCCACTTTGTAAACAGCTCATTTAAATTGAACAGTGTATCTATCTGCTTGATATCAATTTCAGAGTCATCTTCATTTGCTATACCATCGTATTATCTTCTGACAGAAATGTTCATCATAGACATATTTTATTAGACCAAATACATTAGCTCTTGTGAGATTTCTTCTAAAATTAGCTCTTTTGAAATTTCTTTTGAATTTTGTTCTTGTGAAATTTCTTCTACAAATTGATTTAACAAGATTAAAAAGATAAAATTAATTAGGTAATCTCATTTAAATTTATTAAAAAACAACTTTTATTGTTTTACTTATGAAATTAAAAATCATTATGGACATTTCAAGGAGAGCGAAGGAAAACTATTTAATTATTATCTTCGTCTTTCCCTGCAACATTTAAGATATCGATTTGTTTGTTCAAAACTTATTAATTAATCTGTTCTTTTGGTCCCTACATTTATCGATTAATTTCATGCGAAATGTCACCTTTAAAAGATTTTTTTATGTGCAATAAAATAATTTTTAGTTTAAAAATTTACTTTTCACCGGTTAGAACTTATTTTTGTTAACTGGGGCTTATGCCTATAGTTGTGTCAATTATTAAAACCATTAGTTTTCCAATAAACATAAATTTCTTTAGCAAAATATTTCAATTTTAGATAAATTTGATAATATATGTATATGCCTTTTTGACACTAAATTCTAAAAAATTTAATTATGGAAAAAGCTTAAAAACGGTGATAATATTTGTTAAAATTGTTACGTAAATAGCTTATTTCACATCCTGATTCTTCATTCTTGTTATTAATAGTAGCAATTTCTGAAATTTTCGGGTTTGTTTGGGAATGGAATGATAATATATTTCCTGAAATTGTTATGCGATTTCGAATTGATGAAAAATATTACATTTGAAAACAGCGATTTTGCAAAGTGGGAATACATGAAAGTTAGGGTAGACTATCAATAGAATATATGTAGGTACTTAGATGAAAAATATAAGCTGTCAGTTAGCTGTTTACTTTAAATACTCTTGATCTAGTAACATTTCACGGAATTGTGCTAAAATGTGGTTCAGTTAAAGGTATTCAGTCAAGCTGGACAATTCTTTGGGTTAAACACTTATTTTTTCTCAAAAATACAAAAATTCAGAAGACAAATTACGTTTTATTCGAATCTGCAAGTTATAAAGAACTTAAGATAAAACAAAAATCATTAAAATTATTATAAAATTGGTATTCTTAAGATTTCAGAAAATTCTACAGCCGCCGGATTTGAGTTGTATTGAATTAAAAATTTGGGGATCGTCTTTTTTTTTAATAATAATTAATAATGCGTAATAAATACGTGGTATCAAACGTTAAACGAAAAAAAACTATCACTCCTTACTATAATATTTAGTACCTATATGTACATACATATGTGCTACTGTGTTCTAAGTTGAAGCGTGTCCGACATGCACTCGACTGGTTTTTTCCCGTTTTTGTACAAATGAAGTTTCTGACGGCGATTGTGACTTACTTTTTCAATCAAGATTTAGAATCTTTGGAATATGTCTTGTATCCAATCAATTTTAATTAAGTGTATTCTCAGAAGATATCACTTACTTAATGATCGAGTTAATAAACAGCTCGATAACTAAGTCTACGCGAAAGAAACAAGAATAAATCAACAAATGACCAATCAGTAAAATCGCTCGGGCGTGCTAATTGATGCTTCTTAATTCGCATTTCTGCTTTTGAAGAAGTGCAAACTTCAGCAAATCTTTGAGGCAGAGGACGCGTTACAAACCAAGGACGTTGACATGGCAATTAAATCGTGTCGTGTCGCTCGAAATCTCCCGAAACGCGTCGGTCCGCTCACTGCGTCCTCCTGTGACATTTTTCTTTTTTAAAATTACAAAGGCGCTGGTGGTAGTCGCCGGGGGCGACACTCAAGGACTATCTACCGAAATTAGACCTGTGTCGAGATTGTCAGCAGCCTCGGCACATATTCTTGGGGCCGCGAGCACCCAACTTTTTATCTCTAATTCGGGTCAAAGCGTAACGGATGTGTGTTTTAACAATGGCCAGATTTCTGCTGTACCAAAAGGAAGATTTATTGGGGCATACTTCACACTTATGCACAGAGGAATTTTCGGAGTGGTGGACAGCATTTGTTATACTTACGTCCTCGGCAAAACACTGCAGCGCCGGGCTCCGCTGCCGGCCTGCACCAGCAACGTTTGATTTATTCTCCTGGCAACTGCTTATCATTCTCCCATTTGCATATGACTACAAGTAGTAAAACAGGACTGCGGAGCGCCGGAGCACACGAGACATTTTTGTCACAGCACGCAGCGGAGCGCTTCGGCGGCACCTACATACGAACATCAGCCACCCTGTAGCTGGAAGGTTTCAGGGCATCCAAGGGATTTTTATCGAGAGCCCTTGCCCTCCGTCGCCACCGTTGCGGTTGTCATCTAACTTATTTAAATCAATTTCGCGTGTAATTAGCTGGAATCCGGAGTTTCGGGCTGGAGCGACTTCGTTTTTACACGCGTCGCCCCATCAATCACAAGGCTTAGGCTCAATGTCGTTGACGAGGAAGTAATTGCCTGGAAACGGACGGAGCCCTCGGCCTTATTTGTTTATCTGTTTGCATCCCTTCAGATTGAATGGGATTTGCTTCTGTATTGTGAGTCGTCTTACGGGAGCACTGATATGCGTTGACATAACTACAAAGTAAAATGTTTTTGAAAAACGCTTTTCTAATCAGAACCATTCATTATTTGATCCACAATGTAAACTTCATGTACTCGTAAGTATCCAATTTAACGAAAACCACGTAAAGTTCTAAATATTACACTTCGCCATCATGAATTCATTAACTTTGACAACATATGAAGTTAGTAATTCCAAAAACCCCCAGGTACCTTATTTTCATGAAAATCATACATTCAAAATTAAAATCGATTCATTTTTGCAAAAGTTATCAAGAGCGAAGACATATGCTACAAAAAGACAATCGACTTTGAAACGCACTTTGAAAACCATACTTTCATTTTCTTCGAATAAGGAAGTATAAATTATAGTTAAACAAATATTTAAGTAAATAATAAATTGTAGAATTAAATCCTTCTATTTAATATTTTTTCTCTTCAACGCTTAAAAATTTCTATTTTCGTGACCTCGGTGTGTATTTCAAATGCAACATAACTAATACTCAGGACCTTAGGCTTTATGAATCGCAAGTCTAAACATTTTAGTGATGTGTTTTTTCATTTCTCTATTCAATGCCTTGGTTCATTCAAATCTTGAATATGCATCAGTTATCTGCTTACATCGTCTTTGATTCCGAGCGTGTTGAAGTTCTTCACAGGTCTTTCACAAAGTTCGCGTTACGTAAATTGAAATGAGCTAATAGCAGTTAAAATTACAGCAGTTTTTATTATATGAGATATTTTATTCTATTGCATCATGTCTCTGGATCCTTCTAAGTTTATTGAATATCTATGCCCCTGCAACTTTTCTTAGGATAAGAGGTTTAACTATGATCTGAATGAGCTTATTGCAAGCTGTTCTCAGTTCTTTAATGAAGTTTATGGTTCAGTTGATTTATCCATGAATAGAATTTTTTTTCACGATTTTATTAGATCTTTCTATAAATTCGCCTAATCACTTTACTTAAGTAGTCTATCATTAAGTCGCGTAACTATGTATATATGGTAACTTTGCATCTTTTGACTGTTTTTGCTGCTGTAGTTGTTATCAATTTTTTGCTTAATTTTTTTACTCTCTATATACATTCATTATAGTTATTAGGCCATATTTCTTAAGTGGGGTTCAAATGTATGTTTGTTTTTTATTTTGAAATTGTGTTTTTATAGGGAAATAAACAAATATCAACAAATAAATAAATACACACAAAATAGAGAATGTTGTCTGTGTTTCAATACCTTTTTCTAAAATTCATATTTGTTTATATTAATAATACATGTCATATGTGGGATTTCATGAAAAGCAACAAGTAGACTAGGAACCGAAATCAAACCTGCGGCCTTCGACTTTGCTCTCCAATGCTCTAAACAACTGAGCTACCGTCACCCATTACCAGTACCCTCGCCTCGAACAATATAAAACAAAATCACATAAACACTTGTTGGCATATATGTAAGTATGTAAATACCTATTTGTTTATTTATAAGAAATGAGAAATACTTAGTAGCTAAGGTGGAAAGGAAGAGTTTCACCCGCATATATTTTCTGTGACAGACTTGACTTTGAAGCGCAATGTCTGGCTGCACATTCAAAAACCGTTTAAATGTCTATAGCTTCGTTTCATATCAATCAAATAAACACCAATCAATTCTTTGATGAGTTATCACTAGTTTTGAGAAAAAGCGATAATCGCAATATTTCAAAAAATAGATTAATACTCTGTTTATAATTTTATACATTTTTGGACATTCGTTTCAATTACCTTTGCTTACAGATAATACTCCTTAAAAATATTTTTCTACTGAACTCATTTTAACTCTTGTTCTTAAAAATATAAGCAGAGTATTCAGACTTTCTATTGAGCTGTTTTAAAACAGTATTTTAGCGCACAATAATCTTATATGATAATTGATGTATGTACAATATATGTACTGTACATATATATAAAAAAAAATAAGTTTCTTTGTTTCGATGTAGTGTAAAAATTCGAAAAATTTATGGATTGATAAAATTCTAATCATTAATAATAATAAGTAATCTTATTTGGCAAATAGTTTTAATTTTAAAAAACCAATATTCAAGTATATTGCCCCTATGTAGGTGTTTATTGCATATACTAGCAATTTCAACTTGTCAGACAACAAAATGGTTAGTTTTCATTTTAGGAGTTTTATAGAAGCAAACAATATACAGACAAAACAAATTACGCCTTTTTAGGAAATAGTCCAATTAATAAAAAATAAAAGACCGCTTTCTGGATTAATTGAATTTCGAGTTACAATCAATTTCGTCGACGAAACCTAAGAAAACAATTATAAAGCTTCGAAAATACCTCTTAAGATTGCGTGTGACCCTTCCTAACAGCATCCCCAAATTGTCAATATGTGTGGATTCCTGTTGTCTTCAAAATAAGCGGCATTGGATGTCGGCGGAAATCCATCAGAGTCCCCAAGCGCTGTGTTTACTCATTCAGGATTAGAAAAGTACCGCCTTATTACAAGCAATTTCTTTCTGCCCCGATAAATTAACCCTTAATTTGGAGATTGATGAGGCCGAAGGAAACGCAACGTGGTTGCCTAAATGAAGATAAATTGGACGCCGGCAAAATCACTGCTCCCGCCCCTATACTGGCCGTGAATATTCGTCTTGAATTGCTTTCAAATCGGGAATCAAAGCCACTAAGGGACTATCTTTCGAGGAAAACACGGATGAGCGCACAGCAAGATTTTTCTTGTTAACGATAAATCAATTCGTGAAGACTGTGCTTGATTGTTTTGTAATTGCGTCGCTATCACCAAGGCTGAGAGAAATATTACTTTAATCAATGTTTGCAGAGGCAATGGATAGCTTCGCGACTCTGAACAGCTTTGCGCTGCGAAATTGGCAGCTATACAGCAGCCAGGTAGAGTGCAATTTACGAGCTTCAGAATTTACCACCAGTTGGGACTTTTCTAGAGGTCAGGCAATGACCCAGTTTAATCACAGACTCACTCGTAGCCGGCCTTCCAATTTAAAATTTTAATGAATAATTTGTCAAACTGGAAAATAGGAGAAAGCAATAACGAGTATGGTGGATAAAAGCACTCATTGTAAATTGAAATAAGTTAAAACTGCCGAAGAGTGCTACGAAATTGATATCAACTATGCGATAAAATGAACTCATATTTGGAGTATCGGGGACCAGTTGAAATCCTATTGCCTTTACTTAGGGTGCATGTCGTTAAAAGTATTACACGCTTGAAGTAACGGAGCACACGCGATACAATTCCCGGCAGAGACAACCACAGGATGAAGATGTCAGTTTCAACTTAATCCCCTCATCTTAGAAGATAGATGGCTGCAAAAACTAGCTTTCTTCCGAGCAATTTCTTTCTCATCAGCGACATTAACCCCAAATCCAATGATTGATGGGGTAATGTTCAGGAAAAAAAACCGCGCCAAGGCTTCTATGTCGCCGGATGGCGGAGATGGGGCAGAATTTTCAGTTAATTATCGCCAACACATTTAAAGCGCGCTGATAGCGCCACAATCCTTCAGCTTATTTGTGGCCAACGGGTGGAGTCCTCCCTCGCGGGATAATTCAGTCACTCACTTAGGACCTAGTTCACCCAAAACCTGAGAGACTCAGAATTGCGCGATTCTCGAACATTTTGGGCGCTCCTGTTTGTACACGCACTAATCGAATTTCGCAATTAACCTAGTCCCGAGAATTTACGGCCGGTTCGTATCATGAATCGAAGCTTAATGCTACAATCGATAAGTCAGCAGAGATTAGAACATTTCCCTCACATGGCATCATTGTCAAATAATCTCATCAAAATACTAAGGGCTTGCGTAAATTCTTGGTCCCCGAACTTAATGAATTTAAATTGCATACATATATTTTTTTTAACGGAGAAAAGAATACAAATGTAATATTTGTAGTGACTTCTTGATTATCAAAAATAATTTACTGATAATTTTCAATATTTACATACGTTTACCTTATACAATTGTTAAGAACATGTACTAATAATTGGAATAATATCATTGTTTAAAGTATTTTTTTGCATAAAGCTATAAAGAAGAGGTGAAAATTTATATGTTTTTTTTAAACATTATAATTCAATTTTCAACTTTTTGGGCCGCAGTTTAGTTCATATTCTTGGAAAACTTGTAGTAAAATTTATTTTTTGATTTGAAATAAAAATTACGATCTCCAGAATTCGAACAGACCTAAATGTAAATTGGGACATCAAGAAAACATCCGCAAAATTTAAAAACATTCAATTGAGATATTCCTTTTAAAAAATAATCCTAAAGAAAGACTTAAAATTTGACCTCGTGATGTTGTTCCCCTCTTAATATCTAAATATTATTAGCTATTTTAGTATGCGTATTTGAATACTTACATATGTTGGAAATCATAACATAACTTTTCGATTTTCTGAGAAAATATGATCTTTACTTTTATAGAATACTAAACGGAAATAATGAATGTGTATTTGTATACAAAAAATAATAACATTTATTTTATTGTTTGTACTGGTCAGAAAATGTTCTTTTGTTAAAAACCCAAAAAATTTATTTATTTGTATCTATTCCCTAATTTTGTCGAATAGTTTATTTACTTGAATTTCTACCTAATACTTTTAACTAGCCTAATCCGACTCATCAGTATCAATGTTTTTTTAACTGATTTTCATTTAATTTAAAAAAAAAATATTATAGTCTGAAACTTTTTTTTTTTTTTTTTGAGCATATTTAACACCTACTGATACCTCAAAGTTTTATTATAGTTTCGAAGTACGCAAAAGCTTTTGACAATCAGTTAATAAGTGCTTACAAGATTTTTGAAATGGATAAGGTGCTTCCATTCCCCCTTTTCACAGCATTATAAGAGAAATGTTTTTGGTCTTTATCGCAATAATGGAAAAATCTGGTGTTCTTTCACATGAGTATTTTAAAGAAAAATTGGAAAGATTAACATAGTTACGCTTTGGAGCTCTGATTAATGTCCCCCGACGTCTCCCTTCCTTAAATGCATTTTCTTGTGGCAGCCAACAGTGACTGAGCTGCAACTTTTCTGACCTCCTTCTTCCATGTGGTGATTTTCGCTGATGGACTCCATTAAATCATTTCTGCAGGTAAATAACAGCGTTGGATGGCTGTTGGGTGGTAATAATACCTTCGGGTTTAAAACGTTCCACCACCGTAAATTTTATGCTGAAAGCACAAAACACCAGGGGTAGAAAGAGCCCAGTAAATCCTCTCGAAAGAGTGATGGCGTCCATAAACTGTTCCAATAAGATACTCACTCACACACGGTATCCTTTTAAGACTTTTATGCCAAAATCCCAACTTACCTTTTTGCTGCAATATTTCGTACGTACATATTTTTGAAGTTTATGGTGGGAGTAATCTTGAGGGCTCCTTTCTTAGTATTCCTCGTATCTGGGTTTTGTAAAATGAGTGCCGGTATTATTCAAATATTTCTTGAACAAGAATTCATGTCAAATTATAGCAAACAACAAGAACGTGTGCCGTACTATTCCCGAAGTAGATAAATGGACCTTGAGTGCTTTGCGTTTTCTTTGCAAGGATTTTTATAGGGTTTAAAAAAAAATTTCAACCTTTCTTTTACCTAAAACTTTCGATTATTTTGAAAGGACAATATTGAGATGAGAATTTAAAATTCAACGTCGAATTTTTCTATCGGGCAAGTAAGCAGGTAGAATGTGGAAGAAGAATTAGAATATCCTCACATCATAATTAGATCTCATATTTTAAATTTTAAATTCTTACACGCGCAATTTTTCTCAGAGCTTGGAATATCTTTTAAGAGTAGTAGTAGTCAGCCAATTTAAGGAACGATATTTTAAGTTCCTTTGATCGTTATAATATTTTATAATTGATTTACGTTACAGTATAGAATTATTTGGGATCTCAATAGCACAATACAAATTTGACTCTGTTCTCATCATTTGATGATATTTCAGAACAGGAAATGTGAAAATGTTGTTTAGTTACTGAAAGATGTAATAAACAAATAAAGGTCTTATTACTAGTGACAGGAGTATATGTAGATACCTTTATAATTCTAAGGTAAATCGATTAAATTAAGATCTTTGATTTATATAATTTCATTATTAGACTGCGTATGATAATATATAAGTAACTACACTCAGGAAAATAATCTTTTAAATTCGATAGAAACAATATTGTATCAATAATTTAATTAGATTTTAATTTTGCGAAAAGAACATCAGTTTGCTTGCTTATATACCTACTTCACATAAACAACTACCTAATCCAAAAATTGATCACATAATTTAAATTCATGGACTCTAAGAACAAAAATTATTTATTAAAAGGAACCAATCCGTTTGCAAAATACTTACTTTGTTTATATTTTTCCAAGTTTAATAAAAGTATAATAATTATAGTGTACAATAACTAAAAATTGTAATAAAAATGTGTAGCTTTAACTCTGTGGGAAATAAGTTGAATATTTCATTGCACTGAAAGAAAAACCGTAGGTAATATTGACAAAATATTTTTATCAAAACTTAACAAAATAATTTTATTAAATTAAAAAGATTTTGTCAATATGATCCCAGAATGTGGTAATTTGAAAGAAATGTTTATCATTATGATTAATAAACGACCAAGTTCCATCAATTTGTTAAATTGAAAAAAATATATCGAAATTGTATTCTTACTGACACTGACGCGAACGTTAGCGAGAAATATTTTGTTCGAGACACACTACTTTGTCAATATGATAAACATATTTTCAAAACTTCATTTAAATTATCAACTCATTTTATCATATTGAAAATTAATTTGTTACCCTTTTTGTACGATTGACAAATTTTATCAAATTGACAGTTAAAGGGATAAAAACATTGTTAAACTGAATAACAATTTGTTAATCAAGAGGAATTTGGATCTGAAGCAGCGTCAGCTCATTTAACTGCACTCCAGATCTAAAGACTCAAGGCGTATAACATTTTTAGTCAGTTTTGTGAGTTATTAAAGTGTTTTTGTGTACAAAAAAACATACGTGAACCGTGTATTTTTGGTTTAAAAACATCATACAACATAAAAAGGAATAAATATGGTAAATAATATTGACGAATTGGAAAGTTTAATGACTGAACTCCATCTCGACATAGAAAGAGTTAAAAAATGTCAACTTCTTTATTTTTTAAAAGGTAAGTGATTAAGAAAATGAAATTGTGGTGATGTTGTGTCTAAGTAAATATAAAATTTTTAGAGTGTGAAATCAACCGATCAGTTTTGAAGCACATGACTCTTAAACATCTTGACAAGTTCTTTGAAATGCATCAAATTCCAGTTGGAATACAAATTCTTTTTGAACAGCGTCTTCAAGTTTGGCAACAGCTTAATGTACGCAACAATCTTGAGCAATATTTTCTATTTAACTAAGAAATATCTTACTATTATTTCAGCCATAATTAACACTAACAAAGCTTATCTGCTTTTTAATTTCAATATCATATTTTTTCACTTTAATAAAATAATATTATCAGTTTAATTAAGTCATTGCTTAAGTTTCGGTCATATTTTATTATTAACAAAGCTTCCATACTTTATAATTTTAACATCATACATATTTTCAATATAATAATAATGGTACCCTAATTAAATTATTACTCAATAATATTATCAATTTAACTGGGCATATGTATGCTCTATGTGTTTAAGCTATAACTTACTAACTTACTTAAATATCACATTCAAATCTTTTTTCCGTTGAGGTAATGTTTCGGTTGAAAGAATATTTCTAATTATATTGCTATTATTTTTATTTATTCAAATTTTAAACACGGGTACATATATTGCAAACTAAGACTTCAATAAACATAAATCTTAATTTTTAACTATTTTGAAAAATTGAATTATTTTTTATAACAACTAAAAGAATATGGATGACATATCGCAATACCTTTGCTATACTAAACTACCGAATGTACCGTTACAACAAAATGAAGAATCCGAAGGACATATAATAGACTCAGGTCAAACGCTTCGGTTGCTTGTTGATTCCGCAAATATTGGATGTAACGAACCTACAAACACTTTTGAAAACCCAGAGCTCTTTGAACTTTTGACGAAATGGGGTGTACAAATCTTGTACGATAAGTGTATTGGTATGTACGCATTTAAAATTCTCAGTACTCTCAAGCCTATAAAAGTAATTTAAATTATTTCAGAAGAACAAATTGATTTGGAAATCATGAAATATATGACCCCAAGGCATGCAGAGCTTTTAACGAAAAACTTTAAACTTGGAATTTTAATTAAATTCGAATATAATTTGAAAGAGTGGCAAATGTCCGAAAATTCAACTGTCGTATCATCCGTTTCTGAAGGCACAAAATCTGATTTATGTTTAAACTCCCAAAAACATACTTTTGAGGGGAATAAAGAAAATGCAATAAATGTAGAAGATCTACTGCAGCAAAGCAGTCAAGGAAGGGCATTAATCGAGCGCCGAGATAAAAATCTCAATGATGGGTGCAGAAGCATACTGTTGGACATACTTATAAATCATTTAATACAAAATAACATAAAGATGACCGTTCCTTTAGCAGAAAAATTGTCGAAAGAAATTGTGACCATTTTTCCCAACGAGATTGAGGTAATTTTATATTATACAAATATTTTTAAGTTTATTTTAATTTTTTTTCAAATTTTAGTCAGTGTATTTCTTTAAAGAGGGAGGAAAAGCCCCAAAGGGAAAAATTTATGCTAAATATTTTAATCAATTGAGGTGTCTGAAGAGCAGTGGTCTCGTGCAAAAGAGATCTTATTTAAGGGAAGCAGGAACTTCAAACAATTCTCGCTCTATTGATCCTAGCTTATTTGGTAATATTTTTAATATAATTTTGTTGTTTGTCTGTTTTTTGATTTATGATACTAATATTGAACATTGTTTTAGATTCGGAAGAAAATATTGAGGACCATTTAGAAGCCATAGAGACCGATAACTGCTCTTGGTCTGAGATAGAGAACCACTACGCAGCCACATCAAAGCATAGAATTATACAAATTTCACAAACCACAACTACTGCAGAAATTGTTAAGAAATGGAAACATTTTAAAAGCCCTCTCGGTTATAAATTGGTAGGTTATATGTTTTTGTTGTATGTTGCAATTATTATATTAATATTACTATCATTCTTAGATTGATTTGGACTTCAAAACATTGTATCCAGAAGCATGCAGTCTTATTAATAGTATTCCCGAGTATTCAAATAGATTATTCCAAATTCTGGAACGGCGCATTAAAGATCCTGCCAGTTTATCCCTTCTGAGCGGAATAAAAAATATTGAATCTTTGTCCGAAAGTAAAAAATCAATATAAATGCAAGCTTTTCACGATTTTACTTATTTTGCTTTGATTTCAGATGGACGATACGCAACAATTTTATACTTGCTTCATGCGGTTCTTGTGCCTACTTCAAAGGCAGTAAAAGTTGAAAATGGAAAGAAAGTCCATATTAAACATTCAATAAAGGACTCGCAAAATTCGTTTTTAATAGTGGGAAATACGGCCGATGAAGCTGATACAATATTATCCAGAAAATTGGAAAAGCTTCAAGCTATACAACCACTGATATTAATCACTGGCAGTGTCATGGATCCTAAAACTATCATAATTTTTTTTGACGGCATAAAATACAAAATTTTTTCTTTTATACAAGCAGTTGATATCTGCTTTAAAATATTCAATTTATTCAACTTAGAATACCCTTTAGCATCCACTTTAGTTTGGAACTTTATTCAAAAATTTTTCTATTGCATTAAAACTAAGTTCGACAAATGCCACCCAAGTATTAACTTACTATGTTCTGAGCTAAAGCAAAATTAATACTTAAAAATAAGTTATTTACAAACACACATATTAGAACAAAAATTGTACGACATACAAATGTGTATCATGCTTAGGGCCGTATTCGGTTTTAGCAAGTGAGTATCATTACAATAAGTTGTTTTTAAACTTAAAAGAGAATTTATGTCTTTGTTGCTTGTCTCCCATTTTCTTTTCATAAGCTTTTTTCACCGTCTGCTTTTCATGATTACATTTTCATCTTAATCATCTCATTTAACAAAACCGAACACGATCTTAATTTCACTCTATTTAAAATAAAATAAAAGAATATTTGATTATGTTAAAAAAACAATTTTTTATTTAGTGACCAATTTCCACATATTTTACCTATATTTGTCAATTTAACAAAATATGTTAAAAAACTCTTATTCGAATTGAAAATGTGCATTGTCACTGTGACAAAATGATTTATCACTTTTCAACAAAATTTTGTTGTTTTCACAAAATTAATCTTTCGATTCAATGAAAATATTATTCAAAAAGTGAATTCTGCTTTACAAATTAGACAAATTTTTTGTCAATTTGAAAAATTCCATTAAGGACTTTTGACAAATTTTTATCATTATTCTGTTGATATTTCAATTGTTAAATTTACAATCGTTTTATCAAAATGACAATATTTTGTATTATTTTTTCAATTTGAAAATCAATTTTGTTGACCGTATGTTGACAGGTATTTTATCAATTTAACCTAGAAATTCATCATTCTGATCAGGGTTTTTCTTTCAGTGTGGTAATCAGATTTAACTCATGCGTTGAACTCTTCTATCATTTAAGATTATTGTGTTGATGTTTGTACTCACTTTCAGAAGTAATAATTTATTCAAAAATGTTTATTTTTATTTTAAAATGGGAAATGGTAAATTCTAGATTGAGCACAAAATGTTAACAAGCAATATAAATATTTGAATCGATAATTCTGTTTGTAGAATATTAAATTAACTTTGTTGAATGATTTTTTTATTTAGTTTTCTTAAAGTTGTTTTAAATAATTTGTTACTAATTTTACAATGGTCTATAGCAAATTTCAAAAGCGTTATAATCAATTATTGTCTCGCTCTTTATCCGATAAGTTTCTTCATGACCCCCCAGGTACTGTGCGTTCGGATCTAATACCCTAGGCACACGACACATAGGAATGATTATTCGAATGAGAATGATCATTGCTTGTCGTGTGCGTACCAATATAATTGATACAATGATCATACCTTCCGTCATTGAACCAATTAGGTCTACGCAAGCTCATTTTTGTTATAGTATTATCCTTGATTCTCTTCGTAATATTTGTATAAAAATATTTAAATTGTCAGACACAATATAGCTTTCCATCGCCCACTTAAATTGTTACAAACATTTCTCACTAATGACAAGTCTATTTTCAAATTTCTACCAACTGTGTCGTGTGTCGCAAGCTTTTATGAATGATCATTGACTCAATTACGTAATTGTATCAATGATCATTCCTCTGTGACGTGTGACTAGGGAATAATCCTATCAAATCTCTAATTTTAATTTATAGACCCACAGATTGTGAATGTGACAATAACAAAACGATTGCAACGATTGGTACCCAATTACTTATAATTTCCTAAATCATCTCCGCATGGTACTCCCTAAATTGAAGTTCTGTATCCGCGCCTGATTATTTGATGTTCTAATAAGCAAAGTAAAATGTTCTAAAATATGTAAAGTAAATGCTACAAGGTCGGAATAATTTCCCCCCTGCACCTTATGTCATTTGCGATTTTCATCGCATTTTATGAAAAAGATGAGTACTTTTTCCATTAAAACCAAAATCCAGGAGAGGAAATTACGGGAAGACAGCCACAAGACGTGTTGTGAAACTCAAATATCCACCCTCAGCCTTCAACGCAAGAAATGAGTTGTCATCGTGTGAAATTAACAAAGGACAAGCCCGCGAAAAAGGAATCCTTTTCAGGTACATGCGACGCAAATACGGGAACTGCGGTGGCGCTTACAACTCTCGGCACACCATTTCTTTTAATCCACCTTTCGGCGACGTGCTGAGATTTTGATTTTAATCCCGTCCGGGGTGCTCATGAATAAATGAATAAAACAAGTGACAACACGCACGCTGATAGCGGTGGCGTTATTAAAAGCTGTCACCTGCCCGTCCTCGCGCGGAGGTGTGAACTTATATCACTTTTCCAGCAACAACGTCACGGCCCATTGTGTGCCGAGGGACTGAATATTCGAGAAATTATTGCTAAATTTGGGATTCTTTCTGATCCGGGGGCATCTCAAGGTGGGATGTGATTGCGAAACAGCCTCGGCACGATGGGACAGGTCTAATATATTCCATCCTTCGCGAGCAGGGTCGACCCGGAAACAGGCGGAAAGGTGATGGGCCATGAATAGGGCGTAAATGTCCTTTATTGATTTTAAATCCAGTATCGGAGAATATTTAATTCATGAATTTAATTGGCTCCAAACCGATATAATGAGGAAGGAGAACAATCGACCTGAATTTAAGTGGTGCGCGCCATTCAGCCGTACCCGGAGGAACTCGCCCCGGAGCTGGCTTAATGAAATTCGTTCTTTCGCTAATGATTTCCCTTTGGACCCATTCAACCAGAAAACCGCCACAGTTCATGCTTCGACAGATTTAATGTGAAAATACGGAGGTCCCCGACAGCGGAGACCTGCTCAAAACACCATCGTTCACCCCCACTCTTATGCAAATTAAAAATGCTCATAATTGGACTTTATTGCGAGCCCGACTTAATTAAAACCCGGAATCCGGCCATCTTCTTCGATAGAGGATTTTTGTCGTTTAGCAGCATGCATGGCTTGTTCGGAAGTTGCTCAAGTGGGCCCCACCTGCCGAGTACCTGTTACCTGTTCAGGAGCCGGTTAATGGGATTATTTCGTAAAACAGTCAACTATTTAACGCATCCCGGGCACTTTGTCGAAAATTAATTTCACCTAATGCTGCGAAATTTCACCATAAACACTCACTAACAATTTTGAAGATTTGCTTAACCGGATTCCAGGTGATTAAATAAACTTTCTCAAAGGGGCACATCCTCCGTGAAGCCATAGGAGGTATCCTTTGGGTGCTATAAACCCAGCAGATCGCAGTTTCCACCTTATTGTGGGCAACCGTTCCTCTGATTTTCAGGTTAGCTTTGATTCATTAAGCATTATTGTCGCCGTACGCAGACACCCGCTCAGGTGGCCTCGGGATGTGCCTAAGAAAACAGGTATTTAGATTTTAGAGCACCGATTAGGTGCTAGCTGGCAGAGCCGCAATTAATGTGGACCAGCCCAGGAGGACTACAAAGACGGGCAGTTACGTCTTGGAGAGGTGCGTCTCCCTTAATTGATCCCCAAATTGTCTAACTTTTCTCAAGTTTTGTTTGAGACCGAACGGTTACAAACAAAACATTGAAAAGTTTTCTGTTGTCCTATACCTTAATTAAGTTTTCCAACATATACTAATCGATTTTTTTAAGTGTTACGATTACGACGTGTGAGAAATCCCAGCCTCAACCCTTCACCCTAAAAAACAATAGTCAGAAAATTTGTTTAGGACATTGCAAATAAGAAACGTTTCGAAATAACTCTATAAACTGGTGACTCTGCCAACCTTTCACCCATAACTCGGAAATTCAGTATTACCCATTATTTTCCCGAAATAATCTACTTTCCGAAGTCAGGACCTTATTTGGATGTTTAGTCATCTGTTATGCAAGAAATTCATCACTCAAACACCCAGCTATTCTTATATGCTTATCTTAGGATTCGTCCTTTCTGAGGGTATACGACTCTTCTTCTTTCTTTTATCGCCTTTTTCCTGCTATTTGCTTTCTAGTTTCTAAAGTGTTCAACTATTTTTATTTTGAACCACCAGAAAAATACAATTAAAATCATACCAAATTTCATATTATTATCTACTTCCTTTTCGCTTTGAGTCTATCAATTTAGGAATAGAAAAACATGAATTGTCCATCATTCAGCAATCAACAATTTATTCTTCTTAGTAATCAGGATTGGAAAATTAACTCCGGGAGGTTTTGAAATATATAAGAGGATACAGGTCAGAATTTAATCATCAATGCCGGAGGTACATATACATATTATGCTAACTACATTTCAAAATTAAAATGCGAAATTTTTTTTAAAAATTTGTATGTAGACAATAAATGATATCATTCCCAAATCAAAAAAAAAATTATGTAAAAGTTTTATACAATTTTTATAATCAACAATTCTTTTATTAAATATTTTTAAGGTTTAAAATTCAAACTACTTATTTAAAAATTAATTTGCAGAGAAAACCACCTCTATAAATAGTTGTGAAACAAAATATACCTACATACATTGGTTTAAAAAACGCAAAGAAATATAAACAGAATATTTTAGGAATAAAACGCTCTATGAGTTTTTGTTCTTGAGTGCGCTATTTTTACCCTTAAGGGAGGCCTAGTGTAACCTAGTGTAACAGCTAAAAAAAAATCGCTTATTTCAAACATTTTATTTTTAGACTAAATATATTTTTATGATATTTTAATGAATTAGACATAGATTAAACATCTTTCAAAGATCTTAAAAAACAATTTAATTAATTTTTTCGGTACAAAATGGCGGCGTGGTAAGCATTTCTATCAGACCTCATTTGCGAAGTTTGTGGGAGTAATATCTCAAAAACTATTAAAGATTTTGGGCTGCAATTTTTACCAGATTTAAAAAACAACTTTTCTTCGTAGTTGAACCCACTTTTTTGGTAAATTATTGTTATACATTTTATTTATAAATATTTATAGGTCAACATTTGATGCGAAAAATGGAAAATTTTGTTCAAACTTCAAATTAAATGCTTTTTTTTCAATTTTTTATATATTTTATAGGTTTAACTACCAATTATGAATGTTATTAAAAAGAAATTTTTTGAATGGATGTTCCAGGTTCACTCTAAGAGCTGTAATTACTCCCACAAATTGGACATCGCAACTGCAACGCTTCTGATAGAAATGTTTACCACGCCGCCATTTTGTACCGAAAATATTAATAAAAAAATTTTTTAACAACTTTAAAAGATGTTCTATAAGGCCTAATTCACTAAAATATCATAAAAATATAGTTAGGCTAAAAATAAAATGTTTGAAATAAGCGTGTTTTTTGAGCTGTTACACTAGATGCCCCCCTTAATTAAGATTCAGCCCTTTTTATGAATTTACATGTAAACATAAATAATAAGTGTAGCGGATCAGATTTATTGTGCTTTTGAGTCGGCTAGACCCATCGTAATTTAGAGATGTTGAATAACAAAAACAAAGATATTGGCAAGAACCGGACTTAGTACAACATAAGCTTTGCATAACTTGTGTATGGCCAAGACTTAAATTCTTGAAGCTGTATTTGTTGATAGGAGAATTAATAATAAGTGCTTTATGGACCCCCTGGTGTCCTTTGCCATCATCCAGACTGCACATCTCCAGCTAGTTCTTGGGACTCCATTGTCTGCGTGATTTCAAATTGTGATTGCCTTCAATGAAACAATTTTGCCTGGAGCGAGGCTGAAGTTGAGCTCCATCAGCCGCAAATTGCAATGATTGCAATCATATGGGAAATTATTTCCGACCAAGCTGAGTACTTTGCTCTGCGAGTCAAAGGGCTAACGAAATCAAGAAAACGCAATCGTCCTGTTTATCCGTCGACAAAGTCTTTCGTCAGGCGAATTATTAAATTTTTCTTTGTTTTACATTCTGGCGATTGTCGTGGTCTCGTTTTGGAACCAAAATTTCGCCGACGAAGAACAATGCTTCCTAGTGCTTCCGTAAAACAAAGTGCGGCGGATGCTGTTCCGGGTCCTTCCCGCAACGACCATTCATCCAGTGCCGGTGTGGTGTAAACACCTCCTAGACCTAGGCGATGCCGGACGGTGCGGACGGTGCGAAACCCTTCGTTTTCAATTTTCACCCGAAGGTCCTTATGTATCATGTTAAATTGCACAAGTTTTTTCCCTGAATAAATTTATCGCTGCGTTGGTAGTGAATCAGGGCGGCGGCCAGGCCCTTCGAAGGGGCTCTGCACATAAAGGCGGGCGGGCTGAGTCTGGGTCCCCAGCGCAGATACGAAACAATTTCAATGCATCTGACCTCTCCTCCGGGTGCCCTGCACTGCATCACTTCTATAAATCATTTGTTGGAAGTTTCAGACTAATAAAACTCATGGGGCCGAAGTTCACTCGATTCTGAATTTTCTGCGGTAGAGTTTGGTTCATATTTCATGGTGGAATGCTTTTTCATAGAAACTTTTCAAAAATTAGTTATTGCAACATTGAGAGAAGTTTGCAGCGATAGGTCGGAAATTCGATATGGATGGAGCACTAAACGCCCGAAACGGGTTCCTTACCGAAACAGTCCCTAATTATGGGGACTCATCGGGCATATCTATTCATTGGAATTACTTGGACTTTTGTCTGGAACGGATGGAATACTTCTAATATATTTCAAAAATACTCAAATTTCAATTTCGTCAAACCTCGAAGTTGTGCATTGGTAAAGTTTCACTATACACCTAGTTCATGAATTAATATTATATGAATGAAAATCTCATCTTTTATTCAAACGACCTAAATTTAATATGGTTGTAGTTTAAAAACTTTTAACAAAATATCTACCTTTGTGTAGATGTAACTAACTATGCTAACTATACTAGAAAGCAAAATTCGTTGTGCAATCCGAAAAACTGAAAAAAAAACTTTAATGAGTTATGGTTTCTAATTTCTACAAAAGAATGTAAAAAGTTGAATCAATCTACATTTTTGTTGAATTTAAAATAACATTCAAATTATGAAGTTAACTATTTTAACGAACGAATTTAACTTCTTGTACCCGTGTATGCAGGCAATCTCCGTTGGCTAATAAAATGTGCCTAGTTTCAAATTTCAACTTCTAAGATCGGTTGGTGAAGACGTGTTAAGCTAACTATTGAAGTGAATTGTTTTACACCATTTACTAATTTTCTACCTTTGTACCAACCTATAGATTTTGATAGTTTTGAAGTGTTTCTGTTTCTGCCAGTGAAAAAACATAAAACTCAAAATATGCTTTTTAACCCTAGAAGCCCAATCTAGGTCAATTTTACCTACACGCAAACGTATTTTTGCTGTATCTTTCGCGCGTTTCGTTCGATCGCCGTGATTCACCAAACCAACTTAGTACCCGCCAAGAGCTAACAGGAGACGGTCGTATGGCTTTGGTAAGTATCGTCATTTTGTAGTTATCGCAATGTTATAGGTCATTTTGGGCTTTGTGTAACTTTTGGATTCGTGCATAAAGTGAAAATAATATACTAAAACTGTTAATATTATTATGAAAAGTTGATTAGTTAGTCGTAAAAAGAAGTATTATTTGATTTTTTAACTATAATATAGCATTTTAATATAAAACCGAAAAAATCTCATTTTGTACCAATTTTATGTATCCTTACTTAAAGTTTTCATTTTTATAGTTTAATAAATAAATATTACTCTAATTTTCCTTTTTCTCATTTAACAACAAAAGAACATAACTGTACATTATCAAAAAATAATAGATATAATATAATAAACTGAGTCACGAGTATATTTATTCGTGTAGGTAAATTTGACCTATGTTTGGGCTTTATAGCTAGTAAAATATGATTGGGCTTCTAGGGTTAATAACGATGTGAATGATTTTTCTTACAAGTTTCGTCCGATTGAGTTGAAACTTTAACACGGACTTCTCAAACACATATGTCTCTAATATTTTGAAATACGTATTTTTTAAATACGATGCACAATCGTTATTATCATTATCATTTCTCTCAATTGTCGAGAATAGAAAAGAAAAAAGTGTGTTATTCGGCTGCTGGATTGGAACGATGCAAATCGAGATGTTTATTACTTGGTATGCATTCTTTAGAAGTTGGACAAAACTACTTTGCTAATGTTTGTAAGAGATGTGATGTTATCAATTATGAAATCGATTGCCTTTGTATACTTTCTCAAATGTATATTCCCTTCCATGATCTTAGGTCTCATGAATATTTTAATGTTCCTTATCATAGAGGGAAGTATGGCTTTAATAGGCCTAATCACTCCCTCCAGATTCATAGACCTAAATTTTATTCCAATAAAAAATCTTTTCAACGTTATTTACTTTATGAAGTTTTGATTTCTGGTATTCACTATCCTTCATATATTATTCCGCTAAGGGCCCCAATCAGTTTGGTACCAAATATCGACGGGTCCTATTAAGAGGGAACTAAGTATTTTGTGTTTCCTGAAAGGAATCTAAGTATTTTGCGTATCCTGAAAGAGATCTAAGTTTTTACTGTCTCCTAAAACGGATCTATCTTTAATTTGTAGTGTAAGAAAGTTCTAAGTCCGCGGCGCCAAAAAAAATGATTGAGAAGCACTGCTCCCTATAAGACAGTGCTATCTCCACCCTGTCATGAAAGAAAGTGCTATGTTCATTTTTTGGTAAAAGAGAGTGAAAAACTGAGGGAAAAACTGTTAGACGCTGCACACGACCCCAACATGCGCCTCGCACGTTGGGGTCGTGTGCAGCGGTGTAGTGTGCGATTCCTCGTATCTCAAATCTTGCTCGCATCTCAAAGCAAAATATCGCTCGCTCGGCGGCTCGTATCTCAAAAAACTAGTATATTAGGGCACTCGTATCGATATCGAGGTACCACTGTTTAGATAGATTATAGTGAAAAATTCAACTTTTAACCATATTTCTATCACTGATTTGCAGTTAAGAGAAGATGGAACGAGGTAAGTTCAATAATATTTTACAACACTCATGTTCACGTAGAGAATATTGAAATATAATTGGTAATATGTATTTGGGGGTTCGTTAGGGAAACAGCCGGATTAAATTAACAATTTATTAGAATTTACTCTGATACAAAAATGGCGTCTGTTTGCTTTCGCAGATGGCTTGAGAAGAAAGAGACCTGTCACTTCTCTTTACAGGCTGAAGTTGTTCGCGCTTTACGTAGGCGTTGCCATATGATATATTGTTGTTGGCGTTGCCACATGATTCCCCCGCGGAATGAGCTGCTACAGTTTCCAGAAAACGAACGGGAAAACGGACGCAGCGACCGGATCGAGTGGTGATAGTAGGTGTAGGTTGATCCAATTCCTCAGGTGTACCAGCAAGTGATGGTACAGGTTGCGGGCTCTGCATCCGTGGTGGAGCAGAATTTGATGTATTGGCCTCGAAGTAAGCTGGTTTAAGACGATCCACAGAAACAGTAGAACGCTTACCATTGATTGAAATGTCGAAAGTTTTGTCAGACTTTGATAAGACAGGATATGGTCCAGTGTAAGGCGCCTGTAGTGAGGCACGAAGAGCATCAGTGCGCAGCATGATGTGTGTGCATGTAACCAGGTCACGATGAATAAACACTCTAGGTGTCGCGTGTCGCGATGCGGGAACCGGGCGAAGTCTGCCGATGATGCTCCGAAGATGGGCCACGAAGTCTGATGGCTCAGGAACATGTGGAACTGCAGACAAGAACTCTCCAGGCACACGTAACGGCTCTCCATAAACTAGCTCTGCCACTGACGATTGTAGATCGGACTTCCAAGCCGTTCTCAATCCAAGAAGGACTAGGGGAAGCGCGTCTGTCCAAGAGGCGTCTCCATGGCACATGATAGCTGCCTTTAGGGTTCGGTGCCACCGCTCGATCATGCCATTGCTCTGCGGATGATAACTTGTTGTCCTGAATAAGGAAATACCACACAAATCAGCGAGCGATCGAAAAAGCTGGGATTCAAATTGCTTTCCCCTATCTGTAGTAATTCGAATGGGGCATCCAAAACGGGAAATCCACATATCCAGCAGGGCTCTAGCGACAGTTTCCGCAGAGATATCCGTGAGGGGAACGGCCTCTGGCCAACGAGTATAGCGGTCCACGGCTGTGAGGACATATCGGAACCCGTTTGAAGACGGAAGGGGACCCACCAAGTCAATATGAACCTGGGCAAATCGCACTGGAGGAATACCGAAAGAGCCCAAAGGTGAAGTCACATGTCGAGAAACCTTGCTGCGCTGGCATTGCAAGCAACTACGAGCCCATGCCCGACAGTCCGCATTTATCGACGGCCAGACAAAACGCTCAGCTACAAGCCGTCGAGAGGCGTTAATTCCTGGATGACTCAGATTGTGAAGACTGTTAAAAGCTGGGCGTCGAAACGGAGGTGTAAGATATGGCCGTTCCTTTGCTCCTCTAACGTCACAGTAGATGAATCGATCATGACCAGGAATGGGAATCTTTTTAAGGCGAAGAGCAGAGCCACGCTCTAAAAGAGCTTGGAGTTCAACATCTTTTTCCTGCGAGCGAGATAGAGCAACAAAATCTAGTGGGGCGTTGATGGATTCGACGCGAGAAAGGGCGTCAGCAACAACGTTGTCTCTTCCCGAGATGTGTTGGATATCCGAAGTAAACTGCGAGATAAAATCTAAATAGTTGAATTGACGAGGAGAATATTTTTCTGACTTCTTGTTGAAGGCGAAAGTAAGCGGTTTGTGGTCCGTAAATACCGTGAAGTCTCGAGCTTCAAGCATCGGAAGAAAATATCGAATACTCTCGTAAATTGCAAATAACTCACGGTCGTAAGCACTCCACTTCTGCTGCGCCGAGCTCAATTTTCTCGAAAAAAATGCAAGTGGTTGCCAGGAATCCCGAGATCGCTGCTGCAAGGCAGCTCCGATTGAATGCTGACTGGCATCGACAACTAAAGCTAGGGAAGCAGATGAGTCCGGGTGAGACAAAAGCGTGGCGTTGGCCAGCGCCTCCTTGCAAGCATTAAAGGCCCGAAACAATTCTGGAGTCCAGTGAACAGGCTTAGATCCCTTACTGTTAGAACCAGCCAAGATAGCGTGAAGTGGGGCTTGAAGTGCAGCGGCGTGGGGAATATGACGCCGGTAAAAATTTATCACTCCAAGAAATTGACGCACTTGTCGAACCGTAGAAGGCTGTGGAAAATCCCTGACGGCCTTGACCTTTTCTGGCAAAGGTTGACAACCGGAACTGCTCACCGAAAATCCCAAGAACGAAACCCGAGAAGCGCCGAGCACGCACTTATTAGGATTAATAACAACACCGTAGTGCGAAAGTCTTTCGAAAAGGGTGCGCAAATGTTCACAATGTTCAGTAGGTGATTTTGAAAACACTAGAATGTCATCCAAATAAGCAAAACAGAATGGTAAATCTCGCAGAACATCATCAATGAAACGCTGCCAGGTCTGAGCAGCATTACGCAAGCCAAAGTTCATGAACAAAAACTCAAACAATCCAAAAGGAGTTATAATCGCGGTCTTAGGCACGTCCTCCGCAGCAACCGGAATCTGAGTAAAAGCTTTCGTGCAGTCAATTACGCTAAAAATACTGCACCCAGAAAGAGCATGCGAAAAATCAAGCAAATGGCGAACAGGGTACCTGTCCGGTACTGTTCTCGCATTAAGCAGGCGATAATCTCCGCATGGACGCCAACCATTGTCCGCCTTGGGCACCATGTGGAGTGGAGACGCCCAGGAACTTTCAGAGCGACGGGCTGTACCCTCTCGAACAAGCTCCTCAAATTGAGCCTTTGCAATCCGAAGGCGATCCGGAGCCAAACGACGTGCACGACAGTGAACAGGTTGACCGGGGGTAGTCTTAATGTGGTGCTGCGTGCTGTGACGAACCTCTCGTGGAACGCCAGGGGGCTTAACGATCTCCGGAAACTCCAATAAAATTTTACAAAATGGAGAGTCTCCCGAAACAGCCCTGATGCTAGCCTGACAAGAGCTGGTCTGAAAACCCGCGGCTGCAATACCTGTGATGCCGTCTATTAGTCGTCCCTTTTTAATATCCGGGAGGAGGTGGTAATGAGCCAAAAATCAGCTCCCAAAATAGGCTCCGCGACGTCGGCCACAATCATGCGCCAGGAAAAAAGTCTACGTAAACCTAAATTTAGACTCACCTGGTACAATCCATAGGTTGCTATAGCACTTCCGTTGGCTGCTGTCAGGTCAAAATTTGTCCGACCACGATGTTCATGGAGCAGGCGACGAGGAAAAATTGACAAGTCAGAGCCGGTGTCAACCAGAAAACGACGATGACTATTTCTGTCCATGATGAAGAGACGTCTTGATGTTATTAAATGGCAGTCAGAAGCCGCCTCTACTGCTGGCTGCCTGTCACTTTTGGGGAAAAACTGCATGGGGGTACACACTTATGCGCCTCCTCACCGAACCGCCGATGGTACCAGCAAACCTCGCGTCTGGCCGACCGGGGCGCCGGTGACTTACTGTCAGACCGAGTGCTTCCTCGTGCATGAGCACGACGACCAGGACTTCCGAATCTGGAAGAAATCCTTTGGAATCCCGCGGCGAGGGCAGCGACTTGCTTTCCAAGGTCATCCAGGCGACGACCGACATCCAGCTGAGGCCCCGCAGTCGAAACTGCACTCACGGACTGCTGCGAAACGACCTCAAAAACCTTGTCCGCCAGCTGCGCGACAGCATCAAGTGCCACGTCCTGTTGTGTGGCGATAACTGCCTGGACGTGACCAGGAAGTCGTCCGGCCCACAACGTTCGAAGCAGCGAGTCCGGGACCGTTTCGGCTCCAACCAAACTTCGCAGATAGCGAAGAAACTGTGACGGCTTCCTGTCCCCAATCTCCGCCTGCGTCAAAAGCTGCCGTATGCGATCCTCTCTCGACGCTGAAAGGCGACGAATTAACTCAGCTTTAAGAAATGAATACCTCTTCTGGTCCGGGGGACTGGCGAGAATGTCCTGCACCTCCGCCGCAGAACGAGCATCCAGCTGCGACACCAGGTAATGGAACTTTGTCTCCTCCGACGTTATCCTAGCCAGCACGAACTGAGACTCAACCTGTGCAAACCACACGGTTGGGTTATCCGGCCAGAATGGAGGGAGCTTCACCGCCACGCTGCCGACGTGCTGCGCCTGAGCCTGAGGAGGCTCCTGAGGAAGCGGCGGGTGCGCCTGATGCTGCTCCGGCTGCTGTAGCTGACGCTGGGCGATCTGAATTGCGAGCTGTTGCTGAAGCTCGTCGTACTGCCTCTGCAGATGCTCCAGCTGGTCCCGAAGTTCACCCTCAACTTCCGCCATCACGTCGGGGTCACCACTTTGGGGGTTCGTTAGGGAAACAGCCGGATTAAATTAACAATTTATTAGAATTTACTCTGATACAAAAATGGCGTCTGTTTGCTTTCGCAGATGGCTTGAGAAGAAAGAGACCTGTCACTTCTCTTTACAGGCTGAAGTTGTTCGCGCTTTAGGTAGGCGTTGCCATATGATATATTGTTGTTGGCGTTGCCACATGTACATACAAATTTTATTGCGTTTGGACTGTTTGTTCAAAAAATGTTTCTGAAAGCATGAAATTTTTTAAACTTAGCTGCAAAAATCGAATTTATAGAATTAATGAAACAAACCAACTTTCCGGAATTTATTAATTTATTCAAATAATTGTTCGGCAACGTCAGCGAGATGTAAGAGTTGAACTCGTTGGATCGCGCTTTTACGGTAGGATAAGGACAAAATTGTTTTGTTTCAATTAAACGTGGTGTGTGATTAGAAATGTTTTGATGTTTTGATAGAAAGAATCGGTCTAGTAAAAGTCTAGATCCCTTTGCTTCAAGATGATTCGATTACATGATTTCTGTATCGATATAAAAAAACTGTGCTATCAAAAACAAAGGAAATAATATTTCCCGTGTTCAACAGTTTTGTTTTGTGAAAGAATCTACGCTCAATAATTGAATGATTGTTTTTTTTCTCTGATGTGAACTGATATAAAACTAAAAAATAAATAATAAAGCTGACTTACATCTATCTTCTTTGAATTTTAAAGATAGCACTCTCTTTTACCAAAAAATGAACATAGCACTTTCTTTCATGACAGGGTGGAGATAGCACTGTCTTATAGGGAGCAGTGCTTCTCAATCATTTTTTTTGGCGCCGCGGACTTAGAACTTTCTTACACTACAAATTAAAGATAGATCCGTTTTAGGAGACAGTAAAAACTTAGATCTCTTTCAGGATACGCAAAATACTTAGATTCCTTTCAGGAAACACAAAATACTTAGTTCCCTCTTAATAGGACCCGTCGATATAAGGTCCTGCTGCACGCCAACCCTACATATGGGGTATATTTGGATTCGTCACATCACCCTTCTTCACCGAATCGCATTATAATTCCCTAATTATTGCTTGGTAATCAAATAAACTCGAATTAAAAAATCATGATTGGCACACTATGCGCACGGTCACCGCCATTTGGAATTGTTCGTCACCGTCTACAGCAGCGCTGCGTACGGCTGGAAAGCGCGGCGGGGTAAACAGCTCGCTCAGCGCGGTGCACGGCTGGGAAACACGGCGGGGCAAACAGCTCACTCAGCGCCGTGTGCGGCTGAAAGCGCGGCGGGGTACACAGCTGACTCGCTGTTCACCTTCCAGCGGCAGTTTGTTTTTGGCGTCACAGTGTTTCCAAATGCCGATTTTTTGGCCAAAAGTCCTTTTTTTCATCGGAATGTGATGAAATTGTGTATGGTAAGGTTGTTTTGGTCGCTGATTTTGAAAATGCAATTTGTTTTTCAAAATTCAAAATGGCGGACCCAAAATGGCCGCCATATTTGTTTAAAAATCGCTTTTAACAAAAACGATTCAGTGTACTGAATTTGTATGAAAGACACGAATTTAAAAATGAAATTGCATTTTCAAAATTCAAAATGGCGGACCTAAAAAAAATTTTTTTTTTTTTTTTTTTTTAAACAAAAAGAGGGGGTAGAAAACATACAAAGAAAATTCATTAAGCAATGCAAAAATTTTATTGTTAATTTAAAAACATACATTGTTAAATAAAACTACTTTTAACTACTACTGTTCGTTGAGGGTTCTGTCAGATAATTCTGCAGAAACAAGTAACTTTAATGCTTCTTTTGTCATATTTTTCCCTTCCTTATTTCTAATTTATCGCATTCGAGTTATTAAAGGATCTGCAGATGTCAGGAGCCAATGGAATACATCTGGCATAGCTTTTTCTCTAGAAATTTTGAGGAAAAATGAGGAAACTAAAATGGCGGTTGCTCGCGCTAGAGCACCTAAGAGCAGCCAAATGCATAACCAAATTAAAGCTGAGTATGTCCCCTTTACGATGAATATAAAACCGCGTCGGCGTTCGGCGGCGTTTTCAACTAAACGTCTACACGAACATTGTGCAGAGTTTAAAAAAACGCGATTTTACACGGTCAAATTCCGAGTGCCCTTTATGACATAAAAGTAACGACTTTTTGAAAGAAAAACATTAGTTTACAATATACATACCTTGGGGAAGAATGTCCAAAAAAAATTTTTTCAAAAACTTCACTATTTCACTAACTATGCACTATTAAATTTGACTCCGTCAGCAGGGCAGCGAGCGCTCAAAACATCCAGCTGCGACGAACTCTGTTTTCAAACTGTTCCCCTGCCTCTGGAAATACACCTGGAAACTTATCCTTTTGCAGAATAACGTCCCAAAGTGTCCTCTACAGGATCCCATAGGAAAAAAAACCGGAATGCCGACCTTCGATTTTCGGACTTTTGGCCAAAAAATCGGCATTTGGAAACACTGTGCGTCGGTGATTTTTAGTTTGGGCGTCCGAAAGTTGGCTCAAAAACGAGCTGTGCGCGGCGGAAATTATACAACATTTTGCACCAACTGAAATAAAATTGCTTCTGATTTCACATTCTTTCCTTTCATTTACATTTTCTTTCAACGCCTTCATGTTAAAGTGCGACAGTTCGCACGGGCCAACTAGTTGTTTTTTATTATTACTAAACATTTCAAAAAAGAAACAATAACGACAAGACTGTTAAATATTCTAAATTTCTCAGTCTTTTATTTGAGGTTCATTCTACTTCATATTTACTGCAATCCTTTGTAAGGAAATATGTATAATAATTTTTAAGGCTCTGACATGGAAACGGATAATCAAAACTAATGTCCAGATCAACCAACCAACCAAAGTGCTGAATTGTCTGAATCCCGTGTAAAGTACAAGTCCTTGCCTGTAGTTGTGCCTGCCGGCTGTCAAAACATTCTCGAGTAAATGTTTAATCTGGAAGAGTTTTGACCACTTTTTCAGCGGAATAACTGCTCAATGTTAATTTTAGGGCTATTCTAGCACAAAATGGTTGCTGAACGGGTGACTATTCCTCTTGGTTAAAACGCACACATGAAGAAAATTAGGCAGGTTGACCAACGCGCAAGCAAAAAGGAAGATGAAATGGAACGGGATGACGCGATTTTAGGTAGTTCGCGATTGGGTGGTCTCTGCATTGGAGAAATGGGCATAATAATTTATAATTATAAGATGGACCATCGTCACAGCCAATTTAACTCATTTCCATAACTTTATTAATCATGCCTCTCGTTGCCAACAAAGAGCGTAAGTAGAATGACACTCATCTCAGTATTAGCTTCACTCCATTAGCCATAATTGTCAATTCCGTAAAGTGGATGTATCGCAGAGCAAACGCTCTCTTCCAGGACGCCGATGTGATGCTTCAAATTGATAAACTAAGCCCTTCCGAACTTATTGATTTTGCAGACTGATTCAACTTTTCATGAACCGATCTAGGTATGCATGTGCTTGTATATGCCCTTCCAATATCGCAGTACATAGGAAGTTATTTCAGCCAGCGTCCCCATCCGCCCCCAACTATTTTTGCTTTTAAAAAAAATCCATTTCTTGCTCACCCTTGCACCGACGAAATGAACTAGGACTAGCCCGTCGGTAACATAATTAGTGATGAAAGCATCCATTATCTTCCAATCCAAAAACTTGCACCGACTTAACAGACAACTTCGTTTTTGGAGTTATTGCATTTTCGAGAGAGTACATTGTTTTATAATAAAATATGAAGTGGCCCTTCGTTTCAACTTGCGTAAGACATTACTTTCCGCTGAGGAAATTAAGCTTATCCGCTGAAGTAATTGCAGTAATTGCGCACTCCTTCCCAAAACTTTTCTCAAGAAGTTTTCTGCAATTACATCCAATTTAGCCGTGAGGGACTTGTTTCTCAAAGTTATAAGTGTTTAAGATTCTTTTTTTCTTACTCTGGTTCTTAGCTCTCTTATTTTTATTATTCTATTTAAAATTTCTTGCTGGAGTTGTTTCCCCGTAATGGAAAAAATTACAGCTTATTTTCGGAATTTCTTTCACGATTTTTACATATGTATGTTTAATGTATACACGTTGTTATTTATTTGTACATACTGTAAAAATTAATAAGTTGAAACGAAAAAAACTTTTCAAAATACAATTAAGACAGAAGTTTCTAGGAAGAAAAATCATTAAAGCGAAAGTGCACTTTTCAAATTAAAAATGAAAAGTTTAGTTTCCCTTAATTAGTAAGAATTTGGGAAAGAGATAAAAAGTTTTTGTAGCGGTCTACTTACATAACATTTTTCGGCAAAATTAAGTCAAATATTTAGTAATTTTTATATCAAACAAGTTTTCATATTATGATAGACCGAGCCTTCTAGCACGTGGCATCATTATATTTTTGTAAGTGCTGGAAGTAACAAGTGCAACAAAATATTCCGAAGTTTTTCTGTTAAGGACTTAAGTATAATATAAAAACCAATAATTCTTAAAAAAAACCAAACACCAACAAAAATGAATTCGCAAGTTTAGTAATGAGTATAATAACATAGTTAAGATACTAATATTCATTAAAGATTTTATGTTTATAGATTGCAGTCGGGGGGCATAGCTTCCTCATGAATAGAAAATAAGAGTTACGAATGTGATGAAATTGAATTTAGAGTAAAATAAAATTATACTGAAAGCCCAAAATACGAATGAGTCTGACGGAGCATATTTCAAATTAGCCAGCTATGTCAGTTACGTTGCGGTGCAGCACGTACAAAGACTGGTTTGTTTCATAGACCAAAAATTTAAATTGACAAAATATGAAATTATTTTACACAAGTTTGTAGAAACAATATCGCTTACTCTTTGACACCCTCCCGATCCTCACATCGAAGAATGGAAGTATAATAATGTGTATTATTAAATATGTAATACTATACTGTCTACAAATTATTATATTATTATTTAAAAATTCGAAAACAACATTCTCCAAAAATATTACCGGTCTACCAAAAAAAATGTGTTTCTTGTTCTGGGCTTATTTCATAATTTTTCAAAAAATACCCTTAGCCTCCAGAGATGGTACGAATAATATTGATTTTGTTTGTCCATTTTTTTTTAAAGAATAAACGTTTTTCATAAAAGTTTGTAGGTTGGCTTAAATAAAAGACTGAGCCCTAATTTATGAATATCAAATTCAACTTATCTCTATAACCCTTTTTACATAACTTGGTGAACAAGTTTTGGTTTTAGGGTGCGTTTGCCGTGTTATTTATTCGCTATCTATTGTATGGAATAATCGGCTTATGTATTTTTATATAATATAATAGCTTAAGATTCAAGCTTTTATTTAGCTTATTATATTAGCTCCTAGAACAATTGGTTATTTTTAATGATTTTTATAAATGCTAAAAATACGGCGTTTTGGACTTTTTAACCCATATTTTTCCTCAAAACGAAAGAATATTTAATGTTTTTGTTTTCGAATTCGTAATCTACTGAAGAATCCTATAGAAATGATCTGTCATTTGTTCGGGTGGTTTGGTGTTAACCTGTGTATTCAATAATTTAGATTCAAAAAAAGTCAAAACCAAATTTGTAAAGAATATAGGTCTATACGAGTATAATAAGAATCAAACAATTTGAAAAAAAATCAAATGAGTGTTTTCGAGATGAAAGAAATTAAAATCTTTCGTTTTTGTACGGCTGCGTTTATCACTATTTTCTATTCATTGATGTAACTTAACCAGTTTTAAGGAAGTGTACTTTTATTGGGAATTTCTATGCATCAACATTAAATAAAAGAGAGCCCTCTTACCTTCGAATAATCGTTTTCCTCTAGACTGGAGCTATAAGAAAAAACAATTCCCGGTGATGAATCGAAAAGGTTAAAGCCAAATTAGAATGACAAATCCTGAATTACGAGAACTTCCTAAGAATTGTCCCACTTCAGCCCGAGAATAGCCCGTAAAAGAGACCAGTCCCGATGGTAGCAAATTGTCGAGCTCTTAACACAGTTAGCACTTCATTTGGCCATTTTTATCGACTTTCTTCCGGCAGATTCTTGGTCGCTTTAAAGAAAAAAGCATCGAAGGTCAATCATGAATTTTAATAGCCTATTTCAGGGGAATTTCCATCCATTAGATGTAATTTAAGCTTTTAAGCTTGCAAAAAAGGAGCTAATGGCGTACACAATAACAGGCTCCGAGTGTTACTTGAGATTACGTAATAGGTACTTTGCGAGAGCGGTGGAAAATGTATTATGTTTCCTAATGTCCAGGGCATAAATCACGGCCCGAAAAGGAATCTTTTCCAGCAATCATGCTAAAACGTCTGCTACCAAATAGAGCTCGGGATTTGTCCGGCACAGTCACCTTATACCTTCCCGGATGGGTCTGACAAAATGAAGTGCACGATATTAAAGTCGGTTCATAATGTGGTGATTTCATTTCTGATGTCCCTGATTCCTCCGGGAAGTTTTCCAAGCGACTGACCTCAATTGAACTGAAAGCTCGTGAAGAGTGCCATTAAATTTGTTTCCACTCTCGAGATTTTTGTGGCACAGACAAAAATAAAGGAGGATTCGCGCAGGCGGACGACTGGCAACAGCACGTCCTCCTCGCATTAAGATCTCTTCCCGTAATTGTGTTTTATCGCTCGAATCAGCAGCGATAGCTTTAATTTGTTTTCTATTTATTTTGCTCCGATTATCAAAGATTTTAGAACAATTTGGCGATACACTTTTGGGTCATTTGAGAAATTTCGGGGGGTTGGAGCTCTCGTTTTTCGTTGTGAACCCCATTCGCTTCGATGGATATTTAGAAATCGCACGAACTATACAATTGAATTTATATGTCATGAAATGTATCAGGAATGAATGCGACCTACCCAATAATGAATTTCTAACTATCGTCTCTCATTAGAAAATTAACTTTGGTTCTCATTTGGAAAACCTGCACTGGGAATTCCTAACGGTTTAGAGTTAGAATTTAGAGTCTAAATTCTAAAATTAGAGTGCCTAGTCCGCGATTCTCTAACAAAAAACGATGTAAGTTAGAGCCAATTTGACAGCCCTAAGTTAGAGCAAAATGCGGCAATGGCGCTAACTTTCGGTAAAGAGATAAATTAAATAACTATAGTATATCACTCTAAATTTACTCGGAACTTTCATCGCCATTTTTCATGCAAAAATGCAATATTTTGTCCGATATCTAACTTGCTCTAAGTCGTAATAAGCTGCTTTTGACGAAGGTATAAACAAAAACTGGAGGTTCTGAGAACGTACATATTTGTCGGTTAAATTTTAGGAAGTAGACAACTAGAGCATATAATTTCATGCACTTTTTCTCAATATAATCTAGCTCCACTAAAATATCATTAAATGTTTATACTAAAAACGAACAAAAAGGAAATATTGTCCAACCTACCTTAGACCTGTATAATCAAAAAGAAACGCCATCAAAATTCTCTCAATATGGTAGAAGACAGCCAAACACCAAGGGATTTCTAAATTCATTCGTGCGTTCTGTTTTATAGCTTTTATAGGCCCTGAATTGACCTTTTACATTTTTTCTTTTATACTACCTATTTGTAGATAGATCTTTAGGAATGCTTCCAAAAGATAATTTTAAGATTTGCTACTATCAATTAAAAATCGCAATGTTATTTCGGAAAAGAATTTTTGTCCAAACTTTTGATAATTTTTGAGAGCAAAATTAGTCTTGATTTTGCATCCCTGCGAAATAAAGGACTCTTGTGGTCTTATTATTTGAATTTAGTAATGAGCAGAATTGATCTTGGTGTCGGTTTTGTAGAAAGTTTGAGACGAATAACAATATTTGACTTACAAGAGCGAGACCAAAATCAAAATCGTGCGAGACTTGACCAAGAACAAAATGGCGCTTTAAACCAAGCTTTTCAAAACAATATTATACACATTGAAAAATGAAAATACAATCATATCCACATTTAATAAACACGTCTTATATTTGAATTAAATAATACAGTAAAGTTAGATTTTTATAAGGGTGCTCCAGGGTAAATTGAACCCCAAAAACTTTATTATTTCTATCTACTTCGCTGATCCAAATCAAAAAAATTATTGTCGTTGTTTCTTTTATAAATACTTTTATCAAAATAACGCAGTGATTAATGTACAAAATTCCAAATCTGAAGGTGCCAGGACCTTGTCGTCAACTCTAGGCTTTTTTCAGATAAAATTGACAAAAACCTTCGACAAAATAAAGTTGACATTGATAAAATTTTAAGAAAACAAGGAAATAAAGATTGCTTCAATAACTAGTTCAGTCGAAAGGCTTTATCATTTTCCTCTATTTTTATATTTTTTATTGCTGACTACTTAAACGGTTTAAGTATGTAGCTGGAACTAATTTACCCATTTTACTTATAATTAATCTACCAAATACGAGTAAATAAGTTATCCAAATCTTTTGAGTACCTACAAAAACGAGACAAAGACTAAGTCTATTGATGCAAGACCAAGATCACGACCAATACCAAGCCTATCATAATCTTGATTTTCTGATCATTTTTATTTTCGCCTAGGTAGATACTGATTGACATATTTAGTACCTTCAAAATTATCAAAAATTACATCAAAATTAAATTTTGGATAAAGTTGTATCGATTTTAATTTTTCTAATCATGTCTAATAATTTCGTATATTTATCATAAAATCGGTTTTGTTCAAAATTAAAATTGCCTATATGTACATATGTATATTTTAATTCATTTTCAATGAAAAACTTAAAAGACAGCAAAATGACGGAAAAATGCATTTAATTTCTTAATTCTAATTAGCGCATCATTCGAAAGTTATTCTGCTATCTTCAGTAAGTCCAATGAAAGGGAAGAAGAAGTAATATCTATAAATTCTTTTAAACCTAAATATATGAAGTATGGTAAATAACTAATCACAGATTAATGCATCCTACCAAAAGCTGACAACTCATCATGTCGTAGAGTCTTTATAACTTTGCAAGTGCCTCGTCCTCATCTTCCACTAAGAATTCCAGGACGGGGTGGCATCGATAGTATAAAATGAACACAATAGTTCCTTCCTTCCCCATTGTCTTTTTAGTGGTGGCTGATGAGTAGCTACCTCTCAGACGCCATTGAATTTTAGCCCATTTGAACGAGGTCGACCGAATTACCCTCGAGGGCGAATTTAACATTTTCATTTAATTAAACATTTCAATGAGTGCCCGTTTAGCACTTTTATTGGAAAAGTTTACGCAGTCCGAGGCGAGGAAATAGATTCCGGCGAAGCACCATAAACAAGTTGGTCGAAGAAGCCTCCAGCGCCCTAGTCAGAAGAAGAAGTGGGAAAAAGTTCGTTGGTAGTATTGGAAAATTTTCAAAACAATTTTCGCCAACTTGTTTAATTAAGTTAAGCAGAAGTTTATGTTGACTAAACATTAAGATCAGTTACAAGCTAGATAGGTTAAGCACTCGTCGGGCACATAATTACTGTGGCTAGAATCCGGACAACTTCCGGCGAGGCTAGTCTCATCTTGAAAAACTCAACGAATCCAGGATCTGTGCATGGGAAATGCTGAAATAATTACCACTGATCGATATTTGCCAAAGTCATTAAACAGCTCTGGACTTAGTGATACGGATAAATTCGGAATGGAATGTGGCAGATGACAGCGGAGACAATCCAACTTCGGATGTGACAGACGTTTGCTATTGATCTTTGGGCGGCCCGCCCCAGCACCGGCTGCAGAAAGCGATTAAGACCTTCCTTCGAGCAATCAATAATTACTTTGGGAGTTCGTCGACGGGAATAAATCAAAGTTAAGACTCCATTGGAGATAAGTGCGGGCGTTATCATAATCTTTCCGCCACTTTGTGGGGTAAACAGAACAATTTGTAAAGTTTTGGGTGACGAAAAATCCAGAGGAATGAGCAGAGCTAAGGAGCTCAGTGCTCTAAAGGAGGACCCGACCATCTCCAAAAGGAGTGTTACAGCAGCCAATTCACTGCGACAGGATTTCTTAATTAGCAACATGCCAGGACAAACAATTTAATTAAACGATACGACACACAGGAGTGCTATTTGGGGCAAATGAAGACAAACTAGCCGCTCTGGCAAACAACTGTTAATTAAAACAAATTTTCTACAGCACGTAAGGCCTTTCAATCAATTAACATATCTTGTCCGGAAAAACCTTCCCAGCAGCCGCCGAGTTATTATATGATGGATTCCTAGATAACTAACTAGCTAGACTAAGGCTAAGGCGGCACTGGCGCTTCTGGGCGTCTTCCACGGGTGTGCCGGGCGTCCTGACGCCTCCTCTACAACTAGCTGAATGTTTAATTAGCTTAGGGCGAAGGGACAAGGGTGAGGACTGGGAGGAAAAGTGGGGAGCCTTAAACGTTCCTGCAATTTGTGGGACTGTTTAGAAATCATCTGAATAAGCAACGATCTTTATGAACGGTGGAATATTAAAATCAGGTTTTCGAAATGAATTTTTGTTTACTGTCGTTGCTGCGGCCCTGAATTAATCAAGTACAACTTTTCTATGCTTTGTGTGCATATGAAAAGCATATTTTTTTGAATAGCCAAGCAAGCAAACATTAATTAGTGCTTAAATGGAAGGACGATAAAACTTTGAGTGACTCTAGAACTATTGAAACGTTTTCAGCAATTCTTATGGAAATTGCAAATTGTTGAATAAACTATTAGATCTTCTAAAAGTCAGTTGTATTATGATATTAAATAGAAATTTAAAAATATTGGAAATAAGCATTCTCTTATGAAACCACTTTATAAACAAATATTTACATATATAAGAGTACAATTTTTATATTACGGATTACGAAAATATTTGAAAACTGCATGTTCTTCTTAAAAGTTTATAAACTACAAAGTTTTACTCTCAAAAATAACTTTTTTGGCAAATATAATGCATTTTATGCAATCCAAGTTACCGATTAAATGCATTATTATCTCTATAAGCAGATTTTTCATACTTTTTTTTTTCAAGTTCATTATTAAAAAAAAAGTATGAAGCGGAAGAGAACGAAATCGAAATTGCCTTCGATATTAATAAAGAAACGGGAATATCTAGTTGGTTTGAAATTTTGACTTAATCAGTCTTTTTTAGAAAATCAAGTAACTCTCCATATAAACATAACCCAGATTTCTCTGGTACGGACAATTTATGTAAGCAATCACATGCAGTACAAATAGTTTCTCGCAGAAAGTTTACATTTACGATGTTCGCTTTTCAGATAATTTATTAATATATTTTATACACCCCAACTTTTACTACAGATCAAATAATAATCAAGAAATGTAAATAATTGCAATTCTATAATAAACCCTGAAGCAGACGATGCATCAATATCTTATAAGCTATTTAAATACGGCGGATGAGGTGCAGCATTAGTCAAATGCCAACCCGCAACCTCATTCCCAATAAACCTTTGGCTGTCATAAATTCGTAGTTGATTGAAGGCACATAATTGTAATTAATGTTCAATAAATATTAACGTTGAAAGGGTATCATTTCGTTTTCCCGTGTAATATTTAAAATACCAAATCCAGCATTATTGGAATGCGAGCCCACCACGACCGCATTCCTGTGAACCTATGATTGTAATAAATTGCCTCGGAAATAGCTAAACGGATTAAGAGGCCATTTCCAATATAATTTAGATTTGGGTGATATACGACTGAGGTGTTAGTGTGAAGTATTTAGAAATTAATTATTTTCATTTTACATACTTATCTTGAAAGCAATACTTTGTACATAATTTAAATTTCAATACATTTAATTAAAAGGACATGCTTTTATTTCATTTAAGTTATGGGTTATTGTAATTAACAATAGTTAATTTTGAAATCTAGACTAAAAGCCCAAACTTTTAGGCACACATTTGTTTTAAGCATAAGCATTTAAATTTGATGGAAAAAATGTATTACTGCTAAAATTTTAAAAGGAAATAACTTTGGTAACTTTAAGTTCCGAAAGATTTAATACATACTATGAACATTTTTAGAAAAGATCAAAAATATGGATTCTTACATTAGTAAGAATCTATTATAAATCCGACAGTGTGTTCGTCTGTCTGTTTGTTACTCTTTCAGACTGAAACTACTAAACCGATATCTCTTAAACTTGGTACAGAGTTAAAGTAAAGAGCGGAGCACAATATAGGGAACTTTTATCTCGAAAAAATGTATAGTTCCCGAGGGATGATCTCCACATATAAAAGAACATGTCCTGACTGGCTAACTGATTCATCAACGCCAAACCGAAATCGGTGAAGCTAAATACATGAAATTTGGGCAATAGGTTTCTTTTGTAACATAAGCTTTTACTAAGAACCGATTTTACGGAAATTCTCCTCCAAATTTATATGAAAATTCTTCATTTAGCCTTGAAGTTAAAAATAAAGGAAGTCGAAATTCAGGCTTTCTCGAAATTTATCCCTCGAGGGGATAAAATAGGGGATGAAAGTTTGTATGGGAATTCCGTTACTTTGGTAGTTAAAAAACCATAAAATTTAGTAGGTATTTAGCGTTTTGGTTGTAAATTAAGGACGACGTGTTTCAGCGTTTTTTGAAAATCATCCCCTAAGGGCTAAGGGAATATGAGGAATAAACCTTTGTATGGCAGTCAGTCGTTTTAAAAGTTAGAGTTGCGTAATTTGATATTTAGACTATTGGTTTGAAATTAAGTACCCATATGACATGTTTCAGGGTTTTTGGAAAAATCATCGTTTAACCGCCAATACCAATTTAACCTTTGAAATTACAAAACTCCCATACAAAATTTCATCCCTTATTTCTATTTCCATACATACATATCAGTATTGATTTCGAGATCCCCGAAGCCAGTTATAATTCTTTGAAGATTACAGAAAAATTATACGAAATTTCGTGAATTTGTCCTGAATATGAACTTTTCTTTCACCGGGCGATATTATAGGTCAAAACCTAAATGCACGAGTCAAACTCGTACTTGACCGCTTTTTCTTTATAGGGCATCGAATTTTCTATGAGAAGAAAAACCAGTTCGTGTTGCCATTACTTCCTGACCATGTCACTCTCCCAATAAAGAGTAATACACGCAAAGAGATTTTAAAACCATAATTCAACTCCAATCCCGCCCAAGTAATTTCATACAGTTGAACAAGTCCGCTTTGTAATATTTAAATATTTTCCGTTTTCCTTTGAGAGAGATTCGCAACGGAGTATTAAAATTAAACTAGGTTTCGCTTTTTTGTCCTGTTCCTGCCTTTTTCGCCAAGTTGAAAGTATTCCTGATCCGCAAGCGTGCAAAAGCATGTCAAAAGGAAAGTAGAATAGTTTTAAGAGTACAGGAGAAATGTTCATCCTTTGCAAAGACTTGCGCCTCCGGGAGTTTTCTTCCCAGTTGAAAACTTTTGTTTTCCACACAACATAATAAAAATGTTCTTTGAAAGCAGTACTGCAACACTTGTTCTTGCCTAGTTGGCTTTCCCCTTTGTCTCGGAGTGCTGTGAAAAATTGAGTAATCCAATTATTTTTATGTCCTCCAAATTCAAATTCTTATACCTAGCCGTCTTGAGCCGACACAACTTGGCTTCTTGCGAGCCGAATACAAAGTGAAGCTTATTTTTGCTGGCGTGCTGGGGACACAACTAAATGAAAAGTTCAGCGTCCCCTGGAAGCTATAAAACTGAGAACCACTATTAACTAAATAAATAAAACATTTTTTTCTTTTTTTCCGTTTACACCACCTTTCGTAAAGTATAAAAAATGTATAATTCTCTGAAAATATTAAATGAGGGCGTGGGAGAGGCACCTTCACAGAGATATATACATATTTATTATTATCATATTTCCATAAAGTTTGACACCTTATTTCTTTGCTGACTTGGTTAATATTTACCTCAAAAAGAGTCGACAGAAGTTTGTCTCTTAAGTCCTGGAAGGTGGAAACTCCAAAGCCTTTCATTCGGCGAAGATTTATTGTATTTTACAACTCGGATAAAATGTATTTAATTAAGATATTCCAAGAATTAAAATCTTTTAGTTAGTGTCAAAAGATGCATGTTACACACATGCAACACTCTCTCTCTCTCTCTCTCTCTTAGTACCCTAATTATGGTCTTGGTCTTGGAGACCACTTTAAATTTTAGCCGTTCTTGTAATGAAAATTGAAATTTTTTTTAAATTCTGTCATTTGCAATAATGATGGGCAACCATTATTTAAAACTATTCTAAATTGCAAGTCGATAGCATCAGTAGTTGCTGAAATAAGCAGTCCTAACACACAGACAAACGAACGAAATCGCAACAAAAGGGTTGGTTTTTACCATTTTTGTACAGAACCCTAAAAATTAATATTATTTTACAAGACATGAAAAAAAACCGGAAAATCAACCCGCCTTTTATATCTTCGTATTAAAAAAATACATATACTATACTATACTATACTCTGTAAATTTGGTAAAGATTGGTCCAGTATTTGCTCTTTTATTCATCAACGCCAACGTATAAAAAAACGTTTTAAGATAAACACGTTTGAAGTAGGCCTTCTGTATTAGTTACCTGTTTGCTTTTGAAGAATCTATAATAATTCAAATATTTTAATTAAATTTGTGGGGAAGATTCTTTAACGTGGATATATTTACTTTTAGAATATAACAAAAAAAAATTGTTTTGTAAAAATTTCGAAGTAGAATGGTGGTGCTAGTACCTACTTAATTTTATGCCTGAGTATTGTTTGTTCCTTTAGGATCAAAATCCTATTTGAAAATGTGCTGTATCAACTTACCCTTAGCACAGTTTTCATTTGAGTAAGACTGACTCCTTGGGAGTTATTGTCGTCCCTCGTGGGGCCGCATCCTGTCAATACTTTTGGAGCACCAAGAAACTTCCGTCGCCCCCAGTTATGGCCAGCTCTGGGAGGTTCGGAGTACCTCAAAGTGTCCTTCCCACTAACCCCTGACGAACATCAGGTGAAGACCCTGTCCATTCAAATTTATCGACATTCTATCCTTCAGTGTCACGTCATTACCAGAAATTGGCCGAGCGTCCCAAGCCTCATCTGAAATTTCTTGTCAATTAGCAGTTAGTCCCCGGAGATAAATAATTTTCTTTCTTCGGTCGGAAGGGGCCCCTGGAGCGTCATAACGTTTAATCAAATTATCCGCACCGGCGTGCTGCTAATTAAGAAAATTTGTCGCATGTGAATTAAGTGTTGTCGCCCAGCGCTGCGGCGCTGTCGTTTGAAAACTTCGAATCCATTTAGCCTGATGGCGATATAAAAGGATAATGCGGCCCTAAACAGAGTCACTAATACGAATTTTATGCGGGCCGGGCTTTCGTCCCCGACGAGCACTGCTTCCGCTGAGATTTGGGGTGAATTGCCCTTAGCACGCGATTGGTCCGTCGCTAGACAATAAAATTTCAATTGATTTATCGGCGGACTCGGGAGGGCCGCCTCGCTCCAATGAAGATAAATAAAATCTTTCAGCTGTGGATCCAAGGGCTGAAGGGATCTTTTTCTCTCGTTTGCTATGCAAATAACTGCCGCGAACATGAGCGCTTTAACAATATGCAAGCGGGGAAATCGTGCCGGGAACCAGTTGGAGTTTAATGATGCTTAAAAATTTAATGACGCTATGATTCGCCTCAGGAGCTCCGTTCAGCTAAATGATAATCTCAATACATGCAATTACAAGAGTATGAGATTAACCCATTAACAAGGATTTCAACTTTTGATTCGCGGACGCAGCATGCACCCGCCGAAAGAGCGCTGCTAATGAACTCATAACGAACATCAAAATTTCATTATCATCACATCGGACAGCGCCATTTGGTTCTAATGACTTCTTTCTTTCTTCTGCCAGACTCCTCACGCGGAGGTGGCGACGGAGCAGGCGCCCCACTTCCACCAAAAAACTCCTCGCTCTGTGATTGTCAGGGCCAGGGCCTTTTTTTGCTACGTCAGCGATGTTTAATTATTTTGCATGGTTTTGTTTAATTAATGTATAGCTCATGTAATTTATGGAAATTGAGATTTATTGAAAAACTTTTCATTACCGAGCGTTCACCCCACTCACGTTTTATGCCAATAGAAGTTTTCATGTCAGCGCTGCAGTCTTTTTTGAGAAGCGAGAAAAATTTCCATGTTAAATTTCAGTGTAAGAAAACTTTGTAAATTTATGCATTTTCTATGGGTTTTACAAATGTATTAGGGCTTTTGTTGCATAATTACACTCATAAGCATTTTATGTTCGCCTCTGTTCGTCTATACCACATAACAAGTTATACCTAAATCATTGGGATTTTTTCCTTAGACAAAGAGATGAACTTATGTAAAATTTTTAAAACAAAAACCTGGTACAAATTGCCATATTTTGGGCTCTTCTAAATTTTTAGATTATTAACCCAAAAAAACTTAGGCAAGGGTAATAGAAAAAATAAATCGGATAAACAAGTAACAACTTTGGTAAATTACCTAAAAACATTTTGGCAATTTTATACAGGAAGCTTAGATAGTTTAGAACTTTGGATAGCCCCGGACACATAAATAAAGTAGAAATAAAAATTAAATAAACAAAATTTCAGTCCATATTTTTTAATTAGAAATGAGTTGTTATATGCAATGTTTTGAGGCATAAATATTAATTTTAGTTTAGCTTTGGCAACAAAAAATATAGTGGGTGGTCCCGGACATACCTCCGTGAATATTTTTCATTGTTTTCAACAACTTTTACCTTCTATACATTTCTGTTTTTTCTCCTGATTCGTTTACTTTCTCTTGGTGCCTTTACTTTTCTGTTCTTCCTATAAATATTTCTATATGATGCCGATGTTAAAATTTCGACTCTTCGAGTCTTTCGAGTCCACATTATGTACTAAGTGTTTTTTAGATGCTTCAGGGAGCGATAACAAATTCTTGACTAAAACTGTTGCACTGATTTAAGTAGCATGCTAAGATGTGAATTACCAACATAATTATAGCACCTTAGAATAATATTGCGAAATACAAAACATAGAATTATTGTGTCCGGGGTACCTAATCTATCTAGCAATATTTTTAGCCAAAGCTTTTATATTGTACCAGAAATTGTAACAAACTATATATAATAAACTTAATATATATTAAATACCGACCTTCTCCTATGTCATATTGTAATAAAATCCGATAGTCCAAACTTTGTACCCTACTTACTACCCTTGAACTATTGGAAAATTTCATATCAAATAGTAAAGGAAAATAAACAAAATTATTTTAGTCAATTTGTCCAATACTAGCAAATGCCCGCGACTTCGTTCGCGTGATATTAATTTTATTATAATACTTTAATTGATTACCGTCAGTTCAAATTGTAAACTTTATATCGCAATATAACATAATAGCTTGCTCGCCTTCGGCGTTGCCCAGAATATTAATTATTAAATATATTTACGAAAATAACGCAACTTTAAAGCGAAAACATGTATATAATTGTTCCTATTATTCTCTATTCTAAGGGGTAGATTTTAAGAAAATAATTAGGTACTTATTTTTGAAGATATACTTCTTTAGGCGCGTTATGAAAAAATGATGCGAGTGCATTTTAACGATGCGCGAGCAACCGATACCCAAGTTTACCCTATAAAGTTTGGCGTTATTTACTATTAAATAGTATTACATTAAATTAATTAATTATTTTCCCAAAATAATAATTGTTGATCGAATTTTTGCATTAATAAATGCCATTTTCGTAAACAGCGACCCAAAAAACCTCAATAACGACACCCATATCGATTTTTAGGTTTATTTACCCCATTTAACCCCCAAGGGGTTGATTTTGAAAAATCGCAAAATACGTATTTGCTTATTTGTGTTTAGGAGTACTCCTATGAAGTTTCAAATCGAAATGTCTATTTAATATTTTTTCTCCATACAAATTTTGAACCCTCATTTTACCCCTTTAGGGGTAGAATTTCGAAATATCCTTCCTTAATCCTTGTATACATCATGAAAGCAATCTCTGTGGCAAATTTCAGCTTTTTAGGTCCAAAGGTTTGGGCTGGGCGTTGATGAGTCAGTGAGTGAGTCAGGACTTCTCTTTTTATATATATATGTATATAGATAAGGAAACCTAAGCTTGGTATAAAAACGCAAAATACAATTTTTACCTAAGCACGAGTATACACTTAATACTCAATATTTTACTCAAGGTTGTATAGGTAAATTTGCAACAGTTTTTCTCTCAATGTAAATGACGATTCCGGAATTAAAAATTTTCCAAAATGTCATGTTTTAGAGAAAAAGCAGGGTAAAATGCAAAAAAAGACGGGTTTTTGAGCACTTTTTAGTTTATATTAAAAATTTTATAATCGTTTAAGAAATGATAATACGTCTCGAATAAAACTTTGAACCTTAAATTATGTACTTCCTTTATTATGAAATTACTTAAATTTAATGAAGAACTTTTTCCATAAAAGATACTGAACATGTTATATAAGTGTATTTCTGATACTCGCTTTAAAAAAATTAGAAAGCAAATTTTATTTTTTGAACTGCTTTCTATGACGCTTCATTAATTTTTAAATGTAGGTACTTCAAGAATATACCAAAAACGAACATTTTTGTTTCTGGGTTCGCAATCTACGCAAAGATTTTTATTAATATAGGATATTATCTAATGACTGTTAAAAGTTAATACAATGTCAACGAAATCCTCCGTCATCTTATTACTTGAACTAATTGAATTTATGTATATTCACATTAAGTAAAAAAGAATTAATTTAATTCGTTGACGACTCCTAAGATGAAAAGGTAATCAAAAGTTCTAATTCACCCACAACAATATATTCAATATTATTATTATACCTACTAACATTTCAATACACAAAAAATATTCTGGTTCGTATTTTCTGAGATATTTCACCTTCAAATGTTAAAGACTGTTGTCGACCGCAAATTATGTTATGGAAAATCCTTAAATTATCAATGTTACCAGTTAGTTTTTGTATATAATTCTAGGAAATAAGCAAATGAAAAGAAAATGTCACATTACGTCGAATTAAGATTTAAATGAGTGTTTGTTACCGTGAATAAAGCAAAAATTATATATTTACCTTTAATTGATGAAGGATTTTTGAGGAAATGTTTAAAATAAAAGGATGGAGTTGTCTTAAAATAAGATTTTAAAGCACCTTTATGGGATAATGCAAGAAACCTTAATGGAAAAATATTACTTTTGGAAATTTCGAAGTTAAATATCACGAAAAATCACGCTTAAAATTGTATACGCTTAAAGGTTTTGTCTGTCAAATGTGTCTGTAACATCCTAGCTCCAGAACGAATGAACCGATTTTAATATTTTTTTATCTTTTTGTTTGATAACTATTAGGTATAGTTCTTCTAGTAATTAGTAATGTTTGATAGAAATCGGTTCAGCCGTTTTCAGGATCTTCAGCTCTCATCACAATACATTAACTATGAATATTACTTTTAACTTGAAGTCTTAGGAAGTAAAAGTCACCTCTTTGTTGTACAAAATCGCACAGTAGTAAACCAGTTAATACTTTAAAATGTAATATTTTTTACTTCGAATTGAAGTAGCGAATGAGAATTGAAAGCCTGTAGCTAGAGTTTATGATTAAGTCTTACATACATCCCTTTGGAATTTTGAGGAATACGATATCTTGAAAATAGTACTTGCTTCAAATGGTTTCTGTTGAAAAAAATACATAAAAAAAATCGATATTTTTGCTAATACCCTTTCTTGCGATTGTTCTCATTTAGCTGTGCTGTAGGAACAACAATTCGGTGGGATTTCAGACCTGCAATTATTCTTGCCAGGCTGTCAGCAGACAAGCTGACACCCTTCGCACTGGCCAGACCCACTAGGCCCACTTGTTGAGCCCGCGAATATCCGTCATTTTTAATTAAATGCCCCTGAATTGTTTGCAGAGGAGATCCGGCTGCTATTAATACCTCTTTTTCGAAACTCGATTATGAACGAAAAACGCGGCCATTTGATTTGCCCCGGCTACACAATTGCTGGAGGCCAATTAATAAAATTTAATTTATAAAGGCACTAATCCCAGATACAAATGACGAGAGTTTAAAAATTTCGAACAGACCCAAGTCGCAGAAGTGGGTTGGAACTTTCCATCAGCGTTTATATTCCAACCCTTAACCAGCCTTCAAACTGTACCACGAGATAACGGGAACAGTTCTTATACTTAACAAATGGCTGCGGCATTATGGCGAATCCCTGATTCTTATCGTCCTTTATCATTAGGACGTCGAAAGAGATGTTCCTCTGTCACCCCGTTTAAAAATAATTGCTTATTGCGGGTAAAGTACAAACGCAATTATGCTCGTCACATCGTTAGGTTACATTCACTTTGGGATTTGGGGATTTTAAATTTGCATAACCAAGACATTTAATAGGCGTTTCCTTGGGGACGCAGTCGTATAATTAGGAAACGTGCCAAGTGGAATTTTCGGGGACCGCTGGGACACCTTCGGTCTTCCTCCATCCATGGGACCACTGCCGGGATCAATGCCGAAGTGGCTTTTAGCTGATTCAATCCTTGATTGAAGTCGACCTGAGCATATTTTTGAGTGTAGAAGGTGCGAGCGTTTACAGCCCTAAAACTAAATGAGGTGCTAATTTGCTTGTAAACTTTTGCTGCTTCCCAGCAGAAGAACCCATATTAATAGCTACCTTTAGGGATATACATATGTACATATGTAGATTTGATAAGAATTCGAACATATGATTACATACTTTATATATACATACATTAGCCATAATTTCCTCGTTGTATACAATCACTAACTTCTGAAGATTTAGATTTAATCTCGGATATCAACTTATTTTTCGTTATAACTTTAACGAGGAGGAAATCTTATTTTTCAGGTACTTATGAAAGTTCCTGCAAGTCCGCAAGTTCCAAAAAGGAATAAAAGGAAAATTAAAGTAAATTACTTCTACTGAAAGCTGGCAGAATCATTAATAAATTGCTCCCGGGTTTCTTTTATTATACTTAATGAGACTAATGAGATCAGCGCACAAAGAAGTTCGGAATTACTGGCACAACTTCCCCAAACTCATTACGCTTCCCTTCGTCTATTTCTTTAATACAGTGCTCCAAATCAAAACAAAACAATTAAGCTATGTCTTGTGCAGGTACACGAGGTTTTTGGAAACCATTGAAGAGATGTATACGAATTGCTTGGTTACCATTTATGATAACTAAATTCCAAAGAGCAGCTACTTAATTGTTAACATACAATAGCCTTATTCCTAACATGTTGAATATTTGATTTTAACCCTTAGCTAAGCTGCACTTTATTTTCAACGTTTATTATTACGGTTTCCCTACATTTTCGAAGCTTTCCTTAACACAATTTGTGATCATTTGATTTGTTTCTATATTCGATACACAGTCAAGGGTCTCGTATACCCATTAAAAACAACATTCTAATATTTAAAAAATATATAATATAATAACACAAAGTAATAATAAAAATGCCTTTGTTATTTACAGCATATATATAATATTAATATATTTCATTCTAAAATTAATTAAATGTATTGCAAAATATCGGAAGAAATTATTTAATTATAATTGCACAAGCCCTCAATCTTAATTCTTACATTCAGAAAAATTTCACTGCTTGTATTAACTCGCATCAACAGCCAAATCCAAAAATATTTATTTAAATCTTCAAAAGGACTATTTTATTCCCGGTCGTTTAGTATAATTCTTTCTCTATAGCCTCTATAATATAGCCAGAATATGTTTCTAAGCCTGGTGCTAGATAATACAAAACTGACAACAAGAAGCATATTGTTAGAATTAAACTTTACCAATTTTTCAATCACTTGTATTCAAAATCAAAGGTTCCCTTGCTCGCAATCTATGATTGATATTTTTCTGATCTAGTTTTGTTTTTTCATAAAAATAGTTGTGTTATTAACTTTATCAGAGCCAGAACCTTTAAAATAAACTTCGTATTCATATTGATCTTTTACTGTCCTTACCACTAGAAATTCTAATAGGTTATGGGCCCAGGAACTCGAGTAAAAGATCAATATTAAAAAAAAACAACCGTATAATAAAAGATTGTTAATGTGAAGTTGAAAAGAGTGAATCAAACACAAGAGTGCATCGACGCGAAGGCATACGAACGGGTTCTTGCTATATTAAAATAAGACCCAGTAGCTAGCCATGATGACACATACATAAGAATACCATAAATTCCACAAGGATCGATACCCTGTCGAAAGATAATTACGACACTTGGAAAATACAAGCTGAAGCCCTCCTTATAAAAAATGATGTATGGGATTACGTAAATGGTGAAAAGGTAAGACCTACAGTGGAAGGTGAAGGTAACAAACTAAAAGCAACCCAGGCCGCGTGTGATTTGTGGATAAAAGAAGATCGAAAAGCTAGAGCGGACTTGATTCTCTCAATTAACCCTTCAGAGCTAAAACAAATAAAGGGGTGTACCACATCGAAAGAAGTGTGGGACAAGCTTGAATCTATATATGCTTCCAAAGGTCCTGCTCGTAAGGCTACTCTTCTAAAAATGTTAACACAACATAAGATGGGAGATACTGACAATGTCAGAGAACATCTTTCGAAGTTTTTTGATGCCGTAGATAAACTTGAATCTATGGACGTAAATATCAACGGTGATTTACTTACGATAATGCTTCTATATAGCTTACCTGGCAGTTTTGAAAATTTCCGTTGTGCCATTGAATCGCGGGACTCTCTACCCGACGTTGACTCACTAAAAATCAAAATTATTGAGGAAAGTGACGCAAGAATCCAGAAGAAAAAGGAAATTGAAACTGGGGCTCTGTTCACAAAGCATTTTAAAAATAAACCTAAAGAATCATCGTTCATCCAACCGAAGAGTGATAGCAGGCACATAAAATCGGACTTGCGACCAAAATACAAATGTGGCTTCTGCAAAAAGTTAGGCCACAAATACGCAGATTGCTACGCTAGAAAGAAAAGGGATAATGTAAAGGCAAATTTTTCAGAGGAAGCTTATCTCGCAATCTTAGGACAATCGAGTGTACTTACGGCGGTGCACGAAGAATCTTATAACTGGTGCCTCGACAGCGGTTGCACATCACATTTGTGCAACAATAAACATTTATTCTCAAACTTGGAAGAGACACAAGGTGGAATCAAGTTAGCGAGTAACGCTACAGCACTCGTTGAAGCTAAAGGGGATGTAAAAATAATTACTTCATATGGAAATAAAAGCAATTTCGTAAAGCTCAAGAATGCTCTTTATGTACCGGATCTTCGAACCAACCTACTATCAGTAGCCAAAATTGTTGATAAAGATCATCAGGTTCTCTTTACAAATAAACAAGCAATTGTAACTGACCATGATGGTAATTTAAAAATGATAGCAGATCGTAAAGGAGATTTATTTTATATCCGAACTGAAGCTCAACAAGCATGCGCTGCTGTCAGTATTAAGCGCTCAGATGTTAATATCTGGCATGAGCGCCTAGGACATCTCAACATCAAGGACATGAATAAGATGGCAAGGAATCATGTAGTCGAAGGATTCGATCTCAAGTACGATTCGAAGCTGAAAGACTGCGAGATTTGCACAGCCGGAAAAATGTCTAGGGCTAAATTTCCCATTCGGGAACAGAGATCCTGTGATGTTCTTCAAGTCGTTTATACAGACCTCTGTGGCCCAATGCGAACAATGTCCAAAGGAGGTGCCTGGTACTTCATGACATTAATAGATGACTATAGTCGATGGTGTGAAGTATATTTTTTGAAAAACAAGAGCGAAGCGACTGAAAAATTCGTTGAATATAAAAAATTCGTTGAAACACAAACCGGAAAACGAATAAAGGCTTTGCAGTCTGATAACGGAAAAGAGTTCGACAATTCCTCATTGAAGGAAGTTCTAAAAGCGGCGGGAATACGCCAACGCTTTACAACGCCCTACACTCCCCAACAAAATGGAGTTGCAGAACGCAAGAACAGAACTCTGGTGGAATCTGCAAGATGCATGCTCATGCAATCAGGACTGCCTCCATCTTTCTGGAGTGAAGCAATAGCAACTGCAAATCACATAAAGAATCGATGTACCACCAAAAGCCTGGACAATGGGACACCATACGAAAAGTGGGCTAATCGTCGTCCGAATATAAAATATTTCAGGACCTTTGGTTGTAAAGCATACGTCCTTGATAAATCACCGAATAAGGGGAAATTTGAACCAAAAGCTTTTAAAGGTGTATTCGTTGGATACGCAGAAACATCAAGGGGATATCGCATCTGGGTTCCCTCAAGAAACAAAATATTAGTCACCAGGGATGTCGTCTTCTTTGATGAATTCGGAACGCCAAACTTATACGAGGACATCGTTAGTGCCGATACAATAAACGGTAGATTCAATATTCTGAAAAGCTTTGAACCAATTGAGGAGCCTCAACAAACTGAAATCGGTGGAAATCCGAAAAGTTATTTAGACGAGACATTAATACAAAACATCAACATGGAAATTATACCAGATGATGATCAAAATAGCGAACATTCAAGACGTGGTCCAGGGCGTCCTCGAAAACTATGTACTGGAAAAAGAGGCAGACCTGCTAAGCAATATAACACAATAAGTGTTGGAAATGGCAAAGACAACTTAAACGTTGGAGAAGAGCATAATAGCGAGGGAGAGAATGATCCTGAATCAATGCAGGTGGACACCCAGGTAGTGATGCTTGCTGCTGAAATACCTTTCGCTGATGCAACCTCAGGTAACGACGCAGCAGAATGGAAGGATGCGATTTACTCAGAACTTAGAAGTCTAATTTCCAACAATACTTGGGAAATTGTTAATAGACCAGCTAAGGAGAATGTCATCGGGTGTCGCACCATTCTTCGAAATAAATATAACGCTGATGGCTCTTTGGAACGCAGGAAAGCTCGAGTTGTCGCTAAAGGATTTTCCCAACGTCCAGGAATAGATTTCTATGATACATTTGCCCCAGTAGCTCGATTAAGTTCCCTCAGATTGCTAGTGGCTTTATCCGCAGAATTTGATATGACTATTTCGCAAATAGACATTACCACGGCGTATCTCAACGGGCATATGGATACCACTGTCTATATGGAGAAGCCTGATCTCTTGGAACTCATGCTTGAACGTATTATAAACGAAGAGGGAAATCAATTAGTGGAAAAAGCGAAGAAGATGAAGGAACAATTACAAGGCGGAGACAAAGTTTGCAAACTAACTAAAGCCTTGTATGGTCTTCGTCAAGCTGGACGACAATGGCATAAGAAGTTGAATGAAACTCTCCACGATCTCGGATTCAAATCAACAAGCTCAGATCCATGCACCTACGTGAATCACGACAAAACGATATTATTAGTCGTATATGTCGATGACATTCTCATAGCGTCTTCAGATTCAAGGAAAGCAGATAAGTTCAAGCAAGAACTTGGTAATGCTTTTTCAATGAAAAATCTAGGGGAAGCTCGATATTGTTTAGGGATCGAAATAACCCGAAGTGAAGGAAGTTATATCCTCTCGCAAACGGGATACATTCGGGATATTTTAGCAAGATTCCGAATGAGCGACTGTAAACCTATAAGTACTCCACTTGTCGCGGGGACCAAATTAACAGATGAATCTGTGGACATAGACGATAAAGACACTAAGTTCCCATTTCGAGAACTCATTGGAGCTTTAATGTACTTAGCTCAGGGAACTCGTCCCGATATTGCTCACGCAGTGAGCACGCTAAGCCAATGGAACAACAATTACCAGAAGTTACACTGGACTGCAGCAAAGCGGGTCCTCAGGTATCTTAGCGGTACGATGCATTTAGGATTGCATTACAAAAAAATTGGAAAACCTATACTTGGATTCGTCGATGCCGATTGGGCCAACTGCACGGAAAAAACTAAATTGTACCCCTTAACAACGACGATGGTTTTCGCAAACAATTTTATGGTTAAATATCAACTAACCATCATTTTCTGTACTGGTAACATTTCTCTTAGTTATTTATAGGAATGTTTCATGAACATATTATTTGTTCTCAATACTATCTCATTGTAACTATTACATTTCAATTAATTGTGTGTAGTACAATCGTTATGTAGTGTCAACATTTTTATCGTATCCCAAATATTAACAAATATAATGTAACTATTACATATTAGTTGTTCATGCAACACTCTCGATTAGTAAATATAACAACAACAAAATTATATATACCTTGCATTTTTTTGCAAATTTATGTAATATTAACTTTTCCTACGTTTAATTTACAAATAAATATTTTCGTTCCGTTACCGCTAAAACTCGAATTTGTTGTGTTGGTATATGTTGCCATACTTTATAGCTGAAAATTGTGTAATATTTAAATATTTTAGAAATAAAAAGATGATTTAAGAGTATAAAATTATTTATTAAATTTCTCACAAACAAAAGTAACAGCTTACTCACTAGTATATACATACATATGTATATGGTTTTATTTATACAGCTTAAGAAAGTTCGTGGACATCCATCCTGCCCACATACAAAGTTGCTGTAAGCATTAAGGTTGTGTTCGAGTTTAAAATGTGCACATAAAATTTTGATTGATTGAAAATCACGTTTACATTTAAAGCATATCATTTTAGATGCGTTTGCTAATTCTTTAAATCAGAAAGCAAGGTTGAGACAGGTACAGATTTTTTGTCATGATCAAGAGTGATATTATAAAAATATTTTTGCAAAAATAACCAGGTTGAGTAAGAAGCATTCGCATAACAAGTATCCAAAACATGATGAAGCTTAAAACACACGTCCAAAGCTTTTAGAAAACTCGAGAAATTATATTTTAAGTTGTCGATTCTGACTTCAAACTCCTCTACGAGTTTCCAATCACGTCCTATAGCTACGATCAAGGGCTGTAATGTCAAGCCCAATTCAGCATATTCTTTTCGTAAATCTTCAATAGCAGGATTAGTGTTGTTAGCACTCTATATATTTAGAAATGTACAAAAAGGAATTATACCAAACCAAGCTTAAGAATAAAACTCACATTCACGAGCAGGATAATACTTCTTTGGGAATCCGCTAACGTAGGTTTCCAGTTTCCAGATTTACTTTTTATGTAGGTCCTGGGTACAAGTAGACTGCACAGCAGAAGAACTGTAATACAATCCCGAGAATTTTCTAAGAAAAATCTGTGTAAGTTAATTAGTTCTTAAGTACATATTATAATCAACTCTTACCACTTAGATCAGATTTTAAATGCTTCAATAAATTTTTGCAATTTTGGGCCTTTATATGTTTCCCTAAATAATCGTGTATTTTTGGGAGAAATTCTTCCCAGCCCGATAGAAGAAGTAATTCTTTTTCTGGGTAAATTCTTTTGAAGTCTTGTTCAATCTGTTATAAAAAATAAACATAAATAAAATAACATTTATTGAATGTAATTTGCTTACCAAAGTATATCCTTTTTTTAATGTTAATGATGACCATTCCTCAATAATATTTTTAATAGTTTTTCCAGATCTTTTAAAACATATTTGTCTATAATCAAAAGATTCCGACCAACTTTTCTGAATATCGTCCCAGTTGTCTCGATTATGTTTTAACGTACATTGGATTCGTTTACCATGTTCTTCAGCTAAAATTGGATTTATTTAAAAATTATTAATTTTAAACCAAATTTTGTTAGGTATCTTTAAAACTAAAACAATTGTTTTTGATTATGTTTTAATATCAAGTTATTGTCCTTAAAAAGCGTAGTATCTAGATCATTTTGTTCTATTTGGAATAACTGTAAAGGAGCAAAAAAAAGTCTCGAAAAGAGATACATAACATACATATACATACTGTATCATGTTATTTTATGTGCATGTTTTCGGATTTCTAAAAATGTATTTTAAGAATTAAAATGTAAAAACTATTTTAAAAGTTTAAAAGAGAATCTTATTTGGTTCAAGAGTTGATGTACATAGCTATAGGTTGTACAAGGTATAATAATCGAAAAGATTCACCTCATTTTACTTTATATGCCTTAAAATTGTTTTACCGATACATTGCAAAAAAACTTACTTAGGGTTGTTGCCTCGCCATCACTTGAGTTGAGTTGAGTATCAACTGAATTTATTCTGCTTCTTGGCTTGTATTGGCTTTCAATCAGACCAAATTTTCTGTAGCACCTACTCGCATTGTTATATTTGTGGAAAAGTTTTCCAGAGGGCCCACTGCTACCGCTTCTAGCAATATAATATGTTTCCTAAAAATTTAAAGTTGTTGAAATTCAAAAGCCGCTTAAATATGGAAAGCAATTATTACAGGAGTTTCCTTGGGAAATATACGGCATATTTCTTTTGAAAAAAATTCAAAGTCGTTGAGGTTCATATAGCGCTTGTCCTTTATGAACTGATCAACCACTACGTCTACTAAATATTGTCTGCATTTGGTGTCAAGCTTGCTATTATTTTTATAGCATTCTAATATTAATTGCCCCTTTGGATGGTCTTCCAGCAAAGCCTCTAAGCTCTAATTAGAAAATAATTAAGATAAGAAAAACAAATACGTATATGTTGATCGAATTGATTACGGGTTAATAATATATGTAAGTGTTTTTTTTTTTTTTATGGTATAAGTCTCCAAAAAGACTACCATCTGTTATTTAAAAAACTTAATACCTACTTAAGGGGGCATAGCCAGTTAGAATTTTGAAAAAATCTATTTCTTTTTTTTTTGCATTTTCTGAAAATAAAATATTTCAAAAGTATTCTCTGATAATATTTTGCAAAAAAAATTTAATATTATCTCTAAATATATATCTTTCATGTGGAAAAACGTTTGTTATTAATTATTTTAATGCGTGGCCAAAAAAATTCCAAAACAGAGTTTTTTTTTTTGCAGTCCCAACTGGCTATGCCTCCTTAATATGGAATAAAACGTTTTATTAAAAGAGTGAACCGCTAAGAAATTTAATGTTCATTGATCCTACTTATAATCTGATTCTTATGGTTGTATTTAAATATCTGAACTGCACGTGGAGCCTTAGCCAGGTTGTAATTTTAGTAGGGATAAAATAGTAAACTTATACATATGTATATGTGTGATAAGATGTGTCATAAATTTACCTGAGATATAAATCAATTAGATTTTAACGTTAATTTTAATATCTAAATATTATATAATATATGAACCCGGTTAAAGGTATAATAATATTTATCTATAAATTAATAAATATTACCAAACGCAATTTTTTAGAACTCGGAGATGACTGTGTCTGATCCAATTCTGTGTTTCCCGCTTTAATCCATTCTGCAATGGAACTGAAATTTAAATCTGCTGATGTGGAGCTTTCTGCTTCAAAACCCTAGAGAATACTTTGTGAAATATTGTATGTATCAAATACTGAAAATTATATTACATTAATTCGTTGCCAGTTTTTCAGCTTTTCACGAAATCTTATTCTTGTTCCTGTTTTTGGAATAAGGTCCTTTACGTCAGCATCAGTCATAAATTTTAGAGACTCAAAGTCTACATCTTGTTCTGTAAAATTGATTGTTTTAAAATGAATAAACAGAAAACAGCATACATACATAGTAGAATAGTAACGAGGTGTGAACGATTTTGTTAAAAACGTAAAAGTTTAAAAGCTAAAATCCGACTAAGCAAAAGATTAAAACAAGCATATGGAACAAAGTCAACCAAAGTCAGTACATTTCGAAGGGCCGCCATTTTGTTCAATATGACAAGAAAAAGTAATTTTGGTTAAGCTCTAGATAAAATATTTAACTAATAATTTTGTTATTCCATTGATTTTTGTATAAACTACTGAGAAGTACAATTGATCACCACAACGCATTGAAATGAAATTGAATGAAACTTTGGAATTTTCATTAAGTTTACTTTAAATATAGTGTGAAATGTTTAAAAAAATAATTAAAGAAAAACTCTATATCTTTTACTGCTCCCAACCACTTACCAAAAAAAGAAAATTTTGTCGTGGCTATTAAATGAAAAAAACTGCATATATCGATGATGTAATGCACACATGTGGTACCTACGCTAAATTATAAGTACTTTATTGTAAATGTTATCACATTTCATCACCGAATTTGAAATAGAACCACAAAAGGAACAATTTATTGTTAACATTAAAATAGTTTTAAATTGCTGAAAATAAAACTTACATTTAAAATTTCAGCAGAAAACACATTTTTGCGTTAACCACATTTGTTCAAAAACCCCATCAATAGAATTTTTATTTACTTACCTAAGAAAACCTCCGTTAGGCATTCCAGGCCCCAAATTTTTAATAATTCCGCAACACAATTTTCACTTGTAATCACTTCCATATCACGTCTTCAATCAACCGCTACAACAAACGAAATGACGACTGCAAAGACAATTTTAATGATATGCCCGACCGGACTAATTTTATGTATATATTACATTTCTGTAGTAAACTTAACACCAAAATTGTCAAAAATCGTGCTTCTTACAACGAAGTTGTACATACCACAATTTCTGCGGTTCTCATTGGCAGTTATGCGTCCATGCGACAGGCTCTCACAAACATTTTCAAAGCATCGCAAAGAAAAAAACGGCATATGTCAAAACCTTGTCTGAGGGCACTGCCAGATATACTACTTTATTTATAAGATTGTTCTTATTTTTCACAAAGTCTGGTTTATGAAATAGTTTCAAGCAAAATTTAGTTATAATGAAAAAAGGTTATATTTACAATTACATGATTTTAATAAAACTTTGGACGTATTTATTACATTTTCTGGTAACATCGGTCATATACTGATTTAACATTTTCATTGTAAAAAAAAAATAATGTGAAAAAGTTTTTAAAGACTTTTCATAGTTCCGAATACAATTTGGTTGTAATAAAAACAATTCTCAAGTACATTTTTAATGCATTGCTAAAACAAATTAGTTGTTTTTAAACCTGTCAAATGCACATCGTCGATGCTTGCAAATACAATTTTTATGTAAACTGTACAAATGCTTCAAAACAATTCCAAAATGTTTTAAATACAATTAATTTTTTTCCGTGTGTACTCTCGACAGACGTTCATTTACGGGTACGGCATTCATCCTTGCTGGAGCGGCTTTTTCGTGGGAATCTAGGAAACAACGAACCATAGCTCTTTCATCCACTGAGGCCGAATACATGAGTCTCACTGATGCTGCAAAAGAAGCTATATATTTAATTAGTATCCTAAATGATCTTGGCTTTAATTATTTGGGACATATTCGATTATATAATGATAATCAAAGCGCGGGAAAACTAGCAAGAAATCCTGTATTCCACTCTCGTTCGAAGCATATTGACATCAGACATCATTTCATTCGTCAAGCACTTCAAGACCATCCAATTAAACTCAGTTACATCTCTACCCAAGAAATGATTGCAGATGTGCTCACAAAACCCCTTCACTCCCCGAAGCACACGTTTTGTGTCACCGGATTGGGATTGCATGAAATCAAGAGAACGAAGATGCAAAATTGAGGGAGAGTGTTAGAATTAAACTTTACCAATTTTTCAATCACTTGTATTCAAAATCAAAGGTTCCCTTGCTCGCAATCTATGATTGATATTTTTCTGATCTAGTTTTGTTTTTTCATAAAAATAGTTGTGTTATTAACTTTATCAGAGCCAGAACCTTTAAAATAAACTTCGTATTCATATTGATCTTTTACTGTCCTTACCACTAGAAATTCTAATACATATCTTCAATATTACTTCACAAAATTTGATTTATAGCCGTTCCTTTAGTTCTTAATTTATTTCAACCAAGCAAAGGAGTTATTGTTACTTTCGGTAAAAATTTAAATAATCACTTTACGGAGTTTCGTTTGACTCTGCGCCGGATTCAGTCCAAATTTTAAAAGTTATTAATCGTACTTCCCTTTTGTTTTAATTCCGAAGTTGATTTTCTATTGGACTCTACTTTAAAAGTTATCGTAACGCATTTCAGGATTAGCTGAATGCCTTTACTGAAAAGAGTTAAGAATATAGCCATGAAAGTGTTACATTTATTTAGTCTATTATATTGTGACATTTTCATAAGCAATTAATACTTAATGTGCTTTAACCTTTTAATTAGCTAATCATGGCGTTAAACTTCTTATTTTATGGTACCAAATAAGTTGTTTATATTTTTTATTTTTATTAATATTCATATATATGTATAGTATTTACTTTTTCTTTATTCTTTAATTTTTTGAGAAGATATGTTAATTTATAGCAGACATGGCGTTTTACTACTTTGTTATTTTTTCTTAAAAAAATATCGTATATTTGGCAATAATCATTAGAATTTACTATAATGAACAAGAAAAGAAAGTTCATAAACTAAAACCCGACTACGACTAAAAGCATCCTGTAAACAACAGAAAAGGTGGAAAATCAAAATCTGTCAATTGATACGAAACATAGGCTAGGACACGCAGAGTATAAAGACGCGTCGAACTACATCCTCATTTGTTAAAAACCGTCAATCTAGCAAAATAAATGAGCGATATATGTAGTATATTGAACGTGTCGATTACTTATTAAATTTTTTTACTATCCATCATTAACTTACTAAACTTTGTGATACACTTGCATACATTAAATAAAACCTGACTGCATGTAAATAATGAATGAATAATGAAGTAGCGTGATGAGTCGAGTTTAAGTTATTAACTTTAATTTTTATGTTACACTTTTGAGTTTTATTTATTATCTGAGGCATTATCCTGCACAATTTCGATTGTCTATCGTCGAAATTGTATAGCAAACCTCTGCACACGAGATAGCTTGAAACAGTCAAGCAAATCTCACCAAGGTTTTGTGCGATTTATTGACTTTTCCAAATGAAAAAACGGGAAAAAAAAATTATTGTCATGATTAACACAAATCTGATGATACGTAATTTTCATAAATCGGGCTATTAACACAGGTGATACTTACAAGGTAACAGATGAAACAACAAATCTGCATACATATTTACATACATACATAAAACATAAACTTTTAGAGTCGTAATCCATTTTTTTCCCAGTCGGATAAAAACATTATTTTATAAGAAGCTTTTAGAACTAAATATATGCAGTGAAACAATGTTTTTTACACAAAAAAAAAATATTCAAAAATTTTTAAATTTTCTTACTATGTAAATAAATAATGAAACTGTCCTGCCTTTGCATGCTTAGAAGCCGAACGGTCACTTAAACTAGATATAATATGAAGGATAGCAGGGTGAATATTTATCTCTAACGTAAAAAAGTAAATTAATTCAACCCACCTTCTACAGAATGTCCACAACATCACTAGGTTGATTGAAAAGTCTTCCGGATTGACTCTATGAAAGTAATTTTTACTAAATGCTCTACGTTTATACGATTTTCGGGTAGATCGAGCTCATTCGGCTGGTGGTGAATTCAGCCGCCCTCCCCCGATCCCCGAATCATATTCAGCACCGCATTGTCCTAGCAGCACCCCTACATGTCAGTCTGCGAACACATCCAGCCCAACGCGGAGTGCGGCTCCCGCGGCCAATTGCACTTCGTTAATGAATAATGATTTTTATAATTGAAGAACCTGCGAATCCAGAATTATGAGGAGCCGGTGATGAAATTAAAATTGCATGAAATTTTAGTTGTTCTCCGCAACGCTTTGGAACGACGCGCGCGGCAGTGGCGCCAGCTATTCCTACACCGCTGAATCGCTGGCCAGCAGGGCGCGAGGAAGGTGAGGCTGCACCACGCGGTGGAAACAACCCGCCGGAGAGGTAACCCCCCACTGCCTCGAGGGTTTTGGGTTTATTATTGAATTCTACTCAGCGAAATTTCACACTTCCTGCAAACGCGAATTGCCTCCCACCCACGTTGCATGGGGGAAATTGCTCAAATTGGCTGTCTCTTTAATTAAATTAGTTGCAGAGATATGAAAGCAGTCGCCACAGAATAGCTCCTATAGTCTATAATTAGATTCGTAGATCGGCGGTGGCGCTGGAGCCCTATAGTAAGCACATTGTTACATTGCACGCTTGCCGTAATGCACTTTTGTGCAGTAAAAGTTTAAACGGAGTTTAGATTATATCAGTAAGTGCTAAATGATAAGTCCCAAAATCGTCTGCTCCGCATGCGCACAAATTTTTACGCTTAGTGCGGTGGAAAATTTACATGAAACCAAAAAACCTTGCAGTTTTTATTATATTAGGAAAATGGGTTTCGGACGATTGGGTTGGAAATATGGGAAAATATTCTTCGAGTTATCCTGATCAAAAATCATAAAAATCAAGCAAGTCTCAAAAATCTCGATTTTTAGACCAACGGCCTCTCGAAGTTTCAAATATCTCGATTTTTCGACGTCAGAACTCATTTTCATTATATTGAGTTTATAAGTCATAAAAAAGGTGTAATGCCACACATGCCATATAAAAGCAAAAGAGATTACTTAACATTTCTCACTCCTAAGTCACAAAAAATCTCCAAAGGCTAGATTTATCTTCAGGTCCCATAAAAAAATATATAAAATGAAAAAGATACTAATGGAATATAAATGGAATTCTCATCCCGTCGTTTGGGCAGAAAGTCAGTAATTAACATTGGTAGGTGAACCTTCGCACAAAACACGCAAAGGTATTTAACAACATTTCAAACAATTTTCATTATTGGGAATTGGCAAGAGATTTTCAACATACATATATATGGATTAAAAATGGTTCACAATTTTTAGGCATTATAGAATTTTAGCAGGAGATATATACAAATTAAAAATTTCATCAGATTTGTTGTGATTATGTTGAAGTGTGGTTCAGTTCTATTAGCTTATTTTGGCTGATAGCTGCAGCACATCTCAGCTTTATTTGCACTTAAATATACTTGCTATTTAATGTTTATAAAAACATTGCAACTGAAAAATCCAGTCTTTACGTATATGTTGTTTGACACTTTGAAAAAGGTAACTGGGAATGCAATTAATCAAATTGGCATTTTTATAATTAAACCTTTCAACAAAATAATATTTTCATTCACACAAATATTTTTCATCCCACACATTGTACAAATCTCTTAAAATCAATGATTTAAACGTAATAAAACTATTTGGGTCAGATATTTTCAATGTATCATTCAACCGCAACATATTGTTTCTATCTCTGATAACTACAAAAGTAAAATTCTTTTAGGTAGAATATTTTGTGACATTTTTTGTTTTTTTATTATATTTTATTTTGGTTTTGAAAATTAGTTTATTAATATAATATAAACTTTCAATTCTATACTTGCAAAAATTATCATTATGCAAAAGAATTCAAAATTAAAATAGTTATTCGATAATATTTAAAATAAATAATAATAAAAATAATAAAATCAATGTTTTGTAAAATAAGATTTTTGTTCAGTGTTTCAAAACTTTTATTTAGATATATAAAATTTGTAGAGGCGCAAAAATTTAATCAATTCTGTTTTAAATAATTAACTGTGAAATAATCACAGCTTCTGATGAAGGGTTCACACCAGAGCCCAAAACGTCGAGATAATATAATATAATAACAAAATAAACTCTAAAAAACAAGATTAGTTAATTTACCAAAATCAAACACTTATACATACGTATTTTCTATTTTAAACAGTATATGCTATGTATATGAAAATTCGAGTTGAGCTCATTTCTGTTGGTTATGCATTGCACTGTTAATTTAAATGAATACTCAAATTATCTTATCAATCATGATTAGGAAAATTTAAGTGTTAAGGGTTTACTATCATTTAGTTTTTGCTTTCCTCCTTTCTGTTTTGCATAAGGCATCAGAAATCATACTTTTCATTATATGATAATATTACGATATAACAACAAACGCTTTTTCCTCTTATATTCTTTAAAGCAGTTCTCGTAATTTTTTCGTATAAACTTCGACCGTTGCTAAATGTAAAACATGACTTAATTCTTCCAACTTCAACTGTGTTAGAAAAGCGCAAAAAAATATAAACGTTTACAAAAATATCCCATGACTATATGTTTACAAATGATGATTATATTTTCAAAACTGTCCGCTTTGACATAAGCTAGACTTTTATTTTATCAATACTGCGATGAGGTTGAAAATCTTCTTTAGCTTAGTGACATTGAATTCTAAAAGCGCCAGATCGTAACATGTTACCAGTCAATTTACATACATTTTTCACAGAATTAAATACTTGAAGAATTTTTTTGCAATAAAACCATTGTTTAAAATTGACTATGGAACAAGTGGTACTAACTGGTTGAAAGCAAATTTTAACCATATCTATATAACGTAATTCATTTTAATGTAACAATGACTGAATTGATTTTGAATTAACATCGAACCATTGTTTTCTGTACATTTCCATATTAAATGAAGGAGTTAAGCTTTGCAATTAAAACAGAATTTAAACATTTAATCATCTTATGTTTTTATGATATAATTTTTTTAATTAACTGACAAAATAAAAACCCCTTTAATTTAATTTATTTCAACTAATGAAAACATTTATATTATCGCTCTGTTATTATTCTTAGCAATCATTGAAAAGCAAACAAATTTAATATCCACTCTCTTCTTACTGGTATTTTAAAATATATCCTGAAGATATTTCTAAATCAATTTACCTTAAAAGTTTAAAATGCCCTGTCACCCTACCCAAGTAACGTCCTTTTTCTTGTTTGCTTTAAAGACCTCATAAAATAAAGTCCCATTTCCTGGACGAAGTTTTGATGGTGGAGACGCGTCCCTAAGGACCCCTCCTTTAACTTCAAAGGCGCATAAATTTTTGAAACAATCACGCTGATATGTGCGGCCTGTTAAATGGTCATTAAAAACATAAAAGACTGAGATATGCCATGCTATACTAAGGGGGAGGAGCCCATTAACATGATGAATATTAGGCGATGGCCTCATTATTAAAAATTTTGTAGAGCTTTTCGCTAGTCGTGGATTTAATTAAATTAAGGACTTAAACGATTTTTTTGTTCTTTTTTTCTTTCTACAAATTGCCGAGTTAAAGATTGTCCCAACGATTTTGAGTCCCTAAGGACGACAGCGACAAGAGCTCCGCTCGGAAGCAAACAAACAGAGAACTAACTCCTGGAGCTGGAGCTTTGAGTGAAAAAGGCCCGTTTCTGGAGTAGGTTAAACAATTGTCAGGCTTCGCGCAGGTCCTGAGCTTTAGGACTTCTCTTATACCAAACGGGAACACCTTGCAATTCTTGGAAGCTTCCGAATGAGTGGATTCGGGGGCACCTTAAGGAGCAGCTTCCCGAATTTCTCTTAGAACTCATCTGCTCGGATAAACCGAGTGATATGATAATTTTAGTACATCTCTGATCGCAGGCTGTAATGGTCACATAGTTGGTGCGATGTAAAACTCACTTCCGGTTTAATAAAAAAAAAAAAAAAAGGAAAAGAGGTAGCAAACCCTTAGTGAAGGCCCAGTAAAATGGAATCTGATTATGTTAGCAACCTAAAATTGTCACATCGATAAATTATAAATTCCCCGCACGTTCTCTGTGCTTGCGAAAGGTGGGTCTAGGCTCGACTTGGCCAAAAGAAATAGGCGAATTCAAGACGTGCTCCAAATCGTTGTAATGATGGTGTATAAGTGAAATGTGTACCCATGCTTGAGGAATATGTTTACAGTTCGGTGTCCGCTTGTAGTGATTCTCAGAAAAACATTAAGCAGTGAGTTCCATATCAAAGTGTGATAGTACCCCTCGGCACTCTTTTTCAGTACTATTCGTTTTTGCAAAATGTTCCTCAGGATTAAGCTCTTGTCTTGGATTACCATTTCGACACTTGGATTTTTCACTACGGCGCAATTACCAACCGAAAAGATTCCTTTAGGTAAGTCAAAATAAAAATTGTGTTGCTCCATAAATGCCCTCGAGGTTATAAAGGGCCGCGTCCCAGATGAGCCCACGCTCCACCTCCACACTATCTGATCCTGGACTAATTATCTGCAGGTGCTATTTTCGAGCAGGGCACTGACGAAGTGCAATCCGCGTTCAAATATGCGATGCTTAATCACAACCTTAATGTCACATCCCGGCGATTTGAGTTGCAGGCCTACGTCGATGTGATAAACACCGCCGACGCCTTCAAGCTGTCCAGGCTCAGTACGTCCTCTAAGGGTTCCTTACATTCAGAAAAACCCTTTTCAAGACCTTCTTCCTATTTTAGTTTGTAATCAGTTCTCGCGGGGAGTTTACTCGATGCTGGGTGCCGTGTCCCCGGACTCCTTCGACACGTTGCATTCGTACAGTAACACATTTCAAATGCCATTCGTGACGCCATGGTTCCCGGAAAAAGTAAGAAGGACTTCTTCCCTTATCAGTGAACCAATTCTCAGCTCTTTATGTGTCTTAGGTGCTTACACCGTCTTCTGGATTCCTCGACTATGCCATCAGCATGAGACCGGACTATCACCAGGCCATCATAGATACGATCCAGTTCTATGGCTGGAAAAAGATTATTTATCTCTACGACTCCCATGATGGTAAGTTTGCCTGCATACCGAGCTTCTTGAGCTGATCTTTGATTGTCAACACGCTGCAATAGTGCGGCGTGCTCCTCCCAGAAGCTATTTATATTCTGACAACATTCCCTCAGGGTACGGGTGCTAGAAGGAACGAGGTTCCATATCAACCAAAAACGACCAGACGTCCACAATTTCGTCTACTGTGATTTCGAGATTTTATCGCATTAGCAATGTGTCGATTTTTCTTGATGGTTCTATAAATAGCCCCTTTCTTGTTATTTCTTTGTATCGCTAGCGCCCTTAGTATCATGCTACTGGGATCTTCCTCCCCAGGGGAGAATTTCTTCTAGTCGTTGAAGTAAATTGGGATGTACCTACTATAAAAGCGAATGTGTGCGAAAACAAATGTTTTAAGATAGAAGAAAAATAAAAAGGCGAAATTTTTTCCCCGACAACACACGTTTTTCTTTAGCGTTTTTAAAATGCTCGCACGTTTCTGAGTTTCAAAAAAGGGACAGTGTAAGCCGATAACATGTATGCGCTCTTCCATCCCATCCTGAATTCATCCTCTCACCCATCCCGTCTAACATCCTCTTCCCAATGGATTCCCGAAATTAACCTTGGCCTTATTTGAATTTCTTTCACGTCCTCTGGATTTTTCCGAGGCCTTCTAGGAAATTCCTGTTAACATCTTCAAATAGGTCCCAGTGGGGAAGAGATACAACGATTGTCATATTTGAATAAAGCTTGGCTGGGTCTGGTAATAACCACAGGTTCTTACTTCTATACAAAAATCACTCAATTTTTCGGTCCAACTAACCTTCTAGGAAGGATCTTTCAAATAATTACATTTTTAAAAGCATATTTCATTCCCTGTCTGATGGGAGGGGCAAAATCTACTTTTTCGGTTAAATGATCTTAAAGTTTTTTATCGGATCATTTGGCTAATTCTCTATCTTATTTCAGCTTTTAATTAACATTCAAATACAGACTTTTTTTTTTAATCATTACGAGCAAGATAACAGGTTTTAATTATTCATCTTGACTAAAGTAAAGTAGATCAAAAGAGAGTTTCTTTATGAGTTTCGTTCCTCTTTTGCACCAGAACTACAGAAATTAAAACGTCGTTGTCTTATAGAACAATCAAGTCTGTGTTTCACTACTCGGTTTCTATACCTACCTAAAAATGAATTTGAGATACGCCCTTCTTTCGCAAAAGGACGACAACCCGAGAATAATAATTTGATTTGAATAAGCTGTCAGTGCTGAAACCTAAAAATTCCATTTTAACCTTTATTTTGTTAAATGAATGAGATGGTCTTTTGGTATTGAGCAACAACTGTAAAATAAAACTTAAATCCTCTAAAAATAAAAACTCTTGATACTAAATATTGTAAGCTGGAAGTTCACGAAATTTGTCCAAAAATCGGTATTTTTTCACGCCATTGTGATTTGACACAATATTTTTCATGTTTTTAAGTTCTTACCGAAAGCAGTTTCTCTGATCTTAATACTTTCATGAAATATGAAAGTTTTAAATATTTCGTGAAAAATCAAGCAAAGTCTATAATAATTAAAAATAATTAAATTATTAAATAATTAATAAAAAATTGTTAATTCGGTAAATATTTTGTCAAAGGGTTTCCTTAAAAAATATTTGTAGTATACACTCTCAACTGTCGATTTGCTTAAAGTAGTTATTTCAGAACCTCAGCAAGCGTAAGAAATAGTGCTATAACTCTTAAAAAAGTATTGGATTGAGAAAAGACTGTCTTATAGTCATGAGGCGCCAGATAATAATAAAATAATAAATTAGGCTACCTTGGTATGTTTATAATTATTAAACATAATAAGCATATTAATTTCGCTTTAAAACTAAAATCGTGACCACATGGTTTTGTACCGGTAGATTACACCTTAATATTATAACGAATACCTATCGTAATTTATCCAAGTTTTTATAAAGTTAGTAGCTAGGAATATTAATTAAGGAACCTTTTTTATCCATATACAATTAATACAATTTTATTTCACATTTTCCCCTTTTTAAAGTTCAATCCTCCATTAAACGTCCTTGTCACTACAAATCGCCACGTAATATTTAATTACAATACCATTAAAATCCTACTTGAGCCCGATACATTGTTACTTTCAATTTAATGCACTATCACATTGCCCAAAAGTGCTTTTGTAATCGAAATAAACTGAGGATAATAAACTCAATTTATGTACATATATCATTTTTTATTGACAACTTGCTGTCATTGTACATTTGCTTTCTCACATTATATTTTTATAACCTTCTGTACAGATAATTCTTCATTTGTATGCCATTTGTGGCATCTTCAGATAATAAATACATCAGGAAAACCCTTTTTTTTGTTTTTTTTTTTTGTTATCAAATCCTGGGGCCCTATTATTAGAAACGTTCGATTCGAATCGAAAGGAGTTTTACAAAAGCCCTTTTTGGACAAAAAATCCTTAATAATGTTCCTAAAATTTTGATAAAATCATTTCAGTAACATTTGACATTAATTAATTTTTGCGTTCAAAGTGTTAAAATTATTCGATTAGTAAATCCAATCGAATTATTTTGACGTTATGTGCGAAGAAATTAATTGAAGTCAAAGGTAACTAAAATGAATTTACGAATATTGTAGGAACTTTATTAAGGAATTTTTGTCCAAAAAGGGCTTTTGTAAGCTCCTTTCGATTCGAATCGAACGTTTCTAATAATAGGGCCCCCATATTAAACCACTCTTATCAAACTTTCAGTTCAAAATCTTTAGTTGCACAATTCTATTCACTTTAAAATATGGCATCTCTGCTAAATCTTCTTTTTCCATGGAGTATACAAATTTATTTATGTAAAAACAAGAACATGTTTATTTTCCTGGTAAATTGGGAATCCCCCTTCACATTACATGACGGATGACAGGCTCTCCATGGCTAAAATGTTCAGGAAAATAATTTGTAACACAATATTCATAGGTGCTTTTCTGATGCCAGTTTCCGTTTACGGTTATTTTCTTCTAAAAATCAATGAATCAAAAATGATCTTCTTCAAGAAAATATCACGAAATCTGTATGGAACAAAAAATATATAAAAAATATGCTTCTTGAATATAATTTATATATACATTTAACATAAATTTTGCTGTTTAAACAAAATATACCTTACGCATATATGCAAATATGTATATATGTATGTATCTCTTATCTTACCGCTCAATTAATTTGGAATATATTAAGAGCTTAATCAAATTTGAAAATATTCTTTGAATATTCGTAAAGAAATGCTTATCCTAATGCGAATTGTAGAATCCGATTAAATACAAAACTGAGTAAATGAAGGGGCAACATCGTAACTTTGGTAATTTATCTCTTGAACTTGAAATCTTTAATGGTGATTCTACATATGAAAGAAAATAAGTGTTATATAATACAATAATTTTTATAACTGGTAACATGCTAGTCTAAGGATTATTACAAAAAATATATAAAAAATTTACCATCATTACAGCACTTGCTTAACAGATGCCTTTCTAAAACAAAAAATACACATCTGTTAAAAAACTAGAATTGGTGTCGAGAATTTCAAATATAAAGCAAAAGGAATTTCATTCTATAAAGTGATTCTCTAACAAAAGTTCCCAACATAACGAAAGAAACCGAAAATATATTTTATTCATGTTGTGTTCTTCAACATTGCGAAGCTTCCAAACCACACAAACAAACCAAACCAGTTCACTGGGTGAACAAAGAACATAGATCCAAATGCTTCAAACATAAATACCCAACCCTCTGAACTCATTTACTCCGTTCACATTTTGATGAAATCATCAAAGAACAAAACTTATTTGAATTCGCTTCTTTGCAAACCATAATTTTGTGGGAATCCTTGAAGTGACCTTAAAGGTAGTTCACTGCCATTTAAATGAAGACTTCTGACCTTTTCTACCTTTATGAGCTCACAACACTTTTTCAAACTGTCCTTTTACCTTAAAACTAAATTTTCAAAGGCTATTCAACACTCTCCGTTTCACTGTAAATAGTGAATTGAAGAAAGCTAAAGCCTTAGCAACAGTGCAATGAACTTTACTAGGGCGGGCTTCTATGGAATCTGTGTCCTTTGAGATTGGTTTCATTTTTAATACAGAAATAAAATCTAGTGATTCGCTTTCAGTTATTTTTAATAAATTTCAATTAAATAACATCGATAAAAAATGTCGGAAATACAGCTGTAATTGCTTGTTTATTATTGAAACGTGTTTATTATCACTTTAATGTATTTTTATGTGTTCCAGTATTAATTTATTTATATATCTTTGTTACTTTATACACTCAGAGAAGCTCGATTTTTTACAGTACAAAATGCAAAAATTTAAATTTTAAATAATCATTACGACATTTTCATATGAAAACTTCAAATTAATTTTAGAAGTTTTATTGCATATTTAACGTAGATATGTTTCTCTATTCAGATCTACTAAATAAAAATTTTGTACGTATTTTTAAAATATCAGATGTAAAATCATTGAACGGCATAGAAAAATTTACATTGAGTTAAAACCAAGTTCTATCCGTTCTTTTGTCAAGTATTCGATGTTCTATTATATTATGTATATCTTTATTTTACATTTAATTCACTATTATTAACAGAAAATTTCCAAGGTTTCTGTGGCTTGAAAATCAATTCAGACAGGTCGGTAATATAGATTTTAACTTCCATCGTTTAAAATTAAAAATTATAAAACTAATATTGTTTTTTTTTTCTTTTTATTTTGTGCAAATTTCCATTTGACAATACAACTTGTAAAATTCTACTACGGTCACTTTTGAATTATGAAAAATCTGTATGGCTAAATTTTGTATTGCAAAATAGTAAATTTATATGCCGTATTTTGTAATTTACAAGGGCTTTTCTCTGATTTTGCGCCTGATGTACAAAACGTGCAATTAAAAGTTCCCGAAAATAAAATAAATATGTAGACGCAATACACTGTATTATATTCATACTAATTAAAATATAATTTATATATTTCGCCTTTTTTCAAAATCAAGGCCTGATTCACAGGTCCATACAGTTTACAAAACAAACATCGAAATATTCTCATTCAGCTACTTCATCGCCTGAGGCTGAGTATTCAAGATAAAAGAGCGGATCCTCTGCCTAGGGCACAAAAATGTTGCAAATTCCTTCACAGAACCTCCTACTCCACATAACCGGAAGCAAAAGCAAATAATTATTCCAAAAATCATTTAATCAAAGAGAAAAAAAAATTTGTTGCCGTCGTTTCGCAGAGCCAAAATAATTAGTACAATTTAATTTCCGGTCCCTTTAATCCTGACCCAGATTTTTGTTTAGACTCGAAGAGGGAAACGGCCTCTTCTACATGGATTGCGCGGGTGTACGCTCGGATTTCAGGCCAACAAATATATTCTGCCGGACACATGAATGCAAGCATGTAAAAATTATTGGCTTTCATAAAATGTTAGAATAGAGGAGAGGCAACATTTTTTATGGTAAATTACTTTTTAAGGCTCTTCCTCGATAAAGGTTGTTTTTGTACGGCTAGTTTTTCGTTTAGGTTTGAAAATAATAGGGCCGAACGAATACTAAAATTGTTTTACGTTACAGCCAAAAGCAGAGCATAAATATGCTCGTTGCGAATGTCACTGTGGCTTTTGATGGGTCGTAATCAATAGAAATTCAGCCTCGTTCGAACAAAAAACATTTATAAACTTTCAAAGGCCCCGTGAACTATACTTCTTTTGATGAGATTTCTATTCTGTTCGGAATTGAATCATGTAGAGTCGAGGAACGAACATTTCATATCATGAAAATGTGGGTTTGAATTTTGTGAACAGACCTATCAGATCGTTAATCGTCATTTATGGAATTCAGCAAAATGAATTATATCGATTTTAAACGTATAGGTATAAGTATATAGTACTTAAAAATATATTTAAAGCTAATCAAAACAAACTCAAATAAAAGTTTTCAACGAAGTCCCACATGCTCTTTTTTTTTAAATTACGTACTACTCTTTAATTATTTACGATGCACTCAGTTCTAATTCCAGGGATAATTTTGAATAAATTGCTCCAATATTTTAATTTTAGAGTTATGAACCTGTGACACAAACATATTTCACCATCTCAAGTTTCTGTAATGCATTTCCCTATAAACTAAATTGAGAACAGCATTTTTACGCATTAAATTTTTTATAAATGAAGGAATAGTTCGGACAAGAAAAACCTTAAAAAATTTAATGTTTTTAAATTTTAAAACATTTGGAACTATAATAACTTCTGTACATTATTTTTAGTAGCCTTTTATTAAGATAAAGTCTTCCTTTGGTGATTGTAAAGATATTCCTGGATTAGTGCAGCAAAAAGTAAAAAGGTTGAACAATAATCAAAAGTTATACGGACTATTACTGATAAAATATTTCACCCTAAACTGCAACTTTAAAATACAATTAGCCTACAAATTGTTTTAAAAATCAATCAAAACAATAGTTTTACTTTAACTTGACATTACACCACTTACTACAAATCAAAAAATATATTTTTCAGACAGTAATATGACATTCTTTGTTCCACATTTATTTGAAAAAAAATGTATCTATTATATTATTATTACCAAGTGTCGTTTCTTTAATCATTAAGAAATTTGAAAATTTAGCCGTAGTTTGTAATGTTTTTATTTATACATCTAGATTAATTTGGGTATCCAGTTTTACAATAAACTAAATCTTCTATCTAAAATATGGAGATTAAAACGAATTAAAATCAAAGTTCTTGAGCAACATTAGACTTTATTCCATATTTATTACACTACCTTTTCTTGACTATTAAAAATGGAACGCAATTGATCTCAGAGACCCGTGTTAATAAAAGTCCGAAGAACGACATTTGACAATTCATCATTTTTGATCCTATTTTTTGATTACTCCCAATTTACCAACATTTATTAAAATCTCATATTTAATTCAGCCATGGAATTTAATTTGAGTATTGCAAACTGGAATAACACAAATATACAGTGGATTTTTCTTTTTGAACTCAGTTGAAAACGAATAGTTTTAAATTTGAATGACGGTATTTTTCATTTAAATTGGAGTAATTGCAATGCTTTTAATAATATTTAAAACGGAATTGTCACAATTATTATGCAAATTCAATTAATTTGCTGAAAAATTCATTCATACCTTTAAAAATGTAAGATTTATGAAAATAAGAGTCTGGTGCAATAGCTATTTCGACCTTCTAAAGGCTAAATTTAACTGTGTGAAATACTTTTCCCAATTAAATTTGACAATTACACATGTGAACAACATTTTTATATAAAGGTCTAAACATGGAATTCACTTCCACTTTAATTTGGCTGTTTTGCAACCAGTTGAAATTTTCCAATTTCAAAGGCTCTAAATATTTTTCTTTCATATTTAAACATGACTGAACTCATTGAATTCATTTATTTTTGAAAGCTTTGTACTTAATTAAATATAAGTGAGCGAATAAATGATAAAAGCAAATATTTAGAAGTTAATTAAAAATGTCTATTATTAATTGCATCTATTCAATATTCATGCTTCTAATGCATAGTTTACTGATATAAAAGGTCCATGGAGGTCTTGTTCCCTGTTTGTGTGAATATTTAAATAATGTTAAATATTTTAAAACTAATTCGTTTTTAGATATACATTACACGCCTAACACGAAACTATTTATTTAAAATACTGAAAACCATTTGTTTGCATTTAACATGTATTATAGAATGGATTTGATAGAACATTCTAAAAGGCTTGTGCAACCATTTATGAAAGTTGCAAACAATTTTATAGTGAAAATGTTGTGACTTATAATATGTAGTTATACCCTGTGAAATTTTCAAATATTTTTCATGGTGCCTGAGGAACGTAGAACTATAAAAAAATTCCAACAATTTTAATTGACGATGTTATGCACAGGGTTTTAATGAAATTTATATTCATTTGTATGTATGTCGCCGCCTGCAATCTTATTCAAATATTTTCGAAAGTAAAATAAACAGGGCTATAATAAATAATGTTGTTTTAGAGTTTATGCATATATTCAGCAATGTGAGGTATTTGCAATTAATTGCATTCTATGCTCTTGCATATTACCAGTCATGTTTTGGTTTCCGGAAGAGTATTACATTCTAATACATGCAAACTTTAGTATAAATATGGTTTAAGGTATTTTGTGTATGAGAAGCGGAGGCATCTCTGAACCAATTTATGTTAGGAATTTGTTTCATTAACATTATTACTCTATACAAAATTGCAGCCACTTGAGTTTTTCTCTATTCCATTCACCAACACTTTTTCAGCTGATGAGATTTTTTAACCCATTTAATAAATTTTGTAATATTTTAATATTGCCTTTTATGTTCCAGCACAAAGGAGCGATCTTCACAATTTTAAGTGATTTGTTTTCATTAGGTACATAATGTTAAGATAACAAAATAAGTTTTTCGATAGTCACAAACTTTTGGATAGTATTAATTTTTTTCTTCGACTCGCTACAGGCTAAATTTTGAATTAAATTTGGTGGAATAATTTAAAACTATGAATTGTATAATGAAAATCTGATGTAAATTAATTTAGCAATTTTTGAAGACAAAGTGGCTTAGATCCGACAATGATCGTTACTATCCGAAATTTCCATTTGAGATTCAATGTACTCTTGGGGCACCTATTTTTATGGAATTTCCTTTAAACTCTCGATTAGACTTAAACTAGCAATCTAAAGCACTATTTCGTCTTAAATATTACTTTAAACTCGAGTTAAATGCTGTTTAAACCTAAACTGAAAAACCGGGAATCTAAAGTTTCAGTCGCTATATTGAATCCGCCTTTCAGGATTCCGAATTTTGATAGTGGATCCAAAATCAGCTGTGCAAAAAACTGTATGTATTATGTACTCATTTTCATAATATTTTATTCGCCACTAATTTCAAAATTTTGGTAACAGAGTAAAATGAACTAGGTACTTTCTTCTATAGATTCATTGTAATCTCTGTTATAACTAGACTTCTTATAACCTATAAATACATTTTTAAAACATTTTCATATAAACTTTCCCTGAAAATACTCCGCCTATTGTTGGTCTTCAAATTCAATCGTTTTCGAGGCTAGAACACGCGGTCTCTAATTCCAGCATCACAGTGTGAATAAAAGGATTGATTTAGGTAGGTTGTGCCGATTTTGAAAGTTATTATCGAAAACAATCACCTGAAACTTTGATTTAAGAATTTTTCTACCTCAATACTTTCATTGCACAAACTGATTAAACGAAAATGGGAAATTTTATTTCGAATATAGCCTCAATGAGAACTACCAATCGCATTGAAACAGAGGAATTGTTTTGCTCATCATGAAAATCCTTCAAAAGTGTATCACTTCTCGGAAACCCTTGCAACTGGGCCCCATCGGAATGTTCTGTAAGCCCCCGAATATGGGAAATAAATGCTGGTGGTATTAATAGTGAATCGCTGGGGGCTTAATGGAAAATAAAATAGACATTAACCGAATTCGCGGAACGAGTACATAGGCAGTGCAACGTGGAACGAGCTTTTAATGACAAAATGAACATTTTTGCAGAGGAAAACAAACAGTGGCAGTCGCCCCCACAGTGACCGAGTTCCTGAAATTGTAAAGCATACAAAAGAATTTTTGCCAACACAATTCGAAATAGATTTCGCCGGATTGCACCTGAGTGGTGATATGTTATGATTCTTTCATTAACTGGGCGCACCTAAATCACATTTTTGCTCGCTGGGCAACGCGTCTGATTTATTTTTGTATGCCCGGGTGCCGGGAATGATGAATAAATTTAAAATAAGCCCGGGGAGTGGTACTCTATCCCAATGTTTTTGCGTTTCCTTAAAAATTTTGTTTGAGTTTGTTTCATATGAATATTAATGAGCTTTTAGTTAGAAGCACTCATTCGCTACCTGTTTCAAAATTCTCCATTTTTTAATGCAAATTCTGGCCAAAAGCGAAATACCTTGTGTGATTTGAAGCGGTAGATTTACGAAAATCAGCTAAATTATCTTTCTTAGTAATTTGATATTCACAATCCTCTTCTGCAGAACAAGATACACTAGAAGATGGAAGGAAATTTTTCTGTTGAGAAAAAAATTGAGAAAAACATTTATACATCATGAAGAAGACCAAAATTTTTCTTAATATTCAAATTACTTGATGTGAGCTATACGAAATCAGGTAAAAAAATCACGTCAGGAATGAATTTTAAATGAGAAAACGTCGCGCGCTGAACGAAATTATGTTTTTAAAGGTAATATAGGAAGCGGACATGGGTTACATATTTTTGAAATAAAACTTTAAACGGAGAATTTCAATTAAGTTTATCCTGCAGCGAGAGCTGGAAGGATGGAGTGATGTATTTTGTAGTATGCTGATATGGATTGATAACTTTACATAATTGAGGCCAGGAAAACCCTGGGGAATGATACACTAATATTGCAAAAGGAAATGCATACGCTGAAGTACTTTTGAGATATTTACCAACATCTGGCTGTCTTAAAGGGCGTTCTCAATTCGTTTATGCTCAATAACCATGACGACTTATTATGTATGAACACTTACATATGTAGGTACAAATAAAGCTTCAATTGGACTATGGAGGATCTCAAATCTAACTCTATCCCTGCGGGTACGATATTAAGGACTGATTTGTTTGTTGCTGTTAATATTGCACATATTTCAATTTGCATTTCAAAACGCAATGGGGGTCATTGATACAAACGTATGTGTGCATATACACTGTACGTATTCAGTATTCACATTGATTTCAATCAGCAAAGCCTCCTGCCTCTAATTGTTAAAATTATGGCCCTTAACTATGGAATGCAAAATTGCAATAGAAAACATGACTATCATGCGAACCCAAACTTAAAAGGGAATGACAGTAAATGTGAGTCCAGTTAAGGGGGAAAAAAAAAACAACACTTATTACATATTCGTTTCCCCAAACAAAAATGAACTCAAACGCAATCTCATTTGTAATGTTTAAAAGAAATATTTTTGTTTTGCGTCCAGTTTGTCTTCAATTATACCCTTTTTTAAAGTAATTTTTCCAAAAATAATCGACAACAGCTAAATGAATATAGTTTTCACGAATGCTAAATACATGTTTGAAGCTGCTTTATGCTTAAAAGTATAAATAAGTAGAAAAAGGTGGAAAAGGAAAATCATCAGCACTATGTGCACCGTGTTTACTATAATTTATTATAATACATAAATGATTCAGCGATTTCCAAAACATGTGAAAAGACATACATATTATATTTGCCGCTTATTTATTTATTTATTTACTCAATAGAAATGTGCTCTTACCTTGCAAAATTATAAGATATTAATACACTAAGTCAAATTAAAAAATTATATTGCAATATTACTTAGCCTATGCTTTATTTCATTCTTCTTCAAGTTAAAGTCAAACTTTTCAAAATATTTACTATGGGTAAAATTTTATGGGGAACATACAACACTACCATATTGAATGAACAGCCTTACCAGCCCTACATGCAGTGCCTTAAAAACATGAAAGTCCCTTATTTCCTTTGACTATCACCTTATAAAGACGAGCAAAGAATTACATTTGTTAATGACATACATATGTTTATGCTGCCTAAAATCTAGTTTTCGATCAGGTATGAATCCCAGATCCTGATAGTATGACCCAATTTTGACAAAATGGATACTTCCAATATATAAAAGAAGTCAACTGATAGGGATTTTCGTGAAAATTACATGACAACAATTTTACTCACATTCAAACGGAAATTATTGCGATCACATCAATCTACTAAAAGATTCAGATCATAATCCTTCAATAAAAGACAGTTGTCAAAACAGGAAATCTCTTTAAATATCTTTATATTATCGGCATAAATAAGGAATTCAAAGTTATTAATAACACAACCTGAATATTATAAATAAAAATGATAAATAATAATGGCCGCAATCGACTAATTTATAAATGAGGTATCGCTCTTCGTAGGCTTTTAAAATATGAAATCAGCGATACCAAATTCATTGTAGACTTACACTCAAAAAAACCATGTTGTTTATATTAAATCACAGATTGGTAACAATAGCTACTAGTAGAATCGGTCATATGTAATTGATTCAAATGTGTTAGGGATTAGAGATAAATCGCAATAGGTTTAAAGTTTGAGACGGTATAACATTTACCTTTTTTAAGCATAAGTATAATAAAATAATAGTTTCCAGGTGAAAAACTCTCTTTAAAATTATTTAAGTAAATCATCACGATGGACTCGTTATTGTCAGTTTATCCTCTATTTTCATCCCTTCAATTCTTATGTAAAAACAAAAAATGATATTTATTATATTTGTCTCCAATTAAATGTAGAAGAACAGAAAAATTATACATAGTATAAGTATTATATATTCTTAATTTATTTGTCTTATTTCTTAATTAATAGAATAACTAAAACTGAGGCAAGTTCAAATGAATTTTAGTGCATAAAGTTTATTTACACTTTACAAAATATGTATGTGCATACATACATATATCTGTACTAAAAATATTCTTCTTTAAAAGCGTATTAACATTAATAATAACGATTAAAAGGGCTTGGAGAAAGTTTGAAAAGCAGACGCAATAATGCCAACTAACGCTTTATTTTTGAATACTCCAATGCTTGTATACGAAATACGAGTAGCCACTCAAAAGTTTAAAATTAAAATTTCATTAGCGTTTGGACGTTCGCAAATGTCCACCTGTCCGTGGAAGATATATACTCAAAGGCTACCCCGAATTAATATTCTCGTAGACGTAAAGTATACATTCACTGATTAACCCCCCGTTCGTTAAAAAGGGATAAATTCATTTCCCCGAAGACACTAATGAAAGGCACTCCTCGTTGTCGGAAAATGGGATTTGCAGTGAAATATTCTGTATTCGATGTTTCTTAATTTACATCGAAACGGAGGCTCGCCTCCTCTCAGCAAGGAGCCTCCAAATTACCTGTTGCTGCTTCCGTAAATAAAAGCAGGAAAGTGTGTCATGGCAATGGCTAATGAGGGAATATTTTTTTTTCTAACTCCCGCCGACCAGAGGAGTGCAGAAGGGCAGTCCCAGCTATCGTCCACCTTTTAACCTTTACCTTTAAAGTACTAAATACAAGGGAGCTATGCTTTGAGCTGTGTTCTACGATTTTAGGGAAATTCCCACCTTCTATCTCATATTGAATTCGCCTTGTTTGTACCCAGCGCCGGAATAAAAATAATCGCATTACCCAAATAAAGTGCTTCACTTTTAAGTTTTTCGTGCAAGCTCCCCTGTCTTATGAAAAATTCAGCAAAAGATGAGGGGATGCCTTCCTGAAAAATAATGCTAACAAGAAAAGTTTTCAAGTCAAATTGGATGCTTTGGGAAGCAATTAACATTTGGATATTATCAACAAAAAGAACGAGGGGTTCACAGATCTGAGTTTTCAAAATGGTTCAAATGCCTTGAAATGGAAAATGATAATAAACAAAAAATATGTAGGTCCTTTTCTATTTGATTATTTTTAATAGACAACTTTATTTCGTTTCTTAAGGTTACGCTCGCTTTTGTACGTGCTAGTTCAACACATTTCAACAAATTTAACAATTATGTTGACTGATCGGAATTCCGCCGAAATTCTGTATTCTGAGCATTTCCATATTAGATTAATTTCACAAAAATTTTGTTTAACATTTTTCGCTCATAAATGGCGAGTTAAAAGCTTTCAATTAAAAAATTTTGCGAAAATCATTTTTGCTTATATGTATGTATTTTTTTTTTTTGGGTTAATGAAAAAATAATTATTGGTGTCAACTCTGCCGAGGAAAATAAAAACAATTAACCTTCAAAATTAATTTCTGATAAAACGGATGTTTTTTAGAATATTCTTATACAAGAGAATAATAAGATTAAAATCTTCAAATTTATTGGCACAATTAATCGGACTTAATTTGATCTGCAAAAGCAAAATATTAATTGCCCCACTTAAAAAAACAAAAATAAGTTAATAAATTAAATAATTGTATTATATCATTTATTTTTTTCTTTAAGCTGCTCCTTCTGCTATTCTTATTTATTCATGTTATGTTTCTCCTCAAACAAATTTTGTAAAAATTTAATAAGTAAAAATATATTTAACTACATTTGCACAACATCCAAAGAAAATCTCAAATCTCAATAAAAGCCATTCTTCAATCTTTAGGTGTGCAATTCAACTTTAAATAGATTCTGAAAGTGATAATCAATTAATGACACTGATGTTTCTCTAAAATACCTAATACTGTTTAATCCCAAATATTTGCAATAATTATCCTTAGTAGAGCATATTCCTAAGCGGCAGGACACAAATTATTATTGTCCTGAGGATATTGCTGTTGTTGAGCCTATTCCCATCAACTGCCGAATTGTCTTGTTTCTATTAAATCAGAAGAGTTCTTAACTCGCTCCAAATGTGTAGACTTGCATGGTCTTAGAAACTGCAAAAGCCATTCAAGTACTATTAAGAAGTTCAGGTGTCATCCTTGAGATGGCCTGAATAACATCAGTGACTGCTCATCTCATAATTTCATTGAAAATGTTCACAGTGCTGACGTATTTTTGGTTATTGGAAATATTCCAATCACCGCTATGAGGTTTAATTTGAATTTAAAAAAGTTCGGCAAATGAATAACAAGAGCGTCCCTAGAATGCATCAGCCACAACTCATCAGATTAGATTGATAGCATACAAAAAAAATTGATTTTGCGGGTTACTTCAATAAATAAATAGCGATAGCGATAGTGCCGCAAAACATCAATTCAAGCAGTATAATTATGCAAAACTAATTGAAGCCGCATTAAAATTAACAGATCTGATTTTTGTTGAAAATTCGGGAAAATAAACCGGAAAGGGATATTGCTTCAGCCGCATAAAATGCCAACTTGTAAAATTATTACTAGCGAAACCTCAAAAAAGTTATTTCTTAGTTTTGTTTTCATTTCACTTTGATCACGCGCTGCTCCAAAATTTGCATAATCAAATTATTATATAAATTATTATTTTCGATGGAATGTTACATGTGTGTTGAACCTCTGAGAGAAACATGATATTGATTTGACTCACACTAACATTCAAATGTCATGTTTGCATCATGTTCATAACTCAATATATTAAAGTTTTATTTTTATATAGAAAGAAGACATTTATATTATAGGTATTATAACAAAATTCAAGCGATATCAGATTTTGTACTTTAAAATGCGACATATGTACATTTCGACCAGTTGCCAAGTCGAAATAATTCCTATTTCTAGCACATTTGAATTAATAGAGAACATCAATTTGTAAAAGCCTTTTAATTTTATTATTTTTGACATTTATTTTAATGAAGCCATGAAACTAGGAAAACTTGAAAAAAGAGGTTCGGTTTGAAACCGATTTCTCTTATTGTTAGAAAATTGGAAAATAGGACTGTAATTGTCTTTTGCTAGGGTTTGTTTCTCCCAATTAATTTTTTAGGGTACTGGTTGAAAATGAGAATTTTAAAATATATTATTGATTTTTTAATTTTTAAATTACTTTAAAGGTCGAATCCAAAATCCAAGAATTAAAAAGTTTTTTTTTTTTTTTTAAATAAAAACAATCAAAGATCAGACTTCTTACATTTAGATATAAAAGAACATTATCACATTATTTTTAATACATAACATCTCTTAGGACTATTACGACTTCAACAAATTTATCAAGGACTAAAACCAGGGAATGAGTCCTTTCAAGTAGAAATGGTTAAAAGAATAGCAAATGTAACAATGGCCTTAGAATTCCTACGAACTTTAGAGGAATTCAACCGGTGGGAGCCAAAATATATTGTCCTAGATTGCCCTACAGATATGGCTAAGGAGGTGGTTGTTAGCCACGTGAGAGATATTTCACTGGGAAGAAGGACATACCACTACTTGCTTAGTGGATTGGTAAGATAACCATTTAATATAAAACATAGTGAATAAATACCCAATTTCGTAAATATTTTAATTTTTTATAAGCATAGTAAAGCTCATTTAAAAAAATATTTTTTTTTTTTCAAAGGTGATGGACGACAGGTGGGAAAGCGAAGTGATCGAATACGGAGCCATTAATATTACAGGGTTCAGAATAGTTGATACTTCCAGGCGATATATAAGAGAATTTTTCGATGGATGGAAACGATTAGATCCAATGACCTCCGCAGGAGCTGGGAAGGAATCAATATCAGTAAGATGTTTTCTTAATTAGATCGGTAGATAGAACATTTATGAACGGCTGTATAATAGGCACAAGCAGCTCTAATGTATGATGCGGTCTTTGTACTAGTCGAGGCTTTTAACAAAATACTCCGAAAGAAACCTGACCAGTTCCGAAACAACATGCAACGCCGGGGCCAGCCTATATCGAACACAACTTTTAATGGAACAGGAAATAACAACAACGGAGGTGGAACAACCACCCGAGCCCTCGACTGCAACACCTCAAAAGGATGGGTTACTCCCTGGGAACACGGTGATAAAATATCTCGATATCTGCGAAAAGTAATTGAATCCATTCAAACTCCAAACCAGAAATAAGTACTTTTCAATTCTGTTTTACCATTAGGTTGAAATAGAGGGTTTGACGGGTGAAATCAGGTTTAGCGAAGACGGTCGAAGGCAGAACTATACCCTTCACATTGTCGAAATGACAGTGAATAGTGCGATGGTTAAAGTTGCCGAATGGTCAGATGAAACTGGATTTATGCCCGTGACTGCCAAGTATGTTCGACTCCGTCCAAATGCTGAAATTGAGAAGAATAAGACGTACATCGTGACAACGCTCATAGAAGAACCCTACATGTTGCTTAGAAAGGCTGGGCCTGGAGAGCAACTTGAGGGCAATGACCGATTTGAAGGTTACTGCAAGGATTTGGCGGACCTTATCGCGAAAAAACTTGGGATAAATTGTAAAGCAAATAAAGTTTTAAAGTTCGGTTTTAATTTGTCGCTTTCAGATGAGATCAGAATAGTAAAAGATGGAACTTACGGATCAGAAAAACCCGAAGTGAAAGGAGGTTGGGATGGCATGGTTGGGGAGCTTATTAGAAGGGTATGTAAAACTGGTTATTTTACCGAATTAATACTAGAGCTTTTAAACCAAAATTCTTACTCGGGCCATCGTCGAAGTTAATTTGTTCAAACAAACAAACTTGATGATCGAAAACTGTTTACTTGAGTAATGTAATGAATATATCCATAAGTCAATTAGCATCTTGTGTGTCAATTGAGTTCAATGCGAGATGCTTTTTGGATCAAAACATACTTTTCGACAGAGTCTACTTGGATTAAGGCTAAACTTTTAAATACAACATTATTTGCATTTACCTTTTAACATAATCTTTTGTTGCCAAGATTCCAAAGTACAAATAATTTCAAAATTGCAGACAAGAAAATGTTTTTCAATGCAATGGACAATATGATATTTAAAATTTAGCTTAGAGCGACCCTTTCAAGCACCAGAATTGAAAATTTTTTAGTATGATTATTACTAAGGCTGATACTTGCGCTTCAGTAGGTCGTGAAAATTTATAATATTACAAACAGTGTAAGTAATATATAGTGCATAATTAGGTTTTACTTTACATTTTAAGTCTCAGACTAACAATATTATACATGTACCCATATTCGTGATTTCGATGAAATTCAAATCCATTCCGAATGTAGGAAATTCAAAAGGACTAGGAATGTTAAAACAGATCGATGTTTCCATTTCTTTTTAAATATTTAAGCCTTACTTTCAAATTTCCTATACACTTCTAACGAATTTTATTTTCCGCGGAATCAAGACTAAAATTAATATTATGAAATTCTAGTATTTTATTTATACAATCAAACTCAACTTATTTTATAACAGGAGGCAGAAATTGCAATTGCAGCTATGACGATAACTGCAGAGCGAGAAAGAGTGATCGATTTTAGCAAACCATTTATGTCGCTCGGAATATCCATTATGATTAAAAAGCCCATCAAACAAACTCCTGGTGTATTTAGTTTCCTAAACCCGCTTTCTCAGGAGATTTGGGTAGGTTACAAAACTTAATAAAACGAAATCCTCATGTTCGAAATCTCTTCCCTCAAAGGTAAGTGTAATCTTCAGCTACATCGGCGTGAGCATAGTGCTTTTCTTCGTTTCGAGATTTTCACCCTATGAATGGAGACTAATACAATACACAGGTAAAATCCAGTTTATTCATTAATCTTTATTCTACAAAAATTAACAAACCTTGCTTTAGAAGAAGCCCACGATCACCAAATACCAAATCCTCCAACAAATAATATTGTCGTAAACGAGTTCAGCATCCTTAACTCGTTCTGGTTCTCTCTAGCTGCATTTATGCAACAGGGATGCGACATTTCTCCAAGATCGATATCTGGTCGAATAGTGGGATCAGTTTGGTGGTTCTTTACCCTGATTCTTATATCATCGTACACAGCCAACCTAGCTGCCTTTTTGACCGTGGAAAGGATGATTACGCCAATAAATTCACCAGAAGATCTTGCAACTCAATCAGAAGTGCAGTATGGAACACTTCTGTACGGATCAACGTGGGACTTTTTCAGGGTAACTACTAATTTATCGCGTAATTTTCTGTTTCTAACAAGAAATTTCAGAAATCGCAAATTCCTCTCCACAATAAAATGTGGGAGTACATGAATTCAAGAAAACACGTTTTTGTCAATACATATGATGAAGGTATACGAAGAGTTAGGACCTCTAAAGGAAAATATGCACTCCTTGTTGAGTCACCAAAAAATGAATATGTTAATGCCCGAGAGCCCTGTGATACAATGAAAGTGGGCGGAAATTTAGATGCCAAAGGCTTTGGAATTGCAACACCAATTGGATCACCACTGAAGTAAGTAGATTTTAGGTTAAGCCCTAAAAAACAATTATAATGCGATATCCCATAAATTAAAAAATCGCTATTTATTTACTCCTCTACATTTATAACAATTTGATTTTTCTGAAAGCCTTCCGGTATTGGTTCCAAGATTTATTATTTGTTAGTACGGCATAATTAAATAGAAAGAATGACAGACAATAGACACTTTCATTTTTCAATTGATTTCACCTTGTTGCAAATATAATTTTCATTTTTTTGTTTTTAAAATAGTTTGTCTCACTATATTTGAATTTTTTTAATTTTAATTCACATTATCGTTCAATATATTAATCAATAATTCCAAAGGTGGAATTATGCATTCTCAATTTTGCCCAATTAAATTCATTGTAAAAGAAAAAAAGAGACTAAAAAAATAATTTCATATCTATAATATCCATACATACATAAACTAATAGCATTTAGAAGAAAGAGAACCACGAACTTTTTTCCAAGAAATTATCCGTTTTCTAGGGGTTTATTCAAAATTAGAATTATTTTTATGCAGTTTTATGAAATAAGCTAATATTTGGCAGGTAAATTTAATTAGAACAGCTCAAAATAGCAATTGCTTCCTGGAAAAAAGATTCCAATCTCTTAGCTATTTTTAACCGAGTGACGGCAGTGGGTGTGGAATTAATTAAAAACTCATTGAAATAAGTGAACGTTGCTTTAATGAACATCAGAGGATAGAAAACAATTTTAACACATTAACTTCGATAATTTGTCGACACTTTAAATTTTCCAGTTACTAGGAAAATAATCTTAATATCTTAAACTAGCGTATAAAAAAAATTAACTTTTTTATTTTTTAAACGCTTAAATCCCACTTACTTTTTGAGCACAGTTAAAGAGATTGAAATATTTAGGGTAGTATTTTCGAAAGTGAGAATAAGAAATGTCTAACAATTTCTCGAAAAACTTGATTGATTTTAGAGAAAATGCAGTGCAATTCCAATTCGTCAATTTTACTGAAATCGTTAGTGCTAACATTTAGTAATTTTTCAAAAAGACTAAATTTTAATATTTGACAGTATGGATAATACAAAAGGAACAGTAGAACAAAACCTTTTCTTAGAATGCAAAAATTTAAAGTCGCTTAGCCATTAACTAAATTTTAGCGAAATTCGTATTTATCGTTTAAAATTATTCTTTGTGATACTTTCAATTATAAATTGAACGAAAATATCACGGGATCTTCAAGCTTACTATTTGATATTTTTATACACAATCAACAGTTTTGAAAATAATATTGAAAACCTTCTTTTTGCAAAGTGTGACTCACTTGTAAACAATTATTAGATACTATGGACTGGATTATTTTGTAGATAATTCGATAACGAACAAAACCGGTCATAACACCACAGATAAAATTAAGAAAACCACTAAAATATTGATAAGAAATATAATAAGATAATAAATTACGTATATAATAAAAATAAATTACTGATCTACTTTTAAAATTAATTTTTGTGAATCTGATAGGAAATTTGGCAACTGAACAATTCAATTTCCAAACATGCATTAATTAACTGGTCTATATAGATGACATTAAGGTTTGTAGGCTCAGACTCTTTAAATTATGAACAACTTTGTATTGGTTTTAGCAAAATCTATTAACAGCATTACAGATCAATTTAATCTCATTATCCTTTCATAGACAATACAAAATTTCAATTTTAGCAAGAGTTGCTGGAGCCAAGGTTTTTCTCGCGAATTAATACATATGCCATTATAATCCCAGAGAGAAGTTTAGGAAGTAAGAAAAAATAGAAAATATTTCAGTCAGGCAATTCTTATATTTTCTTCCAATGACATCCTAATGTTAAAAGAAATTAGATAAGTACGAACATTCACAATGGGATTCCAGAATAAATTTATTTCTAAATAGGATGATCGTTTTTTCTTTTCTATTCAATTTAAAACTTAAATTAAATTTCCTTTCATTTTCAGGGATCCAATTAATCTAGCGGTTTTGTCGCTAAAAGAAAATGGCGAATTAACAAAATTAATGAACAAATGGTGGTATGATAAAACCGAATGCAACCAGCAACGCGACAATCAGGAAACATCACACAATGAGCTTTCTCTGAGCAATGTGGCAGGAATTTTCTATATACTGATTGGAGGCCTTCTGGTCGCAGTCATTGTAGCAATAATCGAATTCTGTTCGAAAAATAAATCATCATCAAGCTCCAGTAGAAACAGCCTTCCTGATGCGATGCATTCGAAGACAAAACTCACAATACAGAGCAGTAGAGAATATGACAATGGGAGAGTTGGTGTAAGTTCTAAACATTAGTAAAGTACCCCCACTAATTTTAATTTTAATATTTTCAGTACTATCCACCCTCCCAAATGAATACTGCACCTGAAACTGAAACACTCCACATGAACACCCACGCTCAAGTTTGACGAGAACATGCGCAGGAGTCACGTCTATGACGAACTCCATGCGCACCGACCATTAGACGAATTATGGCGAATAGTCGCCAGGAAACTGAAAAGATGCTGGGACACGAAGGAATTGCACATCAAAATAGCACACTAACAAGGAGTTCTGGGCCAAAACCTTATCCTGGAAGCAAATAAGACTCGAGCAAAATGGAATCACACTTTCATTGTATCCTGGACGTAACAAAAAATCAAATTGATAATATATCGAAATGTTGACGTGTGACGCGAAGCGTTGTCTTGTTGAAAGACACGCTAACGCCTAGATTTGTTTAGACTGACTGTAATATGAGAATTGTGCCAAATCTGAAGAAAAAGATACGTTCGCTGCCCACAGAGTGTTTTAGGCATGCACAATGGGATTCAACAGCACCCCCATAGAAGGATAATTAAGAAATTTTCATTTAGGATTCCTAACTGTGACTGATGACTTGAGTGATTCGTTTAGCTTTATACGCAGATTATTCAGAGATAGGCATGAGTTATACTTGGACTATAATTCAATTATAGCGTAACAGAGTACATAAGTTATTTGTTATATTTGTAAAGACAGGAGCATGTAGGCGGCGAGGCGATATATCCTAAGGTAACAGACATACTGCCATTGTTCAAATGGAGCTCACGACCTTCAGTATATATAGAGGAGATAAGTTCTCATTTGTAAACAACTTATAGTCTCATATCTTAGATAAGTTTGTTACGTTTAGTGTTAAGAGACGTATTTAGTCATATCACGAGCGATGTGTGGATAATGCAAGCAGATTGCTGTTTTATGGAATCTGTCGTTATTGTACTGATTACCTATACATTACCTTAAGCGATTAAAACCTTTGTTACCGAGTCAGTTTAATGTAATGTACATACCGAACCACTGATCGAGAGCAAGAAACACTTTGTTTTTTTATAGATGACAAGAAAAAACTCATTATTTTTGTAAATAACTTGTAAAATAATTTCGTAATGTAACAGTATAATTAATAAAGAAACGTGCAGTGTTTATCTAAGAAGGCGTAAACCTGGTGTAAAATTTAGGATTAGTCGCATCATTCAAACCTTTTGCGTTATATATTAAATATTTTTGTTTAAATTTTAGCCCCAAGGGCGCATCCAGTCGTCCCCACTTCAGCGCTGCTTCCGCAGGCAAATTTTATTGTTTTCCACTTAACTAGAAAAATGAGTAAATAAAATGGCAAGTAAAAATGACCTAAAGTAAAATTATAAAAACAAAATGATTTAATTTACACAACACTTCAACACACATAATTGTAATATTCTATACTAAAACCAGACGGTAAAATAACTAAGCTAAATGGTAAGCAAGTTTGTGTAAGTTTACATAAAGAGAATAAAAATATTTGACTATTAACATTGACCCACCTGACGCTTTAATTTCGAAAAACGGAATACCCCAACCGCCTAGCCGTTCCACCAGAAGCCTTTCTTTTTCATAAGGGCATTTTAAGTTACCTAATTAAGATATGATTTATTATAAATTATGAAAAATATTTAGGATTTTATATTTGAGCTCAATTCTGAACTTGAAATATTACGCAATCTTGTTTTATTACAATGACCCAATATCCTTAAAATAAAATAAAATACAAATTAGTGCTTTTTAATATATATGTATGTGTTCTCCTTATATTCCCATGGACATTAATAGTAGGTTTCAACCAATGGTCACATATTATTATAAATTTTAGTTTGAAATGTATATTAAATATTTAATTTCTTCAAATTCTAAAACAGTAGTTTTTTATGTTAATGAAATATCACTAAAATATTATATATCATAACATATTAATAACAATCCCCTTCCCTCCGCTAAGAGACAATCAATGAATTTCCTCCTAAGATTTTTTACAGCAATTTCGTATTTAAATGTGAACAATTATACGACACTTAGTTCATTACTACAAACAAGTTTTGACTTGATCTTTTCGAAATCAAATTTTTTTTGTTTTCAATATTTTGATTCTACATGTTTAGTTTAAGAATTATTGGATGTTTACGACGAGTTGAAAAATTATGATGATCCAAATATACCTAATTATGATGATCCAAACATGCATTAAAATCCCTATATAATAAAATTTTTTAATTTAAATACAAATAAGGAGGAACGATTTAGATCTCTACCATTATTCTTCTCATGGTACTACCAAAAACAATTAATTCATTTTACCCACTCTTAACACTCTCATTATTGTGAATGGCGCTAACTACAATTTTCATTTACTTCTTAATAGTTTGGATTCACTTTCTAGTTGATTTTATTTTATTTTTCAAGGTCTGTAGATGTCTGTTGACTCCACATTTGTGACCCTTAAGTTTAGATTGGAGTTATAATTTTCTGAATATATTTTAGAGTTCCATTCCTTGAAGTTTCTTAAATTGTTTATAACTATTATATAATATAGTTTCTAATGAATAGTTAAAGTCCTATTTTAGGTTTTCTTTATACTTATGAAGAAAAATTTCACTTAAATTGAATATTAAATTAAGTGTAAGGAACTTAGCAAGAAATGAACCTTTAAGGATCAGGTTAATTATTTCAATAGTGTAATATTATTTAAACTAATATTCTATAACAAAATTTTAGATATATTTCGATTTCAATGCCATATTTTTTGTCAGTAGGTATCTTTTTTAGAATACGCTAGTTTGATCTATTATCTATTTTGTATGTACAATTTTTTGGTCTCCATGGAAAGACATTTTACTTTGTCATTATCCTTGTTTTATTTACAGCATTTTATAGCATTTTTATCGTTATATGTTACAACCAAGATCACTTTGAAACATCGAAAATTGGCGGATTGCTAAACATTTTTTGCATTTATAGCCTTTAAAAATCAAAACAGAAATTCTTTAAGCATAATTCTGCTTTTTTGATTCGAACACAAAAGGTACTATATTCGAGAATTTATATTGATGGAATACCTTCTAACCAATAAACAGGCTTAGGTTTACATGCATGCCATTTTTACGTCGATTTTGCAACTTTTATTTATAAATTTAATTAACATAAATATTATATTCTTCTTTCAATTATTTAACACTAATGTTCCGTGCCCAAATAAGCAAAACGGAACACTTACAGAATCAGTTCTGTGTCCGTCTGTTTGCCACAGACGATTTTCCATCAAACTGTTCAACGTAAAGATATAAAATTTAGCATAGAGGTGTGGTGGCCTAAAAATAGACATGAGGTATAAAAAGTTAAATTTTGAATATGGAAGTTAATTTCAGGGAGCAAATGGGGAAATTTAAAAACATTTTTTGAAGAATACAGTGTAGGATGTCAAATGAAACCTTATTAAAATACGAATTCAACAATATACATATTTATATATGTGATGCATTTTTTATACAGTTTTTAAATATTCGCTAAAAAATATCTGCTCCCACCCTTATTACCAAATAGATCGTTGAGAATGAAAAAAATTATTACATTGAAAACTATATGTAGATTGGGCCAAATTTATCAGAATTGCCAAAACTCTAGCCCAATTTAATTGTTTATTTCCTTATAACTGCTGAACCATTGGTTATTAGAGAAAGAGTTAGAGAAAAAGTTATAGACACACACATAACACTATAGACTCACACAGATAGGTGTAAATTGAACGAAAAGTTATACCATAAGGAGTGTATTACCTTCTAGTAATAATTTAAGTCGGGAACTGATAGCACAGAACACTAATTGTGCCCGTAAAATTTTACATGTTTATCAGGGGCGGCTCTACCTTAGGGGCTAGTGGGGCTTAGCCCCACCATAAATTTCTCAAATAAAATTGTGTAAACAATTCGAGTTTAAAGAAAGCGTCTTAAAACGTTATTGCAGTTTTGTTGTCAAAGGTATTAAGAGAACATCGTATATTCCATGCAGGCATACAGCTACAATAGAAAGGGCTAAAGAGAACGAGCCCCAAGCCAACAATAATAAGCGAGAACAAACCTGCTAAGTCTTGTTCTCCTGATAACCTTAGTTTTATTTCTCTTCCTTTTCGTTGCGTTTCTATGCGTGGAGGGCTCAAACAAATTAGCCCTGCCAAAACCTTCTGCATTTACAAGCCGTGAACTGGCTCAGCGCGCACACAGTTGCTTCTCTCTTACATAAATTTTAGATATTTCTCTTCTCGCTGAGTGTCTTTCAAAGCGCGGGGGGCTGAAATTTTCTAGCCCCGCGGATGAGAGAGATTTAAATGTGTGTGCTAGCTATCCTCTAACACTCGTAACCGATTTGGCGTGCACAGATAGCTGTGAAAGAGGCTGTTAGGGGCTAACGTGAGATAGCCCCGAAGGATTTGAGTCGATGAACTCATATGCATACAGTCTACGTCGCTATAAGAAATCTCGTATTTTCTAATTTAAGGTACTATTCTACTCTAGAGCGTCAAAAAAAGGCCTTTTTCAAACTTTTATTTCTCAGCCGCTTTATTAAGTATTGGGATGAAACTTTCACAAAATGTAAATGGACCCTTTTCATATACAAACAAATTTTTATTTTTGGCATATTATTATTATTATTATTAAATAGAGGGCGCCAAAGTTAAGTGTCAAAAAAAAGATGGTTCCATGGCTGCATGTTAATCTCCGAACTGGCATGTCTGAAACAAAAAATTCGAATGGGGTTTTAAAAAGGAAGGTTCCTTACGTGCCAATTCACCACCGTTAGTCAAAAATTCCAACAACAAAAAAAATGGCGAATGCTTGAAAAAAAAGTTAGAAAAAATGACATTTTTTTTACCTTATATCTTCCGCCATTTTTTTTCTTTTATATTTTTATGCAAAAATGTGGTGAATTGGCATACACGACACTTTAATAAACAAAACGCACTAAGATTTATTGAAATCGGTTCAGTAGATCCGGAGATTAACCTGCAGCCAACTTGAAAAATGTCATTTCGAGAAAAACGCGCTTAAAGTTTTGGTAAAGGCCGAGTGTAGAAAATTGAAGAGCCAACCATCGCCTCGGTGCAGCTCAATAGCATCACTTGCGCTTCAGCCTTTGAATAGTACACACATTGGACCTAAAGATTTAATAAAGCCGTTAGATTGAATAAAACGTGGACTTTCATTTTCGATTGATCGGTTGCCGCCAATACTCTCCCTGGCTATTTTCGATACCGAGCTCTCACGCGGCTATATGTATATAGTGCTATAAATTTTTTTCTCATCCGAATTTCTCTACAAATATTTGAGAGGTCATTTTTGAAGATGTAAGGAATCGAAGAATGCAAAAAAAAAAATTTCGATTTTGTGAAAACTCTAGAGTAGAATAGTACCTTAAACACTTTCTCTTGAAATGTAAAACTCCTTTTAGGGAAACCGAACACTTCAATTCGGTTAACGCTCTGAGTGCGGTACCTCTTGGGTAGAGCGGAAACCTGCTGGTTCATTACATTACTTTTGGTTTTTTTTTCAGTAGTTAGCCCCACCAAGGATAATTTCCACGAGCCGCCACTGATGTTTATTGTATTAAACACGTACTTTGAGCATTAAATGACACTGCACTGAAAACAAAATGTCCTGATGTTGTTAAATAAAAATTCAGAAAATTTTTCTGAGAGCAACCAACTCTTAAATTATAGTAATTTTAAGTGAAACAAAATCTCTATTAGATTGATTAATAAATTATATCTATATGATATATCTCCCCGGTAATAGAGCCCAGCAAATTTCTTTTTGAAGAAGTTGCATCAAGTAAAACTATTTCCTTATGGTAAGGATTTTGCCTACAACAACTTATAACTTCTAAACGTTTCTAATAATTTTAAATTCGGCTCAAGTATTAATCCTCATCTTCATATAGTATACATTAACAAAGAAAATCATCTGCAGTCTGATTAATTTCCATTTATCCTATAATCACTTTAAACTTTAATTTAAGCCTTCAACACACCTAATAATTTTCAAATTCTGAAGATTTTTATATCCCCTTAGTTATTCAAATGCAATCAATATTTTAATAAAATAAAGTAAATATAAGCCATTCTATGTTATGTTAGAGTCTATCATTTTACTATTCGCCTTTATGAATGAAACCCGCTGAGAATCTTGAATGAATTCATCTCGATTGGAAAACAGCTATCGTTTGAACATTGACTACATGTTAACAATACAAAGTCTGCCTACATCACTTTTGATCATATATCGTCGCCATCGCGTGAGACGGATATTAGATTTTTCCTGAAGTCATGAAAATAACAACAGAAGAGCCCATCAAATACATCAAAAGAAAATCTTTTCTCGTTTTAATAGGAAACTTGTCACTCTTTTCGCTGCGAAAGCCACGTGCCCACTTTATATCCTTTTTTACATGCATAGCTTACCTAGTTCTGCATGTTGTGCAAATAGCTAAGGCATTATAATGTTTCTGACTGCTTTCAATGAAATATAAATTGTTTGCAAGTAGAAAAATAAAGAAATAGCAATGGTTGCAAACTTTGAAATGTAGGATTCTTTTTAATTCATTTCATATCTACTCTTCCAATGCATGAAGTAACATAAAAGAACAGTGCACAATATTATAAACTTCAATATTTCTGAACAGGAACCATGAAGTATATTATGTTCTTCAATTATGACTTGCAGTTTTACGATTTTTAACAGTTATCATATTAATCTTATCGAAACGGATGCAATGCTTATTTTCTTGATGATCACTTTTAATTGGAATATAGTGCAACAAAAACAATATTTCAAGACTTGTGAAAGTTTTGCTACAAGTATTAGACAAGATCAAGACGAAGAAATGTACCTGTGAAAGATCACAGAGCGGATATGCAAAATCAAAACTACTACGCTATTGGTCTTACTTTGATCATCACTCATTTTGATGTTTTTCAAATTCATCACAAGGGAAGGAAAAAGCATCGTAGGTACATATATTTCAATTGTCAGTTTAGCACCATAAATAAAAATAAAGTTTTATGGTGTACTTATTATACAGTATAATGTTAAAAATTTAAATCTAGTAGTCCTGCAGACCTGCAACGTAACGCTTAAAGTTCCTCTTATTTTACAATAGAATAATTTCTTATTTTATGTTCACAATCTTATATTTACATATATTTTATTAAATTTATTTTCAATTTTACTTACAGGAACATTTTCAAAAACCTTGCCATTTATCTGTTTTATATAAATGCTTATAGTTAATCTAAATCTAAGTAATAAATTTAAAGAAAACTATTGTAACATGGGGTTTTATGAACTATCCGTACTCTCATAAAATATGCCAGTTTCTTGGAAAAGCCTTGCAGAGTAATAAAATGGTAAGTTCAAAATTATTTAAACAAATTTTATTTTGCCGTCGCTGTGACTTAGAAATATGTGTTTTGATTCAGTAATACAAAATTACTTGCAGAATACATTTCAAGATTATGAGCTTATTTTTCTTACTTAGTACGGACTCTCGATTTATGAGTGGGTATAACGTTTTTAGAAGGGTGTTAATTTTTTTGTTTTTATACGTCAGAGTTGTATCTAAGGAAACCCCTAGGTATTTGATGTAATTTAACCACTCTACAGTATGATGCATAAGCGTTCAGCGTCTGACTGGCCATATAGTCGAGGTGGCGTTTACCAGCCGGGCCCCAGCTTGCGCGGGCCCCCCACGGGCCTGGCTTGCCGGGCTTGCGGGTAGGTAGGACAGGGGTCCCGCGCAGGCTAGGTCCCAGCTCTTGCGACTTAAATGTAAACTAGATCAGATAGTTCGTTCATACAATTAAAGAGAAATGAAATAGAAATATCCGAAAATGGTTTAACCTGAGCAGGCCATCCTTGTTTTTCATTACGGAACGCATTACATTATTAAGGCCGGCCGCTGACGTACGGTTTCCTAATTAGGTTTCCTGATCAGGAATTCAGATTCCAAAAACAAAATGTTCATCAAGGCGTTCGGGAAAAATAAGAACGTGTGCGCCTTGTTGAACAAGTTGTATGTAAGCGGAGCATTTAGGTTTTCCGAATATGAATTTTTGATCAGGAAACCTAATTAGGAAACCGTATGTGTGCGGCCGGCCTTAATCCCCGATGCGCGCTCCCTGCTTCTGGCATCGTATTCTATTGTTAGTGCAAGTTCATAAATTACGTGTTTCTTTGTAATTTATTGATGGTGTTCTAAGTTTTGATGTGTGATACGTGTAGTTTGTTTTAACTCTCGTTATATACACTACTCCAAACAATTAAGGGAACAGCATTTTTTTTGAATTATTTGGGTATTTCTTGAAGAGATCTGTGTGAAAAATGGTCGTATGTAGATTATAAGAAACCATTTTGAAGCTTTAAGTTTCTAGTTTCGAGATCTTTTGGTAGAAAATTTGTATAAGCTATGGTTATCGCGCAATCAAAAGAAATAGCGCGAGACGAAGCAGCTTTTATGATCGAGTTATACCAGCTTAGCTGAAAGTTCTCCTCTTTTAAAAAAAATGTTGATTGGCTAGCTTCATATTTGTTATATTATTGGAATATAATTGGAACTCTACGTACCTAATAATATATGTATATCGTTACTAATTAATAATTTGTATATTTCATTATTTTCCGATAGTATCCCATCTAGCAATATCCAGTCTCGGGCCCCGGGCTTGTAGGGAGCCACCCGGGCCCTTCCGGCCCAGTCCGACCCTTTAAGCGTTAACTGCTATTGGGGAAGAGGTGTATGGTAAAGTATTATACATTATTTACATTTTTGTGGGGTTAAGCGTTATTTCCATCAGCGCAGTAATTGCATATAGTGTATAATGATTTTTGTGGTCTTTTTACTACAATATTTGCAAAAGCATTATACTTCTAAAGTGCGTACATAAATTCCAAGATCTTAATTCTAAATGTCGGGCTTGGAAAAAAACAAACTTCCTGCGTAAATTTAAATTATAAATATTAAATCTGTATGAATTATTAAATACATTTCTGCTAAAATATTTCAACTCGATGATAAATTAATTAAACGACAGTTTTACTTAACGACGAGAATAAATTCAATTTCTTTTATTCATTCATATGGCTGGTGTCAAGCAAGTTAAAAACCAGAAGGCAGATTAAATCCTGGTTACAATACCTAGGCATAGAGATGAAAGCGCCATAATTTGAACGTGCTTTTCGACCACATACTATCAGGGGAGACACTACCGGTATAAAAGGTATGAAAAACTACACACCTACTTACATAAAATTATTTCTGGTATAGAATTGCATACCTTTATGACAGGCCATCTCGCGTAACCCAGGATTTTTTTATAAAATACCAATCAAAATTTTGAAAGATGGGTACTATCCAAATTTAGCAACAAATGCAAAACCTCTGAGCTATCTAACTAATTTCTATCAATTCTGACAGTACCCGAAAATCAGCATTCTTCTACCGCAGCGAATAGTGCAGATTTCAGCGGAGGAGTGGTTTAGATTGAAAATTGTTGTGGAAAATCCCTCATACTGTCCAAAATGAACAATAAATGCAAAAAACCAGAGCTAGCTGACTAATTTCTATCAATTCTGATAGTACCCGAAAATCGGCTTTTCTCTTTCTATTCCAACCTAATTTTGAATGTACTAAACCACCTTAAAAATGCCCCGAAAAAATCAACCCACACCATGCCGTTGCATAGTTTGCCCCGAAAAAATCGACCCAAACCATACAGCTGCATAGTGTGCCCCGAAAAAATCGACCGCAACCATGCTGCTGCATAGTTTGCCTCGAAAAAATGAACCACAACCATGCAGCTACATAGTTTGAAGCAAAAAAATCGGCCCAGATGCATAGTTTGGAACAAAAAAATCGGCACAAACTATGCAGTTGCATACTTCGGCCTGAAAAAAACGACCCAAACCATGCAGCTAAATAGTTTACTCCGTAAAACTCGGCCCATACCATGCAGAATCATAGATTTAACTGAAAAAATGGGCCCAAACCATACAGCTGCATAGTTTGGCCTGACAAAACAAAGAAAATATGAACTAAACCAGTTTTGTTAAATTTACCAGTATTTTTTACTCAGTGCATAGAGATTGTCCATGTTTGCACCGTTTTCAATATTTTAAATAAAAAAACAAATATTTCAATACCTAAAAATTAAAATTTCTAAAGTCATGCTTTTTGTATAATTACCTAATCAAATGGAGCGTTTTCAAAATGTCAAACATATATTTATAATTTAAAATCAATACCATTGTATTCAATTTAGTTTTAATATTGTACTATTTCACAGGATTCTTACATTTTAAGTTGCGTGGGGATGGGTTTGTTTGCGGTTTTTATGTTTTGTGGTCGTTCCATACTATCACCAAATTCTTAAGCTCCATACCATGCATACTATGTCCTTTTTTGTGAAATAAAAACACATTTTCATTTATAAGAACATTTTAGATAACATTTAACATAGTACCACAAGGATGTGTTACATTGCAGTACCAAAAAAAGTCAATTATTTACCAAGCTAAATAGCTTTGTTTTGGTGTACCTAAACTTGATAGTGACTTGAAACATGAAAGATTATGGCAGGCCATATTTTGTAAACGAGCGACTTCAGGATATTATGTAAGTATTTTTTATTTATTGTGCAAGAATTATATAATTTTAAATAATATACTTATAAACATAATTTTTGTTGTTTTGTGCTTTGACTGTTTCTTTATATGCACCTTTATTAACAAATATAGTATTTCCTTTAATTCTTTCATAACTGAGAGTTAAGTGTTTCCAGCTTCATTTCCCTAATTAGGCCCATTTTTAAGGTTTAAGCTTGTTAAGGTTATTGAAATTGACACTATGAGTTACGAGTCACTTTTTTTCAGTCTTAAACCGTAATATAAACACGTATCTATTAAATTAGGTTTTCTAACAATTTCGTCCAAAATAATTGTTATTTTAATCCTATTTCCTTTTTTGTGAAATGTTCGTTAATTTGAATTCGATCAAATACATAGTTATGTTTAAAAAACAAGTTTGTTTAATTTTTACCTAATACATTGGAATTTTATATATAAATATAAAAATTATATATGTAGTTTTAATGTATAATGTATTAATACATAGCAAATTCACCAAAATGAATACAATTTTGATAGTACTTTTTAAGTTTTGCATAATTGACAAGAATAGTAGATTTACAAGTACAAAAGAAATGTTGTTACCAGTCTTTAATGTAGATATATTATAATTGCCAAAAATAAAATAATTTGTTGTGATTAAACAAACAACGAACTTATATATTTTATAATAAATATTTCGTCCCACTAGATAGTCGACCTTATTAAGACGAAGACGTGGGTTTCTTTATAAAGACCAAAGCATATTTTTTTATAATGTGCTAAAGAGAGTGGAAATATTAAAAAAGAGGCTAACTTATGTTTTTTCTAAAGATTACTAAATAAATTATGATTCTAATAAATTTAGAGATATTTTATATCGTTACCTTTTGACCTTGTGAGGACCAACAACCGCATAGATGGGCCTTATTTGGGTATCTTATCTTTATATGCGCATTCAGGTAGTTATCTTTGAAGCATCTTCATTAATAGAAATTTTTTGCTCGAACTGTACTTCTCCCAAAACCTTTACTGAAGTGCCGACAAATAAAAGAAGGAGATCCCCAAAAAGACACGAAAACTTTGGTTTTAATTAACTTTTCTTACACGAAGTTCCCCACTTCATCACTGCCAAACAGAAAGCGAAGGGCCGTGAATTGATGTCATATGGTAGCCCCGACCGACAAGTCCCTGGGAAAATATCGTCAATATCGGTCGCCAGGTCGGCAGGTCGGCGAGATATAAATACATACATTCGAAAAGTGTCCTTGCTGAGCCCGGGCCCCATGCCGAGAGGACGTACTAAGTTTATGCCTTTTTACAATTTAATTCCACCGCCCCGAAGACAAATGACCCAAAAGACGCATATAGGCCTGGTGGTGCTGAAGACCTACACCCTTCGGGCATGGCATGCCTACTTGAGAAAATCTTGTCCTGCATGAATAACCTCGACACTTTCCGTGTTTTTCCTTGAGGCTGAACAGATGTTTTATTTCCCCCCAGTGAATTTGAAATCGCAGAAAATAGTGCGGTTTGATCGTACGGGGCACAATGCGGACGACTACGACGACCGACGGGGCGATGGTGGCGCGGCCCTATAGCCCCTCTTGCAAAGTCACCAGGATAATGGGTCCCATCTGAAGGCGAGCTTTCCATTCGCCCCATTATTTTATTCCCCCCCAATTTCCAGACTGCAGTTATCGTTATTAAATTTGTTGCGGCGTGTGTCAAAGCTCCGCGGAGCCCTCACCTTTCGCGTGGAATTGTGCCACATCCTCGAAGAAGGAGGACAACTTTGGTCGCCCGGCGGCGGCAGCAGCGGCTGGAGCTTCTCTAAAGCTCGGGCTCGTGCTCACGTCCCGCTAGAGAGGAGTCCTTGTTGGCTTTCTGGTTTCGAGCACTTCGATGACGTCACAAGGACTGCACGTATATCACATATAACCTTTGTACGCCGTGCATATAGACCGGTAATGACATAAAATCATTCGGGAAGTAACATTCTGGCGCAGAAATCGATAGAGTTCACAGCTACACAAATTCCCGGGGAAACGCCTGCGCCGTAAGCCCGGGCTACGCTTAGGATGCGATGGTAAGCTCCTTTCGGGGCTAAAAGGTAGACAAATACAGTCTAATGGACCTAAACAAAAAGACATACCCCTATGACGTTGTTTAGCGCACCGACAACACACTTTGGCATATCTGGCTCTGGATGTCGGGAAGGCGCTCTTCTGCTAGGCCAGGATTTACATTTTCATAAAAGTCCGGAGAATACCCAGAGTCCCACACATTTGAAGCTTTTTAGGGTTTCATTTGTGTAGGTACCCCTAGTGGATTGGTCGCACCCAGAATTTCATAGTGATGTAAATCCTGGCCAGTCTGTCTACAAAGAGCAAATTTACTTGTTTCTAACTTGAGTCAGTCAGGGTTCTTTCGTGGACAAAGGGAAACAATTGCAGGCTTAGCCCCAAGTCTGCAAATTTTGTAGGGGCACTACCCAAACCGAAACAATAGTGGCCCTGGGCTAAGTTTGGCTTATTTAGTGCGAATTCTTTTCGAATTATATATTTTTTTTTAACGAAAAAAAGAAACATACATCAGTTTGTTCATCGTCAAATGTGAAAAAAATCGCGTTAGTGCGAGGTGTAGATCAAAGGTCCTGGACATTTATCGCTATAATATAGTGACTGTGTCCAGTGTCCACAGATAAAATTTAAAAAATGGCGATTTTTGGTACTACCGTGCGAAAGACCAATTTGTCGCGGTCAATGGGCAATTGGATGTTGTGGAAAATAATTTTTGAATAAAAATATCGCCGCAATTATATATCATTAATTATTATTGCTATGAGCATAGTCGATGCGCATGCGTTCTCGTACAATACGGTTTCGTTGTATGCGGCTCCAAGTGTTATACCTACTGAAAAAGTATTTGCGACTGTGTTTTGCGTGTCCCGCCCAGATTTCTGCCAGTCCACAGTGGAGTTCGGTATGTTGCAGTAGTGGATAAATAAAAAATTCTTCATTTTTGTATCCCAAAACTTGGAAGTGAATTTTTTTTTTTTTTAGTGAAATTTAGTTTGCTCTGGCACTGAAGTTACTTGTGCATAAAATATACACCTCTGGCCTCATACGTTCCGTCTGTGCTATTACCATCATCTCTCCACATTGCTATGCTCTATCGCTCTAAATTTGTGCAATTGCTGCGAACACTATAATTATTATCCCAGGAGTATAGCTGGGAACAATATCGACGACATCCATAGTTTCTGTTCTGTGAGCTTCAGTTTGTTCTTTTAAATAAAAAATAAATAAAAGAAGAAGAAAAAACGTGTATATGAGTATTTCTAGCATGCTAAGATGGCACCCGTTGTCGTGACCAAAATCGTCAAGGTGTTCAGACTAAGCAATTCAAAAAAGTGCAAACGGTGAGATGAACTTGCGGTCAATACTAATTGGGTGACAAAGTGCTTAAAGGAGGAGCAGCCTAAGCTCTTTGTGCTAACACAAAATGTTCTACAAAATCGACTTGCTGCCTAAAGCCCGTTTCGTTACACTATGGCTGGCGTTCAATATCGCCTTTATCCTGCAGGAGCCAACAAAGAAGTTAGCTGCCGTACACGCAGCGTAAGTACTCCTTAATGCCCAGCCCTGCTTTGCCCTGGCCGTTCCGTGCCTTGCCTTCTCCGTCCATTACCTAGGCCTCTGCCCTGCCCTGCCCTGTCCATTACCTCTTTTATTTATTTATTTATTTTTTTATTCTTCATTTGCATTTGCATTTTTGCCCCCTCATTGCCTCAGTGCCAAGTGCCAAGTTTTTCCTTTTCTGCTCGGTTGGTTGAAGAAAACACCCCCGGAGAGATCATGAGATAAGCTCGAATTGGCTCTTAGCACAAAACACTTCCGCCCGATAGTGGGGACAATCGAGTGGCTCCTTATAAGAGGCTCTGTCTACTTAATAGAAGCCAACCGAAGGGCCATCATGAATAATTTGCAGGGCACAACAGCTCGCCACTTGACGGGAGAGATGTGCGATGCAGAAAAGTGGGTTCTTAAGCAGCTCCTAAAAGGGAGGAGCGCCCTCGACAAGAAGCTTTTTAACGATTTTCAAAATCAATTCAATTATGAGCAGCAGCAGCACCAACAGCGGCCCCAAGGAGAACAAGAACTGTACCGAGTGAGTGTTTTTACCCTAGTGTGTTTGTCTGGCAAACACACTCCTTGAAACGGGTAATGTAAACACACACCCCCGAAGAAGCGTCGAAGGAATGAAAATGTTTTTCGCGATTAAAGCGAACCGCCGCCATATTTGTCTTCCTTTGTTAAGGATCAAGCGGTAGGGGATAGCTTTACCTCCTCGAAAGCTTTTCAATGGTCCTAATGTAAGGCAATCTGTTAATATTCCTTTTGCCACCCATCATCCTTCATACACCCAAAAATCTTCCAGCCTCTTTGTTTTCTGCCCTATCTTTATCCCAAAAACCCTCACCTACCCCGCTCCCTCCACCCTTCTCATACCTTTAAGCCCGCATACATGCAAAGTACAACGCAAAAAGAGGTGTTTTCTCATATATCTTTGTAGCGATATTAAGAAAATTTTAAAGACCATGCCCGCCTGTATCTAACAATCTTGTATTTTTAGAACTGGTGGGGGCAGCATGTTGGGTGATGTTAACATATCTGCTATATTGGACTCCTTCAGCGTTAGCTATGACAAAAGAGTAAGACCCAACTATGGAGGTAAGTGTTTTGTTATGCTCTCTACCCTTAAAACTAAATGTCCTTTTGTTTAAAAAGAAATTAAAAAAAAAGAATGCGACCTGGAGAAGAAACACACGCCGTGTCCGCATATGTTTCACAAAAAAAAAAATAAATTAATAAATATATGTTAAATGAGCGATGTACCTCCTCCGAAAAAAAAAAAAAATTAAATTATATAAATAAATCGAAAGAGGACATCTTCAGTTTTTCTGCCAGATTCGTACTTAACACACTTTTCGACCAGACGTTTTCGATTTCGTGCTTTTAATGTACGTGAAGGCACCTCCACCCCGTTCCACCTGTATTACGAAAGTCTTCAAGGATGTAGGTTAAATACACATACACACACACACATACACGCAAACATATAGATATAGAGAAGCAAGAACACGGTCGAGCAGGATATACACAACACGCCCAGAAAGTACTGCAATACTTGTAATAGTTGTAATTATACCGGAGGATACCTCGTTTTCGGATTGGGGGGGACTAGACAAATATATCTCTCTTCGGTTTTTCGGGAAGCGATCAAATTTAATTGCGGAATAGCCACCCTCACCGGGAATGTCCCATGCCTATATTTGGTATAGGGTGCACAACATTTTATGTTTTTCGGGGTTGGGTCAAGGTTGACGCAAAAACCTAATTCAATTGGCTGCTAATTGGTCGACGAAATAGGGTATAACCGCGAACGGTAATTTAATGCTCGTTACACGGCATACAGGCGTAACGTGTTTAGCAAACAGCCTTCTAATTACCCACCGAAGTCAGGGGCGCTTTATTAATTCCATTTCGCGCACATGCTCCAGCATTAATTACTCTCCGTTTTGGGCATATACTCTGCAAGAAGTAATTTTGAAAATGCCTACTCCACCTTACCCCACGTCCCGCACATTTCGGCAAAAATAATACGCTGATTTTTATATTTTGGCAATTTCCGGGCTAGTTTCCCGGAGAAAAAATGTGCCAATACGGAAAGCCTGCCATTTGTTCCTGGGTTATTATGTGAAACCCTTTTACTGCTTTCAACCCTCATTCACAAATTTTGATGGCCACCAATACTAAGGGGTTCGAAGGTTTGTATTTCTTTGAGCACCCAATCTCAAAATGCTATTTGTGTGTTTATAGTTATTAATGTTCTTGTGCAATTTTCTAATACAGCTATTTTTAGATATTGGAAAAAAATATAAGACTTTGCACTCCTGCTTTTTAAAGCAATTTACAATATATGAGGTTAAATATAATAATTTAAATAATAAACATTTCAAAAAACATCTAAGAGCATGGGATTAGCTTTTATGATGATCTTCTTAGTCAAAGTTTCCTAAAATTTCTCAACATTATTACGTCAGTAATGAGTATATAATATAACAAAAGTGGACAAATGCAAAATGGAGTATTAAAAATTAAGGAGTTTATGAGTTCTTAAGTTCATTACGTGGTGTTTTCCTTCAATAGGAATATAATATACTATACAAATTTTACAATGCAACATAAATTGAAACCATCTAATTATATAAAACCTTATTACTCGTAATTTAAAATTTGAAGCAGTTGGAACTCTTTTATGTGCTATATGAAATAGGTACATATTTGGGAGACATTTATTGGAAAGATCAGAAGAAGTGAAGAAGATTTATCATAATATAACCATAACCAAATTGACTTTAAAAACCCAGCCAACTATTCAAATTTTGTATAATAATATGTAATTAGAAACACTGAATATTAATTTAATAGTTTCTAATTGATTTCAAAATTATTAGTTTTCTTCTAATTTAGTAAAAAGCAATCTAATTAGGTAAACAGTGTATCCTTCCAATTTGTAAAAAACTTTCACGTTAATAAATCACACCCATTTAAATAAATTCAGAATGTCTAAAAATGGAATATTATCTACCATTTTCTTCAGTGACATCTCTCAAAATTAAAATTCAATAAACTATGAATTCACACACCAAACACTGTCGATGTAGCTAATTTTAGTTAAAGATAATCAAGGCTGATTGACTAAAATGGAAACAAAAATTTAAATAAAAATTGCAATCGTTCAAGTTTGCTAAAGACAAAATTAATCAATACCTTAATTATTATTTTAGTTTCATCAGGATTTGGTACCCATGTTAAAATTATCGTATTTTGAGAAAAACGTATTTTACATTTGAAGTGCATATTTATAGAAAAAACATTAAGTTCTCCAAATACTTATAAAACCACGACTAATTCGAATTTCGATTTGAAATTTTAGAGATAAAATGTTTCCTCTTAAAAACCAGAAGACATAGATAACCCCAGAGTTTTACGCTTTAAACAAACGGGATTACAATATTCAAAACTAATATTATAAGCGGTTATTAAATTTTCATTATTCTAAAATTCACTTCATCCGTGTCTAATTTCTTCATTTTTCAACATTTCCATTGTTCCACTGGAGGCAGGGTATGCTGAAAAGGGACAATCGATTTTGTATAATTTTCAGACTAAAACTCCCCCTTTATATTAAAACATTCCTGAAAGAAACCTTATCCAAGCTGTACACTTTCATAATGAGCATTTATAACATTTATGACCATTTAAATCAAGTTACTTTAGAAGACTTCCACTCCTCTGGGCTTAGGTCAAGATTCGCTGGAGCATACAAAGGGCGCACAACATAAAATCTCATACCTATGCATACCTGCACACCGAGAAGGCATTTTATGCTGAGATTCCTTCGAGATTCGCTAGTTTATTTTAGTGCAATTACATACGAGTGTATTTGTGTGAGTTCGTAGCCCTGACACTATTCTAGAAATGAACTCTGTGACGTCTGCAGCTAGAGATAAATGGGAATCGCAGCCCCCTCACCAGCCCATTTAATCTAAAGCCCATTTTGTTTTAAGTTACAGGGAGCTAATATTTCTAGCAGAAGTAACAGAATTATTCATGGCTTTATACACACTGTTTGAAAATGTATTCTATTTTCTACCATCTATATAAAATTTAAAGTTCCTTTTTTCGGCCATTTGTCACCGCTGATAAAAGGGGGCCGCACGGACTAGTGACTTTCAGACAATTGTACACCAAAAAGATTAAGTGCCTTTTTTCTGCACTTCCATTTTTGTTAGAATAGGACATAAATGTGTAGTTGTAAAATTTTCGACAATGCTTCCTAATTGAAAAATGTTCTCAGTTTACGTCCGTATAAAATGAAATCGGAAATTCCGTGGAAAATAGATATAAAAAATTAGAACATGTTTGCAGGAGACAAGCTTTTTGCCTTTTTATGATTTAAGAGCATATGAAATTATAAATGGTCAACAATATGGAAAAACTGTTTCCAGTTCGCTTGCAATATAAATATAGCTGCCATGTTTACTTGTATATGAATTATAATACATTTTTCATCAAATATATAATTATTCCAACAACGACTATATCTAATTCAATATTGCTCCTAAATACACATAATTTTTGGTTGTAAATGTAATTAGAAATATTAAAAACGATATTTAAATGAAGTAAATTAAATAAGAAGATATAGAATTTGATTAATAACAAATGTAGTTTACTAAGGGTTTGCTATATCAAAAAATAGATAAAAGATTTTGTGTAATCACGTTCATAGTTTTACCTATAAAGCTGAACCATCAGCGCAGAACAAAACAATGATAAATCTATCAAGTTAAATATCATATAAAAGCTAGCAGCGAAATAAATAAATATAATAATTGGTTTTAAAAGTTTGTGATAAATAAATAATTTTGAAAGTGTGAACACTGACTATTAATTTTCTTTTATATTCGAAGGATTATTAGGAATATATCAAAACATTTTGTTTTAGGTTTAAACGTTTCTTTAATAGTTTTTGACTGCAATAAAGGATTCTTAACCGTAAATGAATAAAAAGAACCAATCGATTAAAAATATTTTGTAAGCCCGAGGAGTCAAATTAATTCCTTCTGCCATTCTCTAGTGTCGCTCAACATTTATGTATAGTTGCAAATATTATAATTATTTTTTAGAAATTAAACTTTGAAAATTTTCTTTTACTTATAAGTTGGTTTCCTTCCTGGTCAATTGGCTTTTAAATTTATCTTATTTATTAATATGTCATTCGAAAAAGGTATTAAATGAAATACTTTTTATACCTTTTGAAAAATTTGAGTGACTTTATTAAACCCAAATATATATACATATACTATAGAGCAATTACTAACGTAAAATTTGTTACTTTTCTAAATCTTTTCATTACTAAAATTAACTATTATAATATTTTCTCAATCCAAATCCTGGTATTTCTTATTTTTTCCTTTTTTTTAAAATATAGTAGCTTCCTCAAAGAGTAATAATGATAAAAACCTGCAATTGACCGACATTAATTAGGAAATTGAGAATCATTTTAACATCTGTTAAGATTTTAGGATGTTATATTATAAATATAATAGCAACAGAGAATTCCAAAACAAAAAATATTTTACACTTTTGAGTGGCTCTAAATATTTAAAGGCGGTTTTAGTTTTTAAAATAAATTTTATCAGAAAATATATTAGCAAAACTATTGTGTTATTAAACAAATTAAAACATTCTGGCATAACTGCTCATACGGGGAAAATATATGCATTTATAAAATTTTATTACGTTCTTTCTATGTTCTTCTACATTTTTATCGAATACTAAATCTGAATACAAACTCAAGTATATTTGAAGACTTACATGTATTTAATACTCATCAAAAGCTTCAAATTTGTCAGTTTATTATAATGCGTTATAAAAAACAGGTATTGCAGTGCTTTAAATCCAAAAATTATTTGAAAAAACACAATGCAAAAAAAACCATCTGAAAAGAAAATACATCATTCAAAGTTGTGCAAAATAAAACCTCCACAAACAAACGCAACAGTACGATCAGATAAAACCGACTGTAGACATGGACCTAAGATTGAAAACCTCCTCGTAGATAAAGTTCAGAAGTTTCAAAATTTCCTCAATACATTTCGCAATAGGTAGTTAAAATAAATATTTAATTAAAACATGATAAGACAAGCAAAACTCCAATAAGAATATTTGTGTATTATATCCGTGTTTCAGGACCCCCGGTTGAAGTTGGAGTTACCATGTATGTGCTATCGATCAGCTCGCTGTCTGAAGTGAAAATGGTACAATATAGACCATGTACCTATTCTTAGATTTTCTTTTCTTTAGTATTTGTGAAATTATTTTCTCACTGGCTTTATGATTTTTGTGAAATGATATATTTCAAAACAAGTTTTTTTTAATGATATTTTTTCCAGTTTTCTGTTTTCACGATCTATCCCCATTTTTGATATATTCAATTTTTCCAATGCTATCCTCTAGTAGTAAGACCACAGACAAGATTAAATTACCACTCGAAAGCCACACAAACATTTTTTATATGAGTTTTGCAACTAAATTTTTTTGCGAATTTAATGCGACACTCAATACACATTTTTCGAATTTTTTTGCACGAAAATACAAATGCTATCGCAATGTTACCAGACACGAATCGAATGCCCAGGTGAACACAATCACACACTTATCACACGAGTGATTCGTTCCCTTCTTTCTGTTCTGCCCAGGATATGTTTTCCTTGTGTTTATTGGGTTCAGTTTTATGGAAATTATTTAGGCACCGATCCTCCCTTCATTTCCCCAACGGAAGCCCTTGATCGATATTGGTTTTTGCAAGCGATGGGGCCTGTTCCGTTAATGTGTTTTAAGAAAATCAATGAAAAGTGAAAGTTTTGAAATTGCTCACGCCGCACAAGATTGATTTGGTTTTCATTCATAAACCTTCTGTAGACATAGACAGAAATGTGGATAAAATTTAAGAGAGTTTGTATATAAACCAGTCACCTCTGGCCGGGAGCGCATCTCACAAAACCTCATACATCTCATTATAATTTTTATAAGCTTCATTTTCCTTGTTTCATACTTATAAATTTTTAGCCAAACAAAACGTATGTTCCAGGTCCTCCGGTGGAAGTTGGCGTCACAATGTATGTCCTCAGTATCAGTTCGGTTTCGGAAGTCCTTATGGTACATCTTAAAATCAAAAATTTACTTAAAAATTTGTATATGAATAAGTCGCATTTAAATTTTAAATGTAGCCAACATGCTGAGCCTATCTTGTGCCTCACAGTGCCTAGGGCACCTTGTCACCGCTGCCAACATTTAAAGTTTAAATGTGCTTGATATAATCGATATAATCAGTATCAGTGTTGTTGATTTGGCCCTGTACTGCATAACTTTTGTTCCATTCTGTTTACCTATTGGTTTTAATTGGTTCGTTGTGTTTATTTCGCATCCCATTTCATGTCTATCAATCATCTGCCATTCATTGTTATACAATATTTATATAGTGGAATTGCTTTGGAGATATGTAAACTGCCAATTGGATAAATGTACACATTTTCGTTAATACAGTACGAAGAGCAGTCCTGAATACTTTGGCTGCGAGCATGTCTAATTTAATTGGTATAAATGCAGTCAATTTGATCTCATGACTATCAAATGCAGTGTAAAGCAAACATAAGACTTGAAAGGACCTCTCTTTTAATCGACAAATATTTAATATCAAAATCGTTGTGGAATCTATAACGTGATAATACAATACATAAAATCAAATGAGATGCTATATGTATTCAAGTCAAAGTGAACATATTTAATTAATTCTTGAAGCTTAATTGAACTCGAGAAAATTGGAAAATACAATCAAGTGTGGATTATCAAGTTTCAGATGCAGGAAATTGTTTGTGTACCTGTCAATGATTGCAATGATCAATAAACTTTTTTATGTAAATTTAAATATAGGTACAGTCTCATTTATAGACGTGATTCCTGAATTTTTTAATCGACAAATATTTACTAAACAAAATTAACTAATTGTATTATCTTCTACAAGCTGCAGTTTCCATTGATTTTTTTAAAAATGAAGATACAGTAAAAATAATCATCAATTTTCCTTTCGCCTCTTAGGAAAGTCCAAAAGGATATTTGAGCCATTTCATTCAGCTCTGATAACGTTTGATAACTTTGAAAAAAAACTGATAAAGTATGTTTAACAAATAAATTTAATATTTCTTCTTTTGTGACTCATCTGTTACCTTTACTTAAAAGGTATTTTTATAGACTCCGTTCAGAATGGATTAGAAACTTACAATAATTACATTTTGTTGTTGCTCTCTTTAGTGGGCATTTAATCTCAATTTCCATTTTAAATGTTTTCTGCAGACCATTTTTTTAGAATAAAAGAATTCACCATACATTTAAATCAGTAATTTCAAGAATGCCTTGTCCCAGCGACAGACAACAAAGGACCGAACTTCATCGATCATTAAATGTTGAAAAATATATTAGTTAGACATTATCCATTTATGTATTAATAGTAAAATAAACATATACCTTGAATATATCTGCCTTACAAATTCGAATTCATTCAAAATAATCAGAAAGTTTCAATCCATTCCGATAATTTACTTCGGTAAATATTCAGTGTTTTTTTCCAAACTTGTCAAAAAGACAAAATCATAAATTTAAAACCTAAAAAATTCTAACCCATATAGTACTGCCATAAAGAGTTTAAGTTATTTGACACTAAAATTAACATTAATAAATTAGTGAAACTAAATTCTTAAAATGTCACTCAAATAAAAATAAACATGAAAAATGTCAGTTAGCTAGAATTTCACATATCATTTTGGGCTCAAATTTCCACTGCACACCAAATCAAGCATAATGCAGCAGCGGAAAATTATGAATGATGAAAAGAAGGTATGGTAACAATTTAATTGTTCATATTGATGTATCGTTTTTTAATCGATCCAGTTAAAAAACTATCTGCTCAAACATTGATCGAGATTTCCCAGCTTTGGCATTAAATTTATTTTATTTTCCAGTGTCGTATTTGCAATATATGTATAATTGTAATGCAATATGTCACAAAATTTTTTTAGAGAGTACGTATACTAGCAATTGGCGAAATTGCCATAAAATACATAGCAAACTGATGTAAATAATTCAATGCTTGCTAACCCACGCTCTATCTATGCTTTTTGTGCAGGTTGGACTATGCTTAAATCGATGTATGTTTTTACTGGTTAAGAATGTTGTTCTGTTCATGTTTATTCGTAATTAACTAAAATATAATGCTGAAATGATAATTTCGACAAATTCGACAGAGAATATTCAAAATTTCAGTCTTTTGAAGAAACTTTATATGCTTTAATCCCCCTTCTTATCTAAGTGCGTATTGAATGCGACTAAACCAGAATAGATGCAAAAATCTTGAGAAGTTCTTTCTTGGTGAAGTAATGAAATTTTGTATATTTTAATCCAAAGACACTTTTTGTATTCACCTTTATCAACAAATTGTATTTTTCGATGTAATTTGTGTCAACCTATGTAGGTATAAGGTGAAAATCAATTCAATTATATTATTATAGAGTACTGCCAAAAACGTTATTTTCCTTAATGCATGAACGAATAACAAATGCATTAATAACTCCTAAGCATCAAAGCACGGCACACGGTTAAGTATTTCCAATTATGAAAGCATAATAAGACAACTTAACTAATATACATGTACTTTTAGTACATAAAATAAATTACGTTTCTAAGTTTGCTTACTATTGAAGCCCTCTTTAATTAATCTCTGGGTTATCACTTCTATATAAAGCTATTCTTTACTAACCTTAGAGACATGACACATTAAGAATTACAACTTTATTACAGAAATGTCACCTAATGACCATGCTGAGAATTAAAAACTTAACTTTTATCTTTAATATTTACAAAAAGAAGCAACAGCAATTTCAATTTTGACCAGTATCTTTCAACTAAACATTTCGGACATTACCCTTTTGTCTTGAGTTATTCCCTAAATAGTCTAAAAATCTCACAAGTTCGTGACAGCCAGTAAAAAAAATAGGTAATCAAAAACTCGGTCAACTATTCAGGGCAACAAATTAAGTTCTAGATCCATAATCGCTTAGCAAATAAAATGTTGTTCACTTTAACTTGAAACATAAATAACTAAAACAAAACAAGCTCGCAGCAACCACGAAGTAAATATTAAATAAAAAGCACTATTTAACCGACAAAAGCCAAGCCAAAAACCTGAGGAATAAACAAAGGATTATTGAATAAAATTGTATAAATAAATTCTAATCAGAAATCGAAAGCAGTTTGATTGGTAGCCGAAAACTAATGTTGTTGTCTAAAATAAGCACAATACTATTTAGAATTAAGGCAGCAAAAAAACTTTGACGCTTTAATTGTTGTGTCTGTATGCAAGAAATAAAATAATTTACATAATTTGTCAAGTACTGTGTTTTAAGTAAGCAATAAGGTGATAAGAAAAAAGATATCTGGTTTACGCTTGTGGTCCAAGCTTCACTTATATTCACGCATAAATGTTTGCAACTGCCATTAACATATTGATTCACACTTTTTAGTTTTCTCAAGCGTTTTAATTTCACTTTATTTCGGATTATTCTGTAGATCTTTATTTCAATGCTGCAGACCAATAAAATAACAAGCAACGTGTTATCATCGTTGGGCCTAGGTGCATACAGCTTTAAATAACTCTGAAATTTGTTTGAACAGTATGTACAGTACATGTCTGTGTTTAATTGTATTCGTTTAATAAAATATCTATGGGCGAAGGACCCCGAGTGGAAACCAAATCAAGATTTGATTTTAAATTTAAATCTGAATTTGTTTTTATTACGAAATTGATTAAAGTCACAACAGGACGTGACCCATTGCTCGCCTGCTGAAAGAGGGAGTTGTTTTTTTATTCGTAACTGTTTGAATCCTATATTTTATCTTATCCATCTTATTTATCTTTCTTTGAAATCTTTTTTGAATACCATATTAAAACTAATATCGGCTTAACACGAAAAATGTGATGGCATTAAATATATTTTCCCTTTATAACTAACTTTCTCGACTTTTCTTTCTATCAACCGCTCTTAATCTCTTTGTCTCTCTTTCTCTTACTATCTGTCTATACTTACTCCACCCTTCTCTATCTCTTTTTTCCCGTATATTTAATTTTTAACCTTTTCCTTCTCTTTCCTTACTAGAAATCCCTTTTTCCCATGTAACTAATTTTTAAAATTTGCAATTTTATATGTGAGTAGAACATTTGAAAATTTCTTAATTTGTTTATTACTTGCTTTAAAATATCAACAGGACAATGTTCTAGTTGCAATCGCACATCTAAATTGTAGATAAGAAAATGTTGCATGTTCGGCAAATTAATAAATGTATGCGTACTATTTATTTAAATGAAAATCAACTAAATTCAACTATCTTTATGGAACGTACTTATATGGAAGCAACCATTATGTTCTGCAAAACTATTTGCAATTTCAGCTGTGTACCAAACCTGCAGGTGCTATATTCTAACATGTTCTTGAGTAAAGGTAAGACTTTTAATACCTTTCCTTCAACCTTTATTTTAAAGTTTATTTCAGTAAATCAATCTAATTTTCATTACTTAAGAGGTTATTCTACTATTCAAAAAAATGCCTTTCGATTTTTTTTTTTTTTTGCATATTTCGATAGAAAAGTATCTCAAGAATAACAGTTTAAAATTTCACATCCATATCTTACTTCGTTTTGATTTTATAGCACTTTCCGTTCCCTTCGGTATTTCGAAAGTTTGTGCATTGTATATATAGCAAAAAATTCGGTTGCAAAAATTTAAACGCGTTTTTCTCGAAACGTACTTTTTTTTCGCGCGTGGTAAAATTTCAAAAAAACTAATTAACCGATCGACTTCAAATTTTGTGTACATACTTATTTAGTGGTTATCTGCTGCACTGACCACAGTTTAGAGCGAAAAAAATATTTGTGGCAAAATGGCAAGTTATTTCTTAATCAACAAAATGTCGAAAATTGACACTTTTTTTTCAAACTTGTGGCAAAGTGCAAAAAAACATAAATTTTGACCTAAAGTTAGGTCAGTGCAGTAGTTTATAGCCCAAACTAATAAGTTATAGTTTTTTTTTAATTGCAAATGGATATTCTCACCACAATTTTACCAGGCGCAAAACTTTTTTTAACTTTTATGTATGATGTCACTGGACTTGGCAGCCGCCATTTTGTTTTTAAATGTGTTTTAATTGACAAAAATTGAATGTTCATTTGATAATAAACAATAAAGCAAAATTTCAAAACGATATCTATTGTAGTTCTTTTTTTATTTTCATTTTAAGAAGACCGCTTTTTTACCGGGTGATTAGTAGAACAACCCCTTAACCAAATTGTTAATCCTATAATACGTTTTTATTTTCAAAAATCAACTTTAATTTTTATTTTATTGTACTATTTTTAGTTGTTTTTAAAATAAAATTATCAAATTTTCTAAAAGTATTCTTCCCCTTCCGTCTAAAACTTTGGAAACAATTTTAAATCTCTATTTCCAATATAATGAATGAACTACAATGACTTTAACTTTTGATTAGTAGCGCAATCAGAATTTTAATAATTATTAGTGGCAATAGCCCCTTGATACTATTACTTCGATTTTATAAAATGACTATTTTAAGCATAGTAAATTCCAAAATGTCAACATGTAATTCCATTTTTAAAAAATGGAATCAAAAAATTCTTTTCCCCTCGTGCTTATTAGCCCAGTGTTTTTACTTTACGCAGAACATAATTTCGAAAAAAAATTATTTAAAAGTTTATTATTAGAAAATACACAGAGCTATTCATACTTTTTGATAAGGAAAAACATAATCAGGAGTTATTAAAATTTATAAGGTTGGATAAACCTTTGCACCTAAACTCCTTATCAGAATAAAATTTTAAATAAATTTGCTACTGAACTTTCTTCTATTTATAACTTGTTCTTCTTGCTGTTGGTCTTATGACCTAGCCCTTAATTGAATGCGTTATTAGTTATTTTCAGAAAATTTTAATTATCATTAGGTAAGTATTATAAAACTAAAATAACTATGATACCCTTTCATTGAACTTTATTGTTTAAGGTTATTGTTCTTGCTATTATTTTTCTTTAAGGGTTTGGTACGCAGTTGAAATTATTTGTAGCCATCGGATAGAAGTTCCCATAAATCTTCGTCCATATTTAAATCATGCATGAAGTGTTAAACAAAAAATAAGTTTTCGCTTAGTAGTAAATTCTTCTATATAAGCAATTCTAATTATTCCAAAAACCAAATTATCACTATATCTAATGTCCTATTATCTTTCTCTCCCTTTTTACAATGCAGGACTTCACTTTGGACTTTTATTTTCGTCAATTTTGGACTGATCCCCGCTTAGCTTATAGGCAACGACCTGGCGTAGAAACACTATCGGTCGGATCAGAATTCATAAAAAATATTTGGGTACCTGACACCTTTTTTGTAAATGAAAAACAATCATATTTCCACATTGCAACAACAAGTAATGAATTCATTCGTATTCATCACTCCGGTTCCATTACGAGAAGTATTCGGTAAGTAAATTTTAGTTTTGTGTGCTGTTCGTAATTATAAACTCAGTAAATTAAAAAGTATTTGTACTAAATTTTTGCCATATTTTTAGTACTTTTATATATCCAGAATTTTGCAATTGAGGAGCACTTTACTGGACGGAGTGTTCTCAAGACAATAGCTACGAAAATTTTTGAATGTTGCAACGTTTATTAAACATTTTATTATTAACCGCTGTATTATAACTGTTCCAGGTTAACTATCACTGCGTCATGTCCAATGAATCTGCAATACTTCCCGATGGATCGGCAGCTATGTCACATAGAAATAGAGAGCTGTAAGTAGCAATATTCCGATAGAAACGATTATTTTTTCATATTTGCAAAATATTAATAAGTACAGAAGCTGTTATAGTTGAGAGACAATGCAAGAAAATTCAAAAAGTGCTCATTCAGAATTTATATAAATAAAAACAAAATCGCAACAATTTTAGTCGAGAGCTATGTGTACCAGCCGAGTTAGTTGTCTCGGATAAGAGAAGAAGTGAAAAAAATCAAGTAAAATATGTCGATACTCCTTAAATTGGAGGACGGAAAGTCGATCTTATTTTAGGTAATATACGATTTTACTGCCAGCTCCATGCAGATCACGAAGTCCTTTTCAGTTTCATTACACCGAACCGAGTCTAAAGCGTATTTACCTAAAATAACATCGAGAGCGGAGGAATAGTCACACTAAAATTGGTTTTTAACAAAGACAACTAATGAGTATTATGATAAAGTGTAAATAAAAAAAACAGTAACACTAATTAAACGGCCCCTGTTTGTGTTCAGTCATTTGTCTTATATATTTGATATCAATAATAAATATATTTTGGTTGACATTCTTTATGATTTATTGGTTGGTTTTCGGTCGCCTTCTCTTTTACAGCAACCGCAGAAGGTTGACTACGGCTAGTCACCCATGGGTGGATAATAATTTATATAAAAACTATAAGTGATCTCAAACTACTACCGCACAAAGACGCGTGTCTTTGCTCTATAGACATATTTGTGTAATGGTTTATTGTATACATATCATATGAATTTTTTTATAGATATAACAGTTTTTCGTATAATACCATACAGTTGAAACTCTCTCTACATGTATATATTGAGTTTTGCCACTTTTCATTTCGGCAACTAGGCGCAAGCAACAGTCCTTTCCATTCGACAACAACAACAATCAATCCAGTGTACTTCCAGTGTTTTATTGTACGTAAAATCCATTTCACAAGCTTCTGTGCTTTTATATGTTACACCCACAAGCCATATTGACTCACAGAGCTTGATAATGGCACATCTTCCAGTAAAAATAGAAAATCAAATCTACAATTGGTTGGCGATCAACAACTAAATCTGGCGATTCAATAAATTTAGTTGTTTAAACAGAAAACATCATTGAGCCTAGGTAAAGTACCTAATAATCAATATATATTTTTATATTTAAATCAATTCCAAGGCGAAATAAAGCGCGGCTTTGCCCAGTAAAACAATCAACAGCTACATAAGACCTTTGTAAAGCTTTTAACTTTATTTTGCTTAATGATTTTTGATAACATTAAATAATGAATTGAAATCTTGTTAAAGTATGATAATCATCTTAAATATTAATAAAAAGAAAAAAATAAGAAAAAACCGGAAATCTCGTAAAATGTGCACCGAATCCGATTTAAATCGCATTTACACTATAGAATTTTTGCATGGATATATTTGGTTTCCATCGACTTCGCTTTTCTATTTTACTACTGCTTACACTGCAATTCGAGCAAAAATAAAATATCTCACCTACTCAATCATTTCGATAGATATTACCTACTTTTTCATTTTGATACACTGTTTTTCTCATTATATGTATTTATGTACGTTTAAAATTGTATTTAAGGGAAGTGGCATTTTACTATTGCTGCTGTGTTTTTTGAAAATTAATCATTATACGTCAGTCGTACAAGTAAGAACTTTGCAATTAATTCCAGCAATGTGCATTTCAAATTACGGAATCTCTAAAATGTGCATAGATTTATAACTGTTTTTTAAATTTTAAATTAATTTTAAACATCTTACCAAATTAATCTGAACGTTACCAAATTAATCTTAATATTTAGGGAAAAAAACAGTAGGACCCGAATTACAATCACAAAAGAACAGTCCTTTATGTTTGAAAGAATATAACTTACGAAATTTTACATTTCAGCACATTAATCCGTAACTTCGTTTCAAATCATATAATAGTTATATTCTATTATTTTATAAAGAATCCTGCAATTTATCCCGTGGTCACCAAGATTTAAACATAAACTTATAATCAAATTGCCAACATTTTGAAGTTTGTTAAAAATGAGAATATCGAAATTGGCTACTTTTTTGAGATCAGAAAAGCGAAACAATTGATGAATAAGAATTGTGAATACGGCAATCGAAGAATATTATTAATGAAGAATATTTGAGCTCCTTTTAAACCAAGATAGTAAAAAAGTATAATATTATATAAAGGTATATAAAAAGAAGCTATAAAAGTAAGGCAGTAATAAAACTACCACAAGATGATTTAAGAACTTATAAAAGCTAGGTTATTTTGGCAGTTTCAACAAAATAAATTAAATTACAAACTATGAATGAAATTTAGAATTTTGTGTGTACTTAATTTAAAAACTATCATAATATTATTGCCTTGAAATTAAAGTGCCATTTATATCAGAACTTTTATTTAACAAAATATTTGTTTGAACTTTCTTAAGGAAATCAGAGATAATCGTATAGTATTTAAATAGACACGCACGATTTTCTAAAATTCGTTCATAGTATATCCAGAATACCTATACCCTTTTTGTAGTATACGTATTCTTGGATATGACATGCTATTTATAATATTAATAAAAATTAATTATTATATGTATTTCTTGAAAAATTCACCAAAGATTACTTTTCTCTAAACTCAGATATTGAATACAAATTACCATATTAATATTTATAGTACCTACATATATAATTAAAAATAAAAATCATCATTTGTATATTTAAAATATAATGTGAGCAAATGACCTACATAAAGGCTAAATCATTTCCAAATTATGTTAATTGCTGCAAAACAAACAATTACTATGCTTGTATCATATACATCTCGGATACATGAATATTTTATTAAAATAAACATAGTTAACACAAAGGAACTCCGAGAGTTAAGCATGAGTGCTTTATGATGAGCTTCCGGGAACTTGTAAGGTGAAAGTAAAATACTTAACCATTCATTGTATTATAATGCATACATTCATTATGCTCGTACTTAAAAATGCAGGATGAAAATTCTTATAACACCAAGTGTTCACATCAAAAATTTAACGTTTATCATGAGCATAGTAAAAAAAATTTAAAATTTAACGTATAATTCATGTTTTGCTATTCGAATTTGATATTCCCCTTATGGATTTATTCGATTACACAGTAAGCTGGCACTTAACATGAAAAATATAGCATAAATATTCAAGAGGTACTTAGAGCAAAATTTGAAGTGGGAACACGAATCTAATTAAAAAAATTATTTCACTTATCAGTGTTATACATTGCATTTTAATATTCATAAACTACGCCTGTCGGTGTAATGTTTATATAATAGGAAATAAAACAAAAACGATATTTTCTAATATTTCACAAAGAAGAACTTATAATTCGAACAATTGAGAAAAATGCAATCAGCACAATTCAATGTTTTGCTATTCTTGAGAAATATTAAATAGCAAAAGGATGCTAATTTACAGATTGTCAAACATTTTACGCCGAAATCTAAATCTAATCACTAAAGGCATTTCATTTGTCAAAAATATATGCATACGTAATTATCGCAGTTCTGAAATATAAGTATAACTAATCAATATCAATCGTTCTCAGTTTGAAAAAGAAAATTTAAAATAAATGTGTTAAGTGTGCGAAGCAAAAATAAATTATGTTCAAATGGTAAAAGAAGAAGCAAGCATTAAAAAAATTGACAAAAGACTGCACAAAGATATACAAAGAATCAAAGGGAAGCTGAGCATCTTCAACATACCGATCGTTTTATATCAGGTGTCCCGCAAATTCTGGCTCTTGAAACAAGTGCCCTTATTGTCCTATAGAAAAATCTATTGATGTTACGAGATGGATGTAACCAAGAAAATCATGAAAAGGAAAGGGATTTTTGAACAAAACGTTCGGGCAATCAAGAATTTTTATCAGCGATAGGTAATTGCAGAATGTATTTTTCTACTGCTGTTTATTATCAATATTAAATAATACATTTAGTAGAAAACATTAGATATACTACCATATGTGTTATAAAGTGCACAAAACAAAAAAATACTGGGATAATACAGATAAACATAGGCTGATTCTTATCTTACAAAAAATTATAAACCTGCAGCCTAGTTGAATGTATTGTATGAAAAATTCAGAAACCAAGGAAAAATTACGAATAACGTTAAAATTTCAAAAAGCCCTGATGAAGAAAAATAAAATCTAATTCGAGAAAAACAAAACTATTGATCGATTAAATGAGTAACAGTTAAAATTGCATAAATAATGGAATTTAATATAAATATATGTAAGTTAAATTGCGCACTTAGATTTTCAAGGTTTGATAATGCACATTTGAATTAATTATTGCAAAATTTAGCAATGAAAGTAACAAGTAACCAAAAAAATTGAGATACATATATTTTTAATGGGATCAACAGAAAAAGTAGATCAAATGTTTATAAATATGGACAACTTTTACTTACTGTCAGCTTTAAGCATGTTGAGACATAATGAAGAACTTAGTACTATATACTCATTTTAAATCATAATTTAAGAAAATGGGCCTGACTTATGTTACAGATCATTGCTTTTAAAGAAACATTTAAAAAAGCGTTCATGAAAACTGGTTTAATTATCTCTTGTAGTTTATACTGTAACGTTTTGAATATTCGTTGATATTTTATATCTGAGATTTAAGACAAAATAAAAGTAACGTTGGAGAGTATTCATATCAAATGCTTTTGAATTCTTTAATGATTCACTCTTTGAAATAATAAACGAATTATTCTTCTCTTATGGTAAAATACCTATGTTTTGAAACTCTTACTTACACCTTAACTTAAATCTTAATATTATTTAAATGGTAATCAATTCGAGATAGAAAAAACTCCGTCGTTCGTCTCAAATGAATAAAGATATTATATTTAGAGCGATGCTTAAGGTTAGAAATTTTATTTTGAGATACATAATTTAAAAGTAAATATTCCTCTATGAACTAACCATATGAACTAACCAAAAGAAATTGTACGATTAAAACTACATACGACGAAAAGAAAACTATAGTTCAAAAAGCACAGCAAAATGCGTAGTTGCACAGATGTTCAAACAGTTTATTTTGGAACAAGAACACCAATAGAGAAGCACATATTATGTTTTTAAATAAATGCATGTTGTTCGTTGAAATTCTCACCTACACTATAAACAAAAGAATGTGTTTTAAAATCTATTGATTTCACTTTAGCTTTATATTTTGCATGATATAGTATTATACTGCATGATTTGGGTGACAAGTTATTTTCCAGTTAATTTTATGCTTTCTTATTCATTTTCTCTAATACTGAATTTAGTTTATATTAATCGAATGTTTTCCTTGTGTTAAGACAATCCATCTATATAATACTTTTCAGTTTAATTAGTGTCTCGTTCAGTTTATGTGTACTTTGTGTTTCCTTTTTTTGTTGAAATATGGTTTTTATTTTTCTGATGAAAATCAAACAGGAGCGCTTTAATTAAGAATAATTGTTCTATTATAAATAGCAGAATTTTTAAATACATACAAAGTAAAGACTACTAATGATGAGAGACTACCTGATATATTATTATTATATATATTGAACTCTGCATGAATTTATGAAGTTGATTTCTCAGTTTTGGAAACATTAGCAAAAATTCTTTTTCCCTTACTAAGTCATTTTCAAACGATATATGGGCATATATCAGCACCAGGCATATAAAATTGAATCAGAATCGAAAATACTATCACACATTGTTCATTTGTGATTATCGCATTCACTCTTTGGTTAACTCATACTTTTCATCAATTCCAATCAGTCATCATGATATCATTCAGATTCAACAAAAATTATTTATTTTCTATCGATCTCATCACAATTGCTTTTTCAAAATCCTCTCGTACAAACGACCGCGTAACTTTGAAAAGACATATTTATATTGAAAAAGTCAAAGTTGACAGCAGTTGATGGTTGAATTATTGAAAAAGCAAAACTCTCATTTATTGGTGTTTGAGAATATTTTGTTTATTTGGGAATGACGGCATTTTGTGTATTGTTTTGGCTCTGGAGTCGGTTACACAATGCGAGATATCCGCTACTTCTGGAGGGATGGCCTTAGTAGTGTTGGAATGAGCAGCGAAGTTGAACTACCCCAGTTTCGTGTATTGGGACACAGGCAGAGGGCGACCGAAATTAACCTAACCACAGGTACCCACCTTAAGTCTCACTCACACGTTTCCTTATTTCAAATTTTATGTTTTTAATTTCATTTCAATATATCTACTTATATTATATAAATATTTCGAATAACTATTATATGATTTATCTCTGTCTTTTGGTTCACCGTTTGTTTCGTTTCTACGCAAGACTGCTATAAAAATTTCCTATTTTTCCACTTACCTAAGCAGGAATGTTTCTGTGATTCAGTTTATAATTTTTTGTTTTAATACTCCAAGTAAAACAGGACCATTAAAAATCCCACAGAAACAATACACCTAATATTAAACCTCTTTAGGGCCTTTTTATTTTTTACCAAACATCCAGAGCACTGAATAACCAAAAACCTAAATTCTAACGAAAAAAATAAAACGACGACACAATTTTCCCAATAATACTTGAAACTAATAAAATAGCTAGTATTAAATAGAAGTGAATAAATTCGCATATCTTATAGACTGATATTTATATAAATTTTGAACCCTTCGGTGATAACGCTGAGCATCGATACTTCTTGAATACTACTGCAAATGAACAAACAGTAGTCGTACTTTTTGAAATGATACGATAAATTCAAGCAATTTTATGAAATCTTAGCTCTTAAAACTAATTAGATCCAATGGGACTATTAATACACTGCATACAGCCAACCGGCATCTCTAAGTGCCTTAAGTACTTTCTGTCAATAATATCAAGAGTATTAAATATACTCTATTCGAAATAGCATTGTCAAAAAAAAAGATTATTATAATATTAAAAATAAAAAATTCAAAATTTTATGAAATTTTGTTGGTGTTACTAGTCTCATAAATATTTTTCCGTTTATGCATTTTTAATATTCATTCCAATTGAACCACACATCGAATCAACCCCAATTAATACATAAAGTTGGATATACTATGAGAGATATACGCTATAAGTGGAATGAGGGCCCGAACTCGGTTGGTGTCTCGAGTGAGGTGTCTCTACCCCAATTTAAGGTTTTGGGTCATCGCCAGAGAGCTATGGAAATCAGTCTCACAACAGGTACCTGTAGACGGTTACCGACTTTTTTTTAAATGTATCTTATAAAAGAAAAAAAAAGAACAAATAATTTTGCAATATGTGTACAATAACAATAATTATATTATATATGATAGTTTACTTTTTCATTATCGATTAATGCATTTATAGTGATAGACATTTCCTATTTTGTACAATTCTTAGCTGGCAAAATTCTTATAACAAAAAAAAATTACGTTTTCTGTTTTGCTCAAAAATAAAAGAATAAGGCTTTTGTGATCTTCAAAAATAACACAAATACATTAACACAATTCGATGAACCAATTGGAATTTGTAGATAATTTTATTTTCCATTTTATTTTGGCTTGATTATTTTCTACTCTTGCAAAATCGATGTAGAAAGTAATCTTGCCTGAGGAGCAGATCAATACAATTCAATTCCTCAATAAGGGAAGAGTATTGGCAATATAAATAAATTTATCCATTAATCATCAAAAAATATTATACTTTATCAAATATTTTTGATCTGCTGTTCAACGAATTTCGCCTTTCATCAAGCTGGTCTGAAATCAAAATTCTCTCTTAAATCAACAATCTGAAAATTTAACTAACTTTTTTAAATCTGCTGTTGACCGTAAGTATGACTTAAACCAATTATAAAATAATTAAAATTAAAAACTGTCTGCGACATAATAATTCTTTCTTGAAGACTAATTTGATTTAAAATTAATCTACGTAAAAGTTACTAATACACTGTTAATGAAATTATAAATGACTTCTTCTTCTGTTAAACATTCGAACAAATTTCTAAATTTTGCGGAATAATCGCTGTAAATAACATCAAGCACTACTACTGTAACATGAGTGAAGCAAAATTTCATAAATATACATATGTAAGTATCCTTGATTTGGTGTGATTATTATATTTGGAAACTTGAACCTTCTTAAGGATTACCATTAAGTAATAATTTTTAATCCACAATTGTTTATATTGAAACTCGTTCCTCTTTGAACGTAAATTATTCAAACTCTCTCAAGCGTACTTATAAACAATTGGAAATATTCTTCCAATTTAATTTTAATTTTAATATAAAAATTGTTTGTTCACGACCAAATAAACTGTGGATTTTCCGTCATTTTGAAAAGCATATTACCCACTTTTTATCCCAATAGTCCGTTCAGTGGGTTATCTGATAACAGTACTATTCCAAAGTTACTAACTGATTCTGTTGACGAAAGAGACATAGACAAAAATGGACTAAATCTATCATAAATTTTGCGTTATAATATTGTCTAAGATTACCCAAAACGACTTCGCGCTTAGAATTATAAAAAAAAACACCATTTATCGTTGTCTATAATAATTCGCCTTGATATAACTCTTATTTTCCTGTCGCACAAAGGGCGAAAACTATGTGCCATTATGACAAAAACAGCAGCGGTCAACAGCCAGATATTGCATAAGAACAGATATGCGACATATATATGTATAAAACATAAAAAAAAAAAATTTTAGTTATGACTTGAAAGTGCTACAAAATTAGCTTAATGTGTACTAACAACTCATCAATTGGCTATCATTTCAAACCACCTAAAGTATAATCAATCATTTGAGGTATCTATCCCAATTATATCTAAAAAGTATCCATTGTGCGGAAATTTCTTAATCAAAATATGCCTTTGTGGGAAATAACCAATGTGCTTTCTTCCAAAAAAAAAAAGGTATATTTTGATATACACCGGTCCTCCCACAATATACTCTAACGAAAACAGTAACATATTTTCCCGATTGGCTGTAGTTTCCGAAAATCAAGAAATTAGACCGACGTATGTAGAAGTTTAGCACACCATTCCATAAATCAGTAATGTTGCTTTTTATTTTCAAAATTCACTTTCAAAATTTACTCTTAAAATTCATCCCCAAAATTTTAATCCTTAAAAGAAACTTCTCTAGTATTCAGCTTTACTACAATTTTTCATTTGCTTCTATATATGTATATCACAAGAAGAGATTTATTAAAATAATAAAGGTTTTCGGAAAATGAAAGCTTTTGTAAAAGAAAGAAAATATATCAAAAGGGACGTGGTTGTACCACTTCTCTTCCGCAGACTGAATTTCTACAGCTTACTGTTGTTGGATGTCCCAGAATGGATTGTAAAAATTAAAAAGAAACAAATCGCTGTAAAAGAAACCAATTCGCTTTCACAATATTTTAGAACTTCACCAAACGAGACCTCATAAACGAATTTTCTATCTACATCAAGAGAAAAAAAGCTTGGTGCCAAAATTTCTAGCAGTTTTAGCGGCTTAACATTCAGACTGAATTTGATCAGAAAATTGATTTTATCTTATTTGAGTCACAGTTAGTAAACTCAAATGCGATAAACATTTTTCTGGGCTGATCTAAAGGCAGTTTAGATCAGATGACCGGAAGGTCCAACTTCAGGAGAGATTCGTGCCGATCACACCGCGATAAGAAAATTTGCCTTAAACGTATTATAGTATTACGTGCAAACATATACAAAGTATGCATTCCCAACCATTTCCTAATTATTTTCAATTCACTTTGCGTGGATAGCCAATAGAATGTTATAGAAGTGTACCCTATGCCCCAATTTATATTCAATTCAGATAAAATAGCACTTGTCTCGCAAGATCCTGCCTAAGTTATTAAATAAACCGATTCGTGGAATATTAGTTTAAATATAGCCAGTGAATTAATACACTTTATAATCACTTTCAGAACCAAAAAGAAGTTTCCTGTAAGATATCATTAAAACCTGTTTAAGGTTTGATTTAACGTTTAAAATCATCAAAGAATCAATCACTAATGATGAATGAGCGCTCGTTCTACAACTTCTCTTCGTCTGAACAAAGAACATGTCCCTCTACTAAAAATATGTTACACCGTATACCCATCAAAACTACTACTTTATTAATTATTATAATTTCTCCATACAATATACCTCGTAATTAATGATATGATGTAAAATAATTTCAATATAAAACTGAAACAATAGTTTAAACAGCTTTAAAACTAAAAGTAGATTTAAGATGTCTCCGCTTTTACTTCGACATTATTCATCAGTATTCGTAACATTATCCATCATTGCATCGACTTAAACTTCAGAGTTACCCGAAAAAATCTTTCTGATTCCTTTTTCATATTCAACAAAATTTAGCATATTTTTATATTTTAACCTCCTACATTCGATGTTTCTTTGGACTTTATGCTATTTATTACAGCTTTCAATAAAGGTTCCCGGCGATACAACATTATTTTATATTTCAAAAATAATTAAGAATAGTGTTTAATGTGCATTTTTCTTTTTTAATTAATATCCAATTCTGTTGAGTTTTTTGATTTTATAAAAATTATAGATTTAATACTATTCAATATTACGTATGTGTGTAACCTACTTTATTGAAAATATATTAAAATGAGTATAAAAAAATAATCATCATGATATTACCACTGATACGCTGATACACCTTTAGGTAAAATTTATAGACTAATCTAGTATCGGCTCTGATTTAAGTGGATCTGCACCCATGGTGCTAAAATTTGAATATTATGATGTGGGTGATCATACAATGAACTAAAGAAAGAAAGACTGAAACTTTTTACGAAATATAGAAATAACAAAACGAAATGAAAATTAGACAACCGCTTTTAGGTGTTCAAAATATTCTTTATTAGAATTTAAGGGGCTACGCCAAAATGAAGTGAAAAAACGTTCTTGTGTTAATTTTTTTTTAAATTTTCAATTAATAACAAAAATATTAACAAGGCTTTAAAATAGAACTTCTTAAAACAATGGAGTTTTTGTTATTAAAAAGAATAGCAGATGTTAGGAGTTACTCTATCATCAAAATTGGTGGTATTTGTCATCATAATCATCATATTACGTTATAATAAATTGCAAACACGTTCAATGGCTTTTTTCTCAAAAGTGTGATATATTTTTATATGCTAACAATTTTCTAGAAAACTGCGCTAGTTAATGTCAGTAATATCTGGTCACTTCCAAAAGAGGAATAATTATTATCTGGCATAACCCTTTAAAGATGGTATTGCAAATTTTGCTGAAGCGTATCAGGGCTAAACGGGATGGATGAATGTATTCTTCTCGAAACCGACATCATGGTCTGTTCAAAATTAAGACCAATTTTTCAAAACAACTTTTATTTTGAAAAAGTTCTGTCGACAATCATGTAAATATGTACATAATCGAAACGTATATTTACAATCACAATAGCAAAGGTTACCACTCTTTTGCCTCCAACAGCGATTAGACTCATTTCCTACCCTTTCCATACCCTTCTTTAACATTGTATTTTTGTCTACTTACCAAAAATTATCGTACGGAATAGTTTAGGTTACGTCTCGAAGGCAAATTTTAATTATCCGATTTTCAGATAATCTACCCAGAACAAACAATTTTGAGGTTCAATAAAAAGTAATAAATTCAACTATCTTCGAACAAAAGCCAAAAGTTACTGGTGGATTAAATTACCAATTACCAATAATAGATTCATAAGTTTTGACTTATACTTTACCACAAAGCTGCAAAAAGAGGTACAATTTAAAATAAAAAAAATTAATGTTCATTTGAATTTGCACACTATGTCCTAAACATTTAAAGAAACCCATTTCCTGAAAGTATTACCACAAATGCAATGTGATACTAACGAAACTGTTCACCTCAACAAATTAAATCATTTATCAATTTTTGATAAATGCAAATTATATTAGAATACTTCTTTAGATATTTCAACAAGATAAGACCCGAAACACACTTGGTGATTGGTTGGATTGAAGAAAAATGGACTTCATATCATGGACTGGCCCGCATAGTCACCAGATTTAAACCCTATAGAGTACTTGTGGGCATAATTAAGCAGAACTTAAACTGGTCCAGAGCAAAATATTTTTATTTCAAACCAGCGAAATCTCTGCCACTTTGTATCAATGAATATTATTATTAGGATATTAGATTCTATGACACCACACAAATTATTAAAGACAATTTCAATATAGATAGTGTTAGTTTTTTGCACTGGACTTCTAGAGCAATTTTATCTATAATTAATAAACGAACGAATAAAATGTTTTGACTTTTTTTTCTCAATTAAAGATTAAGGACAAATTATTAAAGCCGCATACTTACTTTTGTAAGACACTTAGTTTGCAATTTAACAAGCATTTTACATAACTATATTGAAAAGTCGTCGTACGGTGCTGATGTTTTGCATACTAGTGAATATTTAAGCCTTACACAAACTCTTTTAAATGTTTGGAATATGTCATCTGTAAAATGGCACTTATTAGGTAATATTTTAATAATAAAAGAATTGGTTAAAAAATCTTATTGAAAGGCAACGGGCGAGGAGATGGATATCAAATTTAAACGAAATCGGTTATTTATCATTTATTAAACACAATGAATTTTCTAGAGTAACTATTAAACCAGTGAAACAAAATCCTAAAAGCCTAACTAGAAGTACTTAACCTGAAAAATGTTTAACTTTTATTAAATTTGTGACTGTTTGTGACTTACAACGATTTTAAACTGTTAATGTACTTTTATAAATGTTACTTCAGGCTTTATATTCTTTATTTATTTTTTAGTATTTCGAATGATATAAGTTTCATTCCCCTCCTTTTATAATAAATACTAAAAAGACGTACGGCAATTTTCGATGTTCACGTATATATACATAGATGTATTGACTTCTATTTTACGCCAATTGATGTTTAAACAATAAGAAAATAAGATTTTTCTTTAGACAGGTTTACCCTTTTATTGGAAGTAAAACGTAGTTGGGTGTTTACGACCTCTTGGACCAATCAAAATGAAATCTCATTATTTTAATGTCAGATATTTCCAAACATTTGAAGAGTAAAATAAAATGAAAAGGCGTTGATCCCTCTTAAATTATTTTTTTTAAAATTAGTTTGTGGGAAATATAATTTAAAACTTTAGATAATTTTTGAGATAATATGTATTTTAGTATATTGAAATCAGGGGCTGCTACCGAAGAAAAGCGAAATAAATTGTGAAAAGCGTTGACCAATCTCGAAATAATGTTTTGGAAAGAGCAAGATACCTTAGATACACCAAATTATTGATTCCTTTCTGGGATATTATATTAATGTCAAATACTTAAAAACCCCGAAGAAAAAATTCTTTTGAAGTAAAGTGTTTTGGAAAGAAAACAAAGTCAATTCAGGTTAATTTTCTACCACGAGAACGATAAGACATGTTAAATACGGTCTTTTGTGAATTAATTTCCAGTGCAAGTAATTAAAAGAACAATTTTATCCATGTGGCCAACGCCAGACACTTTTGACAACTTGGGTCCCGACATACTAAAGTTTTAATGTATGATAAGGGTCAATTTTATGTAATAAAATTATGATGATGATATTGTTTAAGCGACACTCAACTGAAATTTAGTAATACTATTAGGGCAGACCAACTACGATAGTTTGTATCAAACTTATAATTTGCAGTTTTGTGGTAAAGACTTTTGGTAATTTGGTAAAATTTATAAAGGCGATAAATAAAAACAATGGATGTACCTAATCTGTACAAATCGGCGTAGTATAAATTTATGTAGACAGTAGGGTATGCATCCATCCCCATTAGTAATTACCGAATATCTGATGATAAGCATTGCCTGCATTTTAAATTTATGACAAATAAAAATTAATTGCAAAATGTGAGATAGCAATAATTTCCAATATAAATAAAATCAAAAAGTTTAATGAAATATATGTATATTTATATACTTCGAGCACGTAATCTTTTTCAATACCATATAAAGCTCGTACAAATAAAACATGCCTAAAAATTTACCAATATCACCCAATCCTGTTTCTATAATAGAAAAAAATTTTTTTTTTGTTTCGCTTCTTCGCGAGTTTTCTAAACCGCTGCATGTTTTAGCATGAATTTTTTGATATGTTTTTTCTGTTTTTGGCCAATATTTGAACTTTTAATTTGAATACTTTATTCCAATTGGGAATGTCAGGCAGTGGTGTAGAGCGGTTAAATGTTGAAAAAGAATATTTAGTATTGACTTCATTAGTCAAAATAGGTTTATAACAGCCGGGGAATAATTAAAACTTCACACTCTTTAATATTACTTGCAATTTTCCTTAGTGGAAGAATTTAAATCAACAGTTTTTGTACCATTACAAATGCTTTCCAACCCGGCTGACACGATTTTGAGAAAAATGCTTTAAAATTTTCTTATCGTTCATATTCCACCAATGCAGTATTTTACTAAGAGTTTAATTTAATAGGTATATTTAAAAAACTATCAAATGTGAATTAATCAATTTTTGAAAGAAACTAAAACTGTTTAAGTAGTTAGAACTAAGTAACTTTTATGTCCTCCTATTTTGATAATTTAATAAGTATATCAGATTTTGCGTGAATAAACTTCCATGAGATACTGCATATCACTCTGCAACATTAAGCCTGAAGAGCAAATTTTCGTAGAAAAACAAAATCTCGAGACTATATTTTTTCAATTTTTGATAAAACAATGCTAAAATAAAATTTTTGATGATCCATTACTATACTCTTTTATACATTGCTTCCATATCTACATACATATTTCTCTCCCTTTCTCTTATTGAACAGCTTTTTTTATTACTGCAAAAATGTAAAATAGTGTTAGTCCGGTATGCGTTTTAACAGTTAACACTTTTTTTCATTAAGACGTTCACGAAAAGTAAAAGGAAAGGCCACATTATTTTTATAGTCCATTTTTATAATACCAGAAATTTTAGAAAACAAAAATCTGTATTTAATATCTGTTAATTTTTCTTCGTAAACGTAACTTTCTTATAAGTTTTATAAACTGATTTCTTAAACATTGACGTTTTAACGCAACGTTTTTACGGTTTTATAATATTTTAATTTAGCTTCATTCTTAAAGTAATATATTTTGTAGGTACTTCACTTTATTTTTCGTAAGGAGAATAAAATTTTAATTTTTCAAATCTTGAATCTGAAGTATGTATGTAAGTAAAGGCGTAATCATACTTAATATGTAATTACTTTTTCTTACATTTATCGATTCAATATTAAGAAAATATCCAATAACCAGAAACTTTCGGGTATGAGTGCGAACTTCGAAAATGTTTTATGTACAGTCTATTATTCATAATTTAATGGCTGTAGGAGTATATTGCTCTCTCTTCTTTTACAGTCGCTATAAACCAATGTTGCAGTTTACCGTATATATGTTTAAATACATAAATATAATAAGGAACATATCCCGACCTATACAATCTGTATTTTTTGAGAAGACATCGCTTATAACTAGCTGAAAATTTATTAATGTTGAAAAGCATGATTAAGCAGTTCCATTTATTTGAAATTTAGGGAAGAATAGATCAATTTCTAATTTCTATTTGGTGGACATTTCTTAACCGTAGTAAAATTAATAACAAAATGTTCATTAAGAATAGTTTTTTCAAAAGTTATGACCAAGTTATGACCATTTCCCTTTTTTGGAGAGTGATTCTACGTTGGACGTGTTAGAGGTCATGCAGTTGGTACAACTGAAATCAAAAAACGATTTGAATTCTTCTTATTAAATATGACTGCGAAAGCTTTTTTAAAATTATTGTTTTTGTTTAGGAAAAATTGAACGTTTTTTTAACTTTTCACTATTTTTACATTAAATTTTTAAAAATTCGCTATAATTAAAATTTAAAAATATGAAACCATCCAACGAGATGTAATGAACTTTAAAAAGTACCTATAATATCAACCCTAAACAAGTGTTTTTTTTATGTAAACTAAGTATGTTATTTCCTCTTTGGTTTATCAATTCAATAGCTTTAACAAAATAAATCAGATATAGTAATATTAATTAATTTTGTTTAAAATATTGTGAGTAACTACAAATAAAGAAACATATTTATTTAATAATATATCTTTATTACACTATTGGTGTATTGTTCAAAAAAATTTAAATATTGATGGTATATATTTCAATTGTCATTTTATATGCTTCAAATTACGAAAAGCTTTTCTAAAACAAAAGATTCGTATCGATAGACGTATAAAAGTACAAGTAGCCGAAAAAATTGTTAACACATTTGTTTCTTTTGACCCCATATGAACGTTTTTATAACGTTTCATCAAAATTCGAAAGGAGGCTCTAAATTCAGTTTGATCCTACATCGGCATTCATTTTAATGTTAATAAAAAAAGTTAAGCTCTTTAGACCAATAAACCACAGTAATTTAAAATAGGTATATAATACAAGTTACACCTTATAAATTAAAATGGTCGATGGACCTGTTAAAGATACATAGCGGTCGACAATTAATTAAAAATTTTAATTTAATACTAAACAGTTAGTTCTTGTCTAAATGTCTATAGCATTTCGATTCTTTAGTTCATACTGAGGAATCGAAATTGATAAAAATTTATACTTTCTAATTATGGAACTAAAATGGTAATAATCTAACATCATGGTACGGTAAAATAAAAACAAGTGATATATAAAGATCACAATGTTCTCAGAGAGTATCGAAAAAATTCATACATAAATATACATACAATCTGACCATGCATTAAAAAGTAAATCTAGGCTAAGTGCACCTATTCGAGAAGTTGCAAGTCGATCTTCAACATACTATTATTATTCGTGGGCTTTATTCACGGAGTCTTATTGCACTATAATAGAAATTTAATTATTAATTAATTAATTATTTAGCCAACTTTTTAGGAACAACACGGAAACTAGAAATTAAAAAACGGTTAGGAGCATGTCGCGCCATGCTTAGTAAAGGGTTCCGTAGCTATTATTACATACATGCATACACATCCAGATACACATACATACAAACACGCTGGTGTTTTTACGGTTTTCCCCGAACAGTTGTTTGAATCCAAATAAGCATAACTTGGTCGGCAATATCTGATAAAATATTTGACTCTAATAAGTCGTGTTATTTTTAAAAGTGTAATAATTTTACTTATAAAAGTAATTTCTTTGTGCTAGTATTCTAGATTTTTTCACATTTTCTCCGAAATTGCATTCAGGGTCATATCTTGGTCCACACAAACCGAATGGAAAATGGCCACTTTGGAGTCGAATATTTCAAAAACGGGGCAGAATTTTGAAAAACAGTTTAAGAAACCTTATAATGATTTTAAATTCGCTTTTCAACAATATCCCACTCGATGGGGTGTTCAAACATTTTTTTTTCATTCCCACTTTTCATGCAGGACAAATAGCGTTAAATTTTTTTTTCCAAAATGTTAATACATACGTAATTTTGTAGCGGATATAATTATCTATACGTGTACCAAATTTCAGCGCTCTAGTCCTAATAGTATCTGAATAAAATAACTGAGACATGCGGACGGACGAACATGGCGAAACTACCTTGTTTTGCTACGGAACCCTAAAAATGTGAAAATTACGAAAACAATAATTAAGTATGAAATCAACAACATTTAAAAAGTTTTTCTCTAAAAAGAAAGGGAACCAATTATTTGACCATGATATACTGAATAATATTATTCATGTACACTTTTAGATATAAGAGATTACTTCGTAATTAAAAACGGAGCAACAGTGAAGTAATGTGAGTATGTTTTTGGTGTTCAAACCTTAAATCGACGATTAATTTCGAATTACATAATTTGTATAAAAAAAGTCAGTACTGGAAATGAAACTTAATAATATAAATCTCACAATTGCTTATACATATATATGTATTTTACTTTTTTAACTCTTTATGTTTTGTTTTGAGACGCAGACTACACATTTAAAAAAAAAGATCTTACCCACAGGTTTGCACAATGGCTCATTAAAAAACTATTTTTTTTATATTTATATTGAAGTGTCAATAATAATAAAACATAAAATTTCAAATATCAAGAAAAGAATAATTTTGAGTAATATCAGCAAAAGCGAAGGGTAAAGTTATTTAGGACCATACAATTTGCATACATTTCTTTTACAGCAATCCAGTGTTGAACAGCAGGTCAATAAACATTTTGAAATAATTAAATCTAATAAACTTCATTTTAAGAGATAGATTCAGAACTGAACACAAAAGAAAGGGTGAGCACGAAATAAGATAAACTTTAACTACTATGTATGTATAATCGCTTCGAGAACAAGACCGCGGTACGCACCAAACCCAATATCCTATGCTGCTTATGAAATTTAGATATTCTCATGGTTTGTAAATAGAATTATCCCTCCCTCAAAAAAGCAACGATTTATTCGATTTTAATATTTACAATCCATTCTGGATGCCCCGCCTTGTCCACTGGCTACGAAAGCTTCACTCATTTTATTAATTTTGTAAAATTTAAAAAATACTAAATAACGTAAAAGAAAGGAGTGAAAGCAGCTCTACCGCAACATTATGACACTTATTTATTTAAATTTTAAGATGTTTGAAAAGTATTTAAATTTTTACCAAAACAGATAACAAAAGCTATATTCTTTGAATAAGATAACCCGAGAGGTATGAGCATTTGTAAGGAAAAAGTGATTTAGAGAATTTTGAAATGTTCATTTTCGCATGTTTGCCAGCTTTATTTGTTTTATTACTCAAAATAAAGCCAGAAAAGTATTAGTCCCCCGTTGCATGTTGAGAACGTCAAAATTTTAAGCATTTCTCGCTTCAAATGCATCTCATTTAAACGTTTAAAGAAAAGGCTTCCCTAAGATCTTTCATACGCTTTTTTATGGAATTTCATATTTTCCTTACTGAGTATTTAAAGTTTACTAGTTCTCAAAGAAATAGGCGAGATAAAAGTTCACTACACTTCCGCATGCCTTAATGTTACGTATATATCCTTAAGATTACTAAGTTTCTTTCGTTTTTCGTTTGAAAGGCATAATAAGCTTTTTTATCAATAAAAGTATTATATATGTGCCGTTTACACGTTATATGGTCACAATTCATCGAGTCCTGTGTCTACATGTTCTATTCCTTTCGATTATTTCATTAAAAACGTTTTTCATTTTTTGTTGTTTGCTGATATATCCGAAAGTTGTGTTTATCGTTTATTTAGTTATTTTCCACTAAACACTGTCTCCTCCCGAAAAACACTCACTATGCCCCAAATTATAACTTTTCTTAAATATTTTTCTAGGAAATTACTCTCGCCTTGCGTGCGAAATCCAATTCGTCCGGTCGATGGGATACTACCTAATTCAAATTTATATACCCTCCGGGTTAATCGTTATAATCTCGTGGGTATCATTTTGGTTAAATCGAAATGCAACGCCAGCCCGAGTAGCCCTGGGCGTAACGACTGTGTTGACAATGACAACGCTTATGTCGTCAACAAATGCCGCATTACCAAAAATTTCCTACGTTAAATCAATCGACGTTTACCTTGGAACATGCTTCGTAATGGTCTTTGCCAGTCTTCTGGGTAAAAGCTTACTATAAATTACAACAGTCGTTTTTTTATCCTTATATTTTTCTTTAATTTCGTGTGTCGAGGGGCTGCCCTTCAAAGGTCGTTGCTCGCAAAGTGTTTTCGAACATTTTGGCTATGACTGCTTGTTTTAAGTTACCTGCAGTAGTTCCGGTTCATTCAACAGACCTAAAATAAATGTCCCGGACGAGCAACACCCTTCGAAGGTTGGTCTTGTTTGTCAAGATGTGCATATGCAGTTTTTTCCAAATTTTCCAAATTTGTGTGTAAGTCCTATTAAATTATGTATTTGTCTTCTTCTCCCCATTACTTTTACACTATCCTCGTTATTTTATGTTTTTGCTTTTGGTGTGAACGATTGTTTGATTTTTCTTCAAAATATACCTGCACTAAACGTTTTTGTACCGTAACACCATAGAATACGCCACCGTGGGCTATATGGCGAAACGAATACAAATGCGAAAGCAAAGGTTTATGGCCATACAAAAGATAGCCGAACAGAAGAAGCTACAAGTTGATGGGGGCCAGCCACCACCAAATCCTACTGGAGACCATGGACATGGGCATGGCCATGGCCATAGCCATGGTCATCCTCATGCACCAAAACAAACAGTGAGTAACCGCCCAATTGGGTTTTCAAATATCCAGCAAAATGTTGGATCGCGCGGTTGCTCGATAGTGGGACCCTTGTTCCAGGAGGTGAGGTTCAAAGTCCACGATCCCAAGGCACATTCAAAAGGCGGGACCTTGGAAAACACTGTAAATGGTGGACGTGGAGGCGGAGGCGGTGGAGGTGGTGGAGGTGGCGGAGGAACTGAAGGAGGTGATGCCGAAGCAGGCCCTGTACCACAACATCTTTTACATCCTGGAAAGGTATGTTTAATATAATAATTAATATAGTTCTTACGGTTATGAAATATGTCGACCCCCAAAATGTTGGTTATAATGTACCTACTCTGTCTTATCCCGATCAGAAGTTAACATGGGTATGAATTAATTTAATGGACAATTTTCGAATTATGTACCTACAGGGTTATTCATATCAACCGATCCATGCAAACCTTTCATACAAAAGAATTAAATTAGCCGTAAATTGAACCCTGAATTTCACCTCTACTCCAAAACCAACGTTTACAATTTTTGTCAATTTTTATACTTTAATGCAAAATGCTTCGAGATTTTCAATTAAAAATTGTCATCAACAAATAAAGTGATTTTTTAATTAATTAATTAACAGTACATATAAAAGTATTTAAAATCTTTGAGAATTCTGAATTGTCCGCTGTATATTTATAAATCCAATCCACTAGTAAGAGCACGTGAAAACACATTTTATTTCTTTATAGTTTATTTGGCTTCCTTTATTCTCCATTATTTAAAATATTCATTTGATCATACTTGCAAAACGTATGTTGTTATTTGTTAATTAGACATCCGATTTACCCCATTCCTCAATGATGGTGTGCTTCAGCTCTTTAACTGCACTAAATTAGATCTAGTCAGCGTACACTCGTTGAATCAAAACTCCGTTCCGAAACATGCTGCCGAACCAAGCCATCTATGTATACTCGTATGAATGGCGGCTTTGTCTTGTTGGAATATTACTTTTTGCGATTTTTCAGAATTTCAAAGGATTAAACTTCCACAGCCGAAATTATAGCGGACAAAAAAATATCGTGGTTCCTCTCTGAGCTCGCGGTTGATGATTAATGGATTTAATCCAACATAGACCACCAACTATTATATATTAAAGTAATAATCTTTTTTTTTTTAAATTCCCAACCGAGGTATCATTAGTGTCCATATGGCTTACAAATTTTATCCTGGCGTATTTGTGGAGCTACAAAAATAGTGCAATCATTCTCATTTGATATCTACCTTTTGCACAATAATACTTAGCAGTATCACATAGAAAAGAACAAACTACTTCATGAGTCCGACCGATTTTTATAGCGATTTCTCTTAAACTAATTCCATCAAATTTTATGAACTAATACTGTCAGCTATATTTTTCCCTCAACATTCTTAAAAAACATTTTTTCACAAACAAATTAAAAAGTCGTTGGGTAACTTTCAGAAGAAACTTTCATAGAAGAAAGATTTTCAAAATTCGATTTAAAAATAGAAAACCTCTAATTTTTAGGTGGACTTATAATTTCGCAACAAAGTGTACCTATATTAAAAAGCTCAGGACTTTATTTGGTTAAAAGTACATTAAGTGCATATTCTAACCAACACTTTGTCCTTATTATTTTCAGGATATAAACAAATTGCTTGGAGTAACACCCTCAGACATTGACAAATACTCACGGATAGTGTTCCCAGTTTGCTTCGTATGCTTCAATCTTATGTACTGGATTATCTATTTGCACGTGAGTGACGTAGTGGCCGACGATCTGGTCCTATTAGGCGAAGACAAGTAAGCCGGACGAAGCGGCACGTCACGTCGCGGTAGTAGCAGAAGCAGAAACATCGCAGTACATTTAATTACGTCCCGATGCCTACTCTATAATCGCATAATTAATAACTATTCTAAGCGAACACAAAATATTGTTTCGAAGCGATATTAGACTTAAGATTTTTTAAGAATAATGTAAAAGCTCAGAAATTTTCGGTTTATGTTGAACAAACCAGAGAAATAGAATACTTAAGGACGCCTTTTTTAGAGAACCAAAGCATAGCATGCTTCCAGCATTATGCCAAATGAATATTTAATGTACGTTAAGTAACCGTTGATTGTGTTCAGTGTTGCAAAAAAATCATTTGTTATACCTGACGTAGATAGTCTAGTTTTTGTTACTCGTCCCCCTGTTCATTTAACTCCCAAAATTTGTTCGCCCAAGGCTGTACACGACCTCTGAAGCAGTTTCGTTAACTTTTCTAAACACTTAGAGTGCGCGATGCGGATATGAGAAAGACTGTGATTTAATTAAATAAGATTAATAGCTGTACTTGATATTTTCAATATTATTATCGATTTGTTCGAATTTAAGAGACCTACGTACGTGTAACTAACACTAAGGAGACCCTACTTAAGGTTGCCCTTTTTAAACGATATTTTGTACAACGCGCGATCATGCATTACTAGCCCATGTGATGAATCCTTTTGTATCTGGTGATGTTCCTTTACCTTCCAAAGACACAGGCGAGACACGCAGCAGTCCGACAAGCAAACGACACTGGAGTTTAAAAATGGCAGCCCTAATCATATCGCAAAATGTGTAGCTGTAGTTCATAGTAGCTGTTCTGGCATCGGGGCAAATCTACTCAACTGTAAGAGACCTTAATGAAAAAGGGTTAAAAGACGAAACGAGAGTCAACCGATTAAACTCCTATTCACGTAGTCGCATAAGGTTGGGTTCAAACTCCCCAGGTTATATACTCTAGCAGTATTACACCCATCTGCAAGGCATTATAAGGCAAGAAACAAACGTAAGTGAAAATATTTATAACAACAGAAACGAAAAATCGTACACTAAATGCGTACTGTAAGTAACCAAGTTATAAGGTAAATGTATTCAAATTAAAGCTGTAGATTCGACTGCACGTTAGCAAGCAAACAATTAGCAAAAGTATGTTATTCTAGGAAAATTTTCCTTAGAGGGTCAACACTTTTACAAATGTTTGTAATCAGAAGGTATTATTTATTGCAGACACAAGTGTCTCTTAAGTACTAACATAAGTATTGAAAAAATGACAAGAAAATTCACTTTACTCTACCAACACATACCACAAAACACGCGTATACACAAGCATAATAACATAAAGTCATTTTTAGATACTTACAAATATACGAAATCGAATCCACACAAAACACTATCAATATGGAAAGAAACACTTACAAAAAAAATACATTCCTAGAAGACACAGTGCGTTCTAAGCAATGTACCAATATCCCCAAGAAAGAAGAGTTTTTTAAGCGCCCATATGTTAATTAACGAAGAAAACAATGACAAAATAAAGTGTTTGAATTAGTAATGCACCAAAAACAATTTTTATCTTCATTGATTCATAGAAACACACTTAAGTATGATTTTTTTTTTACAAACACTCCAAGTTGCAAGTGAATTTGCTTAATAAATAAAAAGTTTTTTAAATAACAATTCGTATTAGCACCGTGACCCTAAATGGATATTATAGTCTTTTAAAATCTATAGTCGACTGTTATTGCTGTTTCAATAATTCAGGAGATGGAGCTTCATATTCTTCTTATTTGGAAGAAAAATTGACATTTTGACGAAAAATTTTTTATCGCAATTAAGTAAAATTTAGAATGGAGAAAAATCCTCATCCTAAAATTATTTACGAGTATCTGATGCTTAAATCAAATAAGACAACTTCTTTGTTGTTTAAAATTCGTATTTCCCCTATGGCGGAAAAAATTGTTTTTAAGAATCACAGTCAAATTTCAAGTTGCTATTACAGCCAGCTTCTTTATTGGCGATTTTAATGGCAAAAGGTGAGATATTTTAATACTTTCATCAAATAAAAGCTGAAGAGTATAACAAAACCAGGTCCTGCTTGAATCGCTGCATTCGGCTTTTAATTTTGCATATAAATAGAATAATGCACATTAATGCGCTTGATGCAAAAGATATTAATTAATTTAAACAGGTATATGAATGTTTGTTAATTTATACAAATTATGTAATTTCAATTGATCATTTCATAATTTCGGTACAATAACTAGGAACAACTGAAATACTTAGACAAAAAGAAATCAAAGTTTTAAATATTTTATTTCGTAAATAATTACTAAAATTATCACGTTATCACGTTGACCATATTTTTCTATATCTCATTAAGTTAACGACTGTTTATCACACAAATGTATAATATTAGCTCTAGTTTAAAGTGGTCTTATCTTTCAAAGACTTTTTCAAAAAGTTTATAATATTTTTTTTTTGTCAAAATACACAATTTGACAGTTCAATATATGTACTTAACCTATTAAATGGGAGACAGGATTTGCATTCTAGAATATATATTTTATATACGCAACTTTTTTGTTTTTGTTTTTTTTTTTTTTTTTGCTTTTTTTTTTTGTCTAGTGTGTCTCAGTCTTTAACTTCTGAGATTTCTGAGTCATCTTATTTTATAATATAAAGTAAATATCCTGATTGTGTAGGACACGAAAATTTGAATGACAAAATGTATAATTTCTATAAAAGCATTATTAAAACAAAAGTCAGCGTTCTATTCCATCACATCCTATGAGTAGAGAAACGAAAAAATTAAGAAGTTATAATGGCAACATCAGTTAATTAATTTCTTTTTAGCATCAATGAATTCCGAATTCTTAATTCATGTTTGCGATGTCCCTATTATTCAGAAGGCTAACTCCATTTTTTGGATGTAGGTATTTGCTAACAATTGACTACGTCTTTGTCCCAAATCGTCTAAAGACTTGCTTTGTAAAATTTCCGTGAATTAATAAAACCAATCGAATCCCTTTTTTATTAATGAAATTCGTTAGTCTTCCGAAAGCACATTTGTACACGAAACGGTTTCAATTTCCTGATTATTGTTATCGCAATAACATTGACAAAATATGCAAATTGTTTAAGTACAAAGCGCCTATAAATTCTTCCATGAGCATTACACTCTCCTCACGTACATTTCCCCCTTCCTCGAAAGAACTTCATCAGCCAAAATATTTAAAATCTAGTTATGCGATTCGAATAGTTTTGAATGAAACAAACAATATTTAACACAAAACCTTCGGTATTAAGAGCAACACTGTTATACCTGTTAAGCTGCGAAAAGTTTGTAAAATATCGCAGTAAGAAAGCGTTGATTCGTTCAAATTCACATGTTCACCTCTAAGCGCTGATTTATGAAGCACCGAAAGACTTCCATTGCAATTATCCTGGTTTCCAAAAAAAATAATAAAACAAAAAAAAAACAAAAAAAATACAAAAATAAAAGGATCAAACTCAAGGAAACCTTCTGAAAAAAACCCTAAAATAATAATAAGGTAAACTCGTCGTGCATGAAACTCTTAAGACATTTAGTTACATAACTTAGTCGAAAATTAATGGTTAATTCGGAATCAGAATCAAAACTCCAACATGACTCGAAAATGTTTCACGAGAAACGAAACATAGCGAATTTGGAATATATTGAAAAGATGAAAAAATAAAGATGATAACTCGAGTTAAAATTTGAAATCAAAAACAAGGAAATTTCTTAAAGCAGAGAAAGTTAATAATTAAGTCTGTAAACGTCAAAAACAAAAACACGTTACACGTAAGGAAACTATAGCGGCACCCTTATAGCACCCTAATATTACATAACTACAATATTTATGTATATATCTGCGTGTTACTAGGTAAATTAAGAAATTTTATATTGAGCAAAGATGAGGTGAATATATGTACTATACATCCTTTCGAATTAATGAGTTATTATAGATGAACAATTAATGAAATATACAAAAGCAATATCTTTTACGACTTTTTATAAATAAAATTTCATAAAGAAACTCAAAATTACGAGATTATTTTAGAACTACTATTAACACCTCAATTCGAAAGGATTGACTTAGACTCTTATATAAAGAAGTGTAAAACTAAAGAAATTGTAAAGACAGCGCGACGGAGCGGGAGTACTGCCCGCCAACTGGCGAGAAAGTCGAAAAGCGGGCGGTTTGCGGGCCAATTGCGTTCGCCCCAGCCGCGGCTGGACAAACCACATGAAATTCTAAAAAGTTAAAATATAAATATAAATTATTTATTTTGTTACTTGTTTAAGAAATTGTTTTTAAAAAAAATGAAGAAATTTTGAAATTCTAAAAAAAATATTATACGCAAAATATACAAGACAACAAGTGAGCATAATGTATAAAAAAAAAAACAGATACTTAGGACAAGGACCTTTTATTTACGTCACTTGATATTGTTTTCAGAGATTCTTTGTTGTTTTCGAAGGAAAATATGTACCTCGTAGTATATGCAGAATTGCAACCAAGAAAATTTTGTATAATAAACGTAAAAAATATAAAAACAGAAAGACACAAAACAACATCAATAGGAGACATTTACTGCAAATGTGTACATTTTTCTACAATAATCTAGTATCGATCATGCATTATGACAAGTAACATTTAGTCGAAATTACTGATGATGATGATTAATTGTGTTTTTTATATTAAAAATACATACATATATACGCTGACCTAGTTTACAAGTTTTGATTTGACGAGCACGAAGCAGGTGTGTGTGTTTGTGACCATGTCCAAAATACCTTCTCGCTTTGTTCGACGTAGCACAGAAGGATCTCATACCCGAGCGAAATAGCGCAAATAGCTTGTAAATCCATTCGAGAACAGTTTCCAGCCACAAATATTTTCACAAACAAAAATGTAAAAAAATATGAAACAAAAAACAATGAAACAAAACAACATGACAAAAGTTGTACTAGGAGCAAACTATAAAGGAATAAAGGGACTTTTTGGAAGAAAATTTTTTACTTAACCCTTTACCTTAATCTCTTGTTCAAGTTTGAACTTTTCTCCTTAAGAGTAAGTAACGCTTTTTGGTAAGTATATTAAAAATACAAATGAATTTAACGTGGAAACATTTAAATGCTATAAATACGATTATTGAATTTATTTAAACACTTTATCTCATTTTGTCTTAAATAGGGTAAAAGACTATTATCTCGTTCACGACCTCTTTCAATCCGGTTCCAGTCGATGTAGATCGGCTCGAACCACTTCCATAAACACTTTTTCGAACCAGATCGAAACTTTCAAACCTGATCGTTAAGTTCTGATTTCGATGCAGTATGAAAAAAAAAATTAATTATAGTTAAAGGTTACTGAAATGAATTTATGGAAATGTTAGTAACTTTATTAAGGACTTTTTGTTCAAAAAGAGCTTTTGTACCTAAGCTATTTTCAATTCGATGAAAACAGGTTTAAGAATAGGGCAAGTTGAAAAAGGGCGTACACCTTCGAAATAGGCTTGACTCAATTCGGATCAAATTTCAATCCGAATGCAAAAGGTCATAAACGATGTATATGTACAGCTACTTTTTTTCTATACGTCATTATAGTTTTCAAAAATTTTAAAGTTGTGCCTATGACTGAATATAAAGCATGCACACACTTCGAGCAAGACTCTTAATATTTTCTTTTCTTATTCACCTCGTTTTTAAAACGTATATGTATAATAGCACGCGTTTAAAAAATGAGCATCAACAAAACCTACATTTGCAAGTCGTGATGGTCCGGCTAAAGAAGTTCCATTGAGTCTTATGGCCGACGTCGTAAAAAGTCGCAAAAATGGAAAAAAAATTCCCGGCACCTTCCAAACTAAAGCTCGTATCCAAAACTGATTTTCACTCGCAATTAGCCTAAGAGGTTCTCCCTTTAACCCATATGCCTTTTTACCACCTCTTCGAATATAAAATTGTTGAGTTCAAATCAAACTCAACAGAAAACCCGGGCGCCGGACCACTAATAAATGAATTGGCTCCGAACCGAACCGAAGAATCGAAAAATTACTGCATTTTCGCTTGAGATCCATTAATCTTAATCTTAAAAATTACCTTATTCTCCATAAATCTCAGTGAATTTTCAATAAAAACTTTTTATAAATAATCCGAAAATATAATTTGTTAATTATTAATTAAATCTCTTCATAAATATTATATGTATCTAAAAATTAAATAACTTCAAACGCCACAAAATACAACACACACATACTTTTAATTTGAATAAATTTTACATACATAAACATTTTTTATTACTAATTTGGGACGGAAATTAAAAATATTCACATTAATTTCAGTAGAACAGACTACATTGCACTTGTTCCGTATCTGAATCATTTTCTAGTAACATACCTTCATCAGGATTGTCTACTTCCTCCTGATCCTGATTTTGATCACACCCTTCTTTCACACAAAGATCATCACCAGAATCACGATCGTCATCTCCTGGCTAAAATTATTGTCCAAGCTTAATAAAAAAAAAAAAAATATATTTATTTACCTCTCGCAGAAGTGATTCATCATCGTAATTTGCCTCCGGTGAAGTATTCCCCGTCATAAATGCTTCAAAATAAATATATTGTTAGTTAATACCAAGTAATTCGTGAAATGCTTTTTACTTACGATTATTTGATTCGAAGCCTAGCTGAGCTGCAAATTGTCTTTTATTTCTAGGTAGATTAATTGATTTTTTATTACGATTACCGACATAATTCTGTGACTTAAATCGCTTGCGAGCAGTTCCCGCATCAACGCCGCAAATAGACTCATCACTGTTCTGACAACTAGAAGCAAAAGATCTCTTTTGTGCTGTACTGCTTGAACTCTAGTATATTTGATAATTATAGAAAAATAAATATCAGAGTTAAATTTAAAAAAATGAAATTCTATAAAATTCAAATCTTTAGTGAACCTTTGTACATAAATCATTTTAGCGACTTATTAAAGCAGTTTGAAATACTTGTACTTAAAGAGGGATAAATGCCCACTATTTATCACTAACTATGAGAATGAGTAAATTTTGATAACATGGAAACTCAAAAATCTGGGAAATTCAAATAAGACATTTTGCAAGAATGATAGATCATTAGATGAAGCAAAACAATTTCAGTAAAATATTTTTTAAGGCAATATATGCTGATTGCACTTGCATGAGTAATAAAAAACATAATTCACTAGTCGAAATCAGTCACTAATTTGATGAAAGGCTCAAAACAAAGATTTGAATCTCTTCGCACTTACCTCTGTTCGCATACTTCTAGATGGCTGATTATCGCAATTTGGCTGGGGAACAGCAAGTGCTACAATTTTATAACGATGCTTATCATCCCTAACAATCAAGCCTAATCTTTGGAAATTCTTTAACGATTTGTGCACTGTTTGATTCAAATTTGCTACCGGTTTTAAATTTCTATTGCTATACTGAACATACTCTATAAGTTCACCAAATTTCAATCCTTCGTGGCAATTTTCAACTAAAGCCTTGATTACATGTCTGTTAATTTTCTGTGGAACACCAGTTAAATCCATTACTAATTTTGTAGATTTAAATCATATTAAAATAAAAATATTCGTACAAAACAACCTTCACATAGATGTCGGACAACGAAAATTTTAATTCTGTATATTGTTTTTAAATGACAGTCAATGCTACTCGATAAAAATGGAAATACGGTTGAAATGATTGAATTTCGGATCTCATAACTTGAATCTTCAAAACAAACGTGAAAAACTTAGGAAAGAATTAATAATTAAGTGAAATTTGTAATGCGTACGTATTTAAATTTTCCTATTTCAAATAACTAATATAAATTTATTTTTGTAATAAATAGAAAAACAATGTGTCATTTATTTACAGGTAATTTTAACTCTGGATCTTAAAACAATGTAATTTCAAATTAACATGTTTTTTGTCATATTTTTGAGTTTTTAATTGTTTTATTTTATTACACCTAAAACAAATCGAATGAGTCTTCCTCAAATGGGGACTAGAACTTGAGATTGAGAACTTCTTTATGTAGCAAGGACATAAATAAGTCCTTTGTGTTTAAATTACTGATATGACTATAGACAGAACCTTTTTAATAAATAGCTTTTTCAAATTATTAATTTTTTGAATACATACATATATAAATAAATAAATAAGCTTCTCGAATAGAAAACTCCGTCCACGAATAATTCATGTTAACGACTTATGCCAACTATCGCTGATAAGCGTTAACTTGCATTAAATGTTGCTTCTTAAATTTTGTAATTTATAATATGTTTGTTGCACTTTCACAAAGTTATACATGTTTCTGAAGCCTTTTTTCAACGAAAGAATAGTAAAAGAATTTAAATTTAAATTATATACTAGCAAATTTCATGGTAAAAATACCTGACAAAAATATAGAGTGTTAAAATTAATTAATTAAGCAATTATCTTTAATCTTTGTCCGATAATTTTTCGGAAAGATAGAACTATTTGAAAATTATTAGAATTTCTTTACTTTAAAAATTATAAAATATTTCAAAATTGGTATTTCCCACCATGTAGGGAATCTTTCAAATGTCAATCCGTCGGCAATGCAGGCTTTTACTTTTTTCACATACCTATTCGTAAATAGTGCTCATAACATCAGCCTAAAAGAAGAAGATTAATTTGTTTACTCTCTGACTTGCTGTCCCCGGGAAAAAATTTAAATATGAACAACGTAAATATCGTAGATAACGGGGCTTACACCACAAAAGTAGGCTCAATTTGCAGTGATAAGCCCATGTAAGTCGAAAAATTCCTTAAAAAATATCCCAGCAAGTAAAAATGTCTCTCGAAGGTGCGTGCCCAACTGCATAATGAAAGCAAAATCGGAGCGCCGGAGGGCCTTCATCGGAAACCAGTTGGAGGAATGTCGAGACGCCTCCGGGCTCTTCTACATGCTGGCGTTCCAGCGCGGCTATTTGCTCAACTGGGACATCCAGGTAAAGAGATTCTTTTCTGTTATAAAAGTTGAATAAACTGCGATGATTGCGGTTCAGAAAACAGTTTGGGATCACATCTTCAGCCCTGAATGCGCCTCCATGAGCCTGGGCGAGGGCATTCTCATCGTGACAGAGCCCCAGTTTAATTTTTCGAGTATCCAGGTAAAGTCCTACTTGTGTTCCATTTTATTTTTATCCTAACTAATTTAGAGCTCCGCAGGAGGCAATGACTGAGATTTTCTTCGAGGAGTACGAATGTGATGCCCTTCACAGGACCACTGCAGCCGATCTGAGTGCGTTTCACTATTTGCAATGGAAACGACCTGTACACAATTATTGCATCGTCATAGACATGGGCTATAGCTTCACCCACATAATACCCTTCCTGAAGGGAAGACGGTACAAGAAGGCAATCAGGAGGATAGACATTGGCGGAAAGGTGCTTACAAACCACCTTAAGGAGCTCATTTCCTACAGGTAAGTTAACAGCGATATTTGGGCAAGAATTTATAAAACAGTTTGTCCTTTTTCAGGCACCTGAATGTGATGGACGAGTCCTACGTTGTTAACCAGATCAAAGAGGACATCTGCTTTGTGTCTGAGAACTTTAACGACGATATGAAACGACTGGTGCGGAAAACGGACAGCAGCGTCATCCAGGAGTACGTTCTACCAGACTTCACCACTGTAAAAAGAGGGTACATTGCCTTTTATAATATTGAATAGCACTTCCTTCAAGAAAGCGCATTTTCAGATATGTGAGAAAAGCTGGGGAGCCGATGCCCGACCAGCAAACTCTCCGGTTAGGAAATGAACGCTTTACCATTCCTGAACTACTTTTTCACCCATTAGACGTAGGAATCCAACAGGTAAAATAAAATTAGCGAGACTCAAACGCGACTTTGATGCCGAATGAACTGAAAAACGATTTTCTGAGCAGGGGCACCATTCTCAAGCTGAAGTTGAAAGACACTTTTTCTTTTTTTTTATCGCAACAAATCGGTCATCTTTATATGATATAGCATAATGTCATATACCAAAACATTCTTGGATAAACGTTCCAAACAATGGTGAAGACCACATTGAAATCCACTCGGTAATTCCCCTATTTTTAGCGAATACACAGAAAAACAGAAGAAGACTTGGTTTTATAATATGTAATGATGATATCATACCTAATAGCCAATATTATATAAAACATCCTAATCTAAGGAATCATAGACCATCAGTTTGGTCTTAGCGCCGGCTTCAAATATAAAAAAACATTATGCTACTTTATATCCCGATCATATAACATGAAATGATCCCTAATAAAACAATTTTTAGATGGGTGTTCCAGAAACTGTGCTAAACTCCCTTCAAGACTGCCCTCCAGAAACGCATCATTTGTTACTTGCGAACATAATTGTAGTGGGCGGATGTGCGATGTTTCCAGGAATGGAGCGGAGATTACAAAATGAAATTAGGGCACTAGCACCTGATGACATCGAGGTTAATGTTAAAGTTGCTGATGAGTAAGAAATTAATTTAAAATTACAGCAGATATTAAAAATGCATTTTTTTTACAGTCCTATCACTTACCCATGGATGGGAGGGAAACTGTTTAGTAAATCAACGAATTTCATGGAGGAAATTATTACGAGAGAAGAGTATGAGGAGAATGGGGTTCAGCTTTCCCTTGATAAATTCGATATTTAGTAAGATTTTATTAAAATTGTGAAAAATATTTATCTTGTTTGAATGCGCAAAATCTATCACCTAATCCTAAGGCTTACTGTTATTTTTCAATTATGGAAATTTTCTTACTAGACGAGAGTGCCTGATCCTGTGACCTAGATCCTACGTTTTTACCTTTTAACATATCAATGACCATGTTTTTCTGAACGGATCTATCTACAATGTTAAAGGCCCATCCGTGCAAGAACATGGTGTGATTTTGAGAAATGAAGGCCTAGACGAAATGTATTGAGACTGTTCAATTTTTATATTCCTTTCTTTGGAACCCTTTTTATTTAATGAGACGATCGACATAACACTGAACACTTTTAATGGATTGAAACATTTAATCTACTGTTGGTACTGTTGTCTGCGCCGGGCAGTTCTCTGCTTATCAAAGCGCAACTCCATTTCTTCTAATACTTTTGGGGTGTACCGGACAACCAGCTTCACAGAACCGATTGCTTGCTTCAGAAGTTCCACAGCCTTTTCATGATTTTCCCCTTCGACAGACTAAAAGAGAATCAGTTGCATTTCCGTACTTCTACCAGATGCAACAAAGCCCTCTTACCACTCCATTTACAGAGAGCAATTGATCGCCCCTCTTCAGCCCTCCGTGTCGATCAGCGACTCCTCCGGGAATGATCCTTGAAATGTAAATAGGGGAGTTCTGCTCTTTCCCGCCCATCACATTGAACCCGAGACCTGGAACGTAGTTAAATTAATCAAATTTCAATTATTAAGGGAATGACCACGGTGACGGATTTGTTTAGATTTTTTTTAAAGTACATACATTCGTTCAAGAATATTCCCAACAAAATTTATGCTAAAATACACATAAATTATAAAATGAAAACGTTCCAAAAGAAAGCAAGAATAAAAACCCGAACACTCATAGTGCGCTTAAAAAGTTTTTTAGGGAAATCTTTAAGACGACATTAATTTTTTAAATTAAAAAAATATTTTTAGTTGATTACAACATATTTTTAAAATACATATCACTTTCAGCAAAATAGTCGCCAATTTGTCGAAAAACGAAAAATATATTAAACAAATCGAAGAAATAATGGACAATATGTTGATCTCTTGTTATTGTTTTAGTGCATTTATGGTGATTATCTCAAATTTAGCCGCTAGTTATTAGTATCAGTTTCGTTCCGACTATTTGGAGCCTGATAGAATTTTTTTGTATACAAAGAGACTAGCTTTACTTGAAAAGAAAAAAAATAGCAATGATAGTTTCTTCTTCAGATTGATGTACTAAGCTAATTAAGTCGAATCCTATCTAAATTGACCTGAGAAGTTAGTAGACCATTTGCTTCGTTAGTTTATCAAAAAAATTTTAACTTCTAGAAAAAAAATACGCAAATTTTCCGCAGAATGGTAATCACCCTCTAACAAATTACCTTCATCGGTCTTCGGCAGCTCCACAACCCTTGGATGAGCATGACCTTCGCTGGCCGCGAAGGCTGCAACCGTCGCCTTTGCTGTCGCAGACGCTCGAACGTCCTGTGAGCCCTGGATGTCGACCGTTTCATAGACATGCTCGTAAACTTCCCGCACTGCATTGAGGAAGTCGCTCTGGAGGACCTTCTGCAGCGCGGCCAGCTTCGTTGTTGGAATATCACCAGAGGCCTGGAGCTTCTCAAGGAGTTCGATGGAACGCTTTACATCTGCACAGAAAATCGAGTAAAAGTGATTTCAGTGGATTGAGTGCAGGATGAATACCTTTAGCTAAGGTCAATGGCTCGCACATTGCCGTCATATCCCTGGCTACGCCCTTTTGAGTGCACAAATAAACTGTTGAACCTCCTCGTTGCCTCCGCCAGGTAGAGAGTTCTTAAGCAAGAATAGAGAAACCACTTTAGCTTGCAATTCTGGAGAAAATTTTGTGTTGCGCTTAGCCAAAAAAAAATAAAACAAATCTGCCCAATTCACCCGAATTGTTTGAATCTAAAAATAACTATTTCATAGCACCGCTGTTGTAAATATATATTCCAGGCTTGAAAGCCGCTTAATGAATGCAAATTATCCATTAAAAGCAATTTAAAGCATCAAAATATGTTCTGTACTAAAATTGGGTCACATGGAATAAGACGCCAAATCTATCTCAAAACAGTTCGCTTGAATAGGAAAAAATGCGCCCGGTGGTTTCCGACGATTTGTTCTATTTTTAGCAATATTTACTAAGATGAAAACTACCTCAATCGAAGTGAAACTGCCCTAGATACTTCCGTGAAAATTGGGAGACTCTCGACTGTCAAAACAAATTTGTTGACATTTGGTATTACAGTTGTTCTCAAACTACCTGAACTGAACTGCAATATCAAACTTGGGTTCATTCAGCATTCATTATTCTCATCTGTGTTCATCATTTCGTTTTTGGCGCCTCTTTAGCAAGTATTCAAAAAAAGAATGTAAAGTACCGTAATTCGAAATATATAATATAAATATTTTAATAAGCTATACTTTTTCCTGAACTTGGTATAAGTTCAAAAAAAACTTCAATTACTGATGATGATATCTAAATAGATGGCCAAATTTTTTCCAATCAACAAAACAAACCGCTTACCTTCTCTTGCTCAATGCTTGTATTTTATATTAATCCAGCCTAAAAGGGTAAGGCTTTGAATTTAAAAAATGTTTCTTTTAATACATTTGCAGTTTGTAGTTGTAGATAATAGAATATCTTATCCTTTATTTAAACAGCAATATACGGAGTGGTATCCAAAATTCTTTGAGAACTGCCAAACAAATATTTATAAAAGTTTTGTTAAGAAAACCAAAAATATCTATATAGTATTTGACGTGGTAGTTTATATTTGGACTGTCCTCTATCTACAAAACCGTGAAAAGGGCATTTATTAATCTATAATATTCCAATTATCTCTTCATGAAAGTCCCATGCTAGAAAGAAACAATTACAAAATATTATTTTCCCTAATTATTTCGAAGTTATCGGTATGAGCAAGCGTTTTGGGTGGAACATATTATTGAGTATTAATCATCTGACCAAAAAGAAAGGTAAACAATTTACCTACATCTCTCAATAATATTATAATAAAACTGTATTAATTTTAATTTACTCACCTTCCGCTATTTTCGAACACTATAGGCAAACAAATTTGAAATTATGTACGCTAATAGAGAGTATTATAAAAATTACTTGAAAACTGTAGCGATGCCCTTAACATTTATAATTTCAGGAAAAGAAAATTTATAGGAAAGCCTTGTTCGTTTCTAAATCAATCAACTCTTTTACGATTTTCTAATTTTCGCATTTGTATAAAATGCATAAGTAAATAAATGAAAAAAAATATTCCTTTATAATTTGGTTATTCATAACAATTTTAGAAAGTCACATGAAAAATTATTTAATTTGATGGAATGATTGGCTCCCTGGGATCATTATCGTGAAATTGCTCACTTAATTATTTGCCATATCTTCAGCTGAAACCTGTATAATTTTCACCTGGTATCACCTTAGTATCGAGACGTATGACCGAAAATTAAAACCGAACAGCATATGTGTTAATTAAAATCGTTCAACCCTTACGTTACTACCCGATATTTTTCACACTGTTGCGCAGCTTAAATTGTTTTCATGGTACATCTAATGAAAAACCATAATTTAATTATACGGACTACTACAGAATGGTATTTTTCTTCATAAGTATATTCTATAAAAATATATAGCAGATAGTAACATAAAGGTTAAAACTGATTAATAAATGATCCACTTATTAAGATAGTAAACATATATTCGTGAAATGCAATATGGAATTAATGTAGGTGGTGATGTTTTATCTAAAACAGTTATTATTGTATGTTTTCTATGTTATGTTTGTGCAGAGGTACAACATGCGTCAACGGGGTCATGTAAAAGTCCCTCCTGAGTCACGAGTTGTTTTATTGGTATAGATGTTGAATAGTAGTTAGTTACCAGTTATTTTTAATAATTGACATTAAATCTTATTAAAGTTGCAAAATTGTGGATATAACAGTAGATAATAGTCAGGGTTTCATAAGTTTATTTGAATTTGTTTCATTGGAGCAAAAGGCACACCTTAAATGTAATAAAACAATTTGAATTCTAACACATTGAGAAACAACCAAAGAAATTAAGTAAATCGTCATCTCTCCTCGCTAGTATAATTGTCCAGCTAAAGCGTCAACATAATTTATTATTTCTTTATTACATTGTTCATAAACTTTCGAAACAAATCGCAACTATTTAGCTATGTCTGGTTATTACATGTTTTTGTCTATTTTTTAATACCATTCCGTCAATTAACAGCGAAGCGCTTAGACATAATCAACAGATCGACAGAGAAAACCGATGTATAGAGGAAAGCGCGAATCATAGTTACGTTACTGACTAAACTTTTTTTTTTTTTTTGTTACTATATACGTTGTAGCGCTAATGATTGCCTAATACTCAATGTGTGGTGGAAGCGCGCCACCCACAAATTCAAACCAGATAATATCTTACCATTAGAGATTAAATGTAGGCGTCTATGGAACATAGGGCTTCGATATATATCTGTCCTAATACTTGAAACATGCTGCCTTGAACTGCTCTTAAATGAATATCTTAAGCCAATATTGGGTCCAATCTAACGCACACAATAGGCAAATTAGGGGAGTCGAATTTGCCCCAGGCAGAAACGAGAATGAGCGAAATCAGGGAACTTCGAATTAAATAGTTAAAGTTCAATTAAAAAAAAAACAAAAATACCGAAATAGAATACATTCGTCGAAAAGTGCCGAAAATAAGATGAGAAAAATGCAAATTCAAGCCAAGACATGCCCTGTTTCTGAGGAACGTAATCCTGCAATACCATTGGCTGAGTTTAAGTGAGTAGATTCCATGGAAAACAAATCACTCTAGGGATTAGATTTTTACAGGTGTATGTATAATTTATTACGCGTTGGACTCCTTGAGGTTCTGAAGACGCGCCAGCTGGTGCGGTGCGAGTTCTTCTGGTATGCTCGCCCGTCCCCCCACAACCTGCTTAGGTTGATCGGGTTCCGAGCCGAAAACTTCCTCAAAGTTAGCCTCGAAATTCGTCTCAAAATGATTCTCATCAGCTTCATCTGCGACGTCGCTTTGGTCTTCATCCATTGGGGCGCTTTGCTCGAGTACGGAGGTCGCTATTTCCGGCACTGATTCCTTCCTCTTCTCCACCACAGGCTCCCTTTTAGCCTCGCATTTTTTTTCGGTCTGCGGTATGCTCTGCTCGTCAATAGATCCTTCTGCCTCCGATGACGACTGCTCGGTACTCTCTTCTTTTATCGGTGGAAAAGCCTTTCCACCATCCTCAATCATAGGTGTTGCCGCGGTAACGATTATTTGAGCCATTCCTAAACTTGCGCCCGGGATTTGTAACTCGGGAGCGGAGGATTCGCCGTCCTGAAAAAGAAAACGCTCGGATGAGGTAAATGAAAAGCAATTCTGACCTACATCCTGAATTGTAAAATACTCATTTCTTGTGGAATTAATTTCCACCTAATTACCATTCATTACAATTCGAATTAGTATTTCCATTCCCTTCCAATTAATAACTAGCATTAGCACCGTACAAATACAATTCATTGAAAAGAAATGACAATTAACAATCGATTTGAATGCCTTAATTCCTTTTAATTAAAAACGTTCTCAAATTTAAAATAACTATGTTTTCTGACTTTTTGCTCAAATTAAAAAACTATAAAATATAATATAAATTTTTTTACGGCCACTACTCAAAAAACACATTTTAATAGAAGAATAGAAAAATATATGATAATATAGTACTTAAATATTTACTTAACATTTTGAGATTTTTTTGTACGATTTTAAACCAAAAAATTTCTCAAAATTGATTAAGCATTAGTAAAGTGATCCTGTGCTGTAAAATGTATGAAATAAAATAAAAATATAAATATTAATAGTCATCGCCATATTTCATAAAAAAAATTATTTGTTATATTATTTGTTATAGAAGTCGGTAGTGAAAACTGGGTCATCAGTTAAATGTTATCAAGTATTAAATTAAATACACCTAATTCTCTTTTTACACGATAGATTCGTTCCCAAAATAATTCATGTAAAAAAAATTCGTGTAAAAAAAGATATTGGCTAGATGGAAAAATAGTAGTAAAAAAGCAACTGAAAAGTATAATAAACAATATTAAGAAATTCTTGTTAGAATTCACTTAAGAATTCATTTTGTGCTTACACATTTTAATTCATTAAATATATTAAAAAGAAAATAATATCTGAAATTCATTAATATGATAAAAGTAAAAATAATATAAACATAACAAAATTTGTTCATCATCTTGTGAAATTATTTCTGTATTATCATCTCTAGTCTCGTGTATTAAAAATCGTGTTAAAAGAAAACAATTCGTTTAAAAAGAGAATTTTTTTTTTAACACGTTTTAAATCAAATTCGTGTAAAAAGAGAATTAGGTGTATTTATTATTTTTTGCATTGCAGAAAAAATCCTAGCATAAACAAACATAAGAATATGTCGATAAGTGTTATTGAAAATATAAATTATCATATGCGATGAAAGCGGAGTCTTATTTAATTTTGGTGATATCCTACCTTCTATAAAAAATCGCACGGATAACCCTTTGAAAACATTTTCAACGAAAGTGAATTAATAAATTAAAATTGCGTTGACCCCAAGATTATTCCATTTCAATTTCATTGTAATTACAGTGCAAATTCTTATTACTAATGCAAATAAATGGAATTAGGAATATCAATGTATGAAATTGGAATGGGTAGTGAAATTTACAACCCCTTAACTTACAACCTTAAAAATATGCAACCGAATAGTACCTCAATCTCCGGTTCTTTGATTAGAACTGAAGGCATTAAAAGGGAGAGAATGTTAATAATTTACTTAAACACAAAGACGTTAATGTACGTTATACCTGGTGGAGGTCCTGTAATAACAACACTATCTTCAACTTCATCTATTATAACTTGTGCTTGACCCAATTCTTAAAAAGTAGCCAATCATAAGGACACCATTAAAATAGAAAAATAATTTTAAGTCTTCAACTTACCATCAATTACATTAATTCCTTCAAACATATCCTCGGTCATGGCGTACTCAGGGGGCAGGGGTGGGGCGGCTGGAGGCACAAAAGTGGGTGGTGCTGATGGGGGTGGGGATTCATCTTCGCCCTCGGTGAATGGTTCGCCATTCTCATCGCACTCTTCTACAACCAAAGATGGGAAATTTCCCGCTTTGCCATTAAGTTCGCCCTCCCACCAGCCGTCATCGACACCGTGTGCGCTTTTTGTAATAATTTTAATAATATCACCCTCCTCGAAGGTGAGCTCGTCCTCAGCGGTAGCATCGTAATCGTACAGAGCAATGCAATATTCTTGCTGAGGTTTTTTATTTTGTGGGGCCATTATGACCGAAACTTGATCTGGTGACTGAACTGAGTCTTGCGTTTGGTCCTCATTATCAATTGTGTAATCTACGGAAGAAAATGATATTTGGGTCTGCAGTTGGGCCTGGGTTGTATCAACAGGAGTATCTTGTTCCACGTCTAAGTAGTTGTGAGGCACATAACCCTCCTCGCCCTTGTAGTTTCGTGCCCTTAACCATCCGTCCCCATCTCCTTCTCCAATCACCTCCAGTTGCTCATTTTCAACAATTGTTAATTCATCAGGATTTTGTGCCTAATATTACAAAATCTTGTTAGTTTTTGAAGTGAACTTAAATTAATAATAACTTACGGTGTAGCTATATATTGCAGTACATTTAAATATAGTCTCCTTTTGAGCTGGCGCTGCAGGTGTTGCTCCTTCAGCGCCCTCCTCTGCGCCCCAATTAACTTCCATTGGATCTTCCCATCCAGCTGTTAGTTGCTCTATCTTCTGTCGCTCTTGTTCAACTAAAAACGAAAACGAGTATTTAAATTAGTCGGTGCTTGTACTACTAAAAACATTTTTATTTACCATCAACTTCACTATCATTAGGAGTCTGTCCTCTGGGAGGCTCCATTTCTTCTACGGGCTGCGTGATTGACTGAGTCTCTTGTTCAGCGTTATCACTATCATAGAATGAATCTGAACTCGGATTTTCCTGTAAAAAAGACCAGTTTTAGTTTTTTAAACAAGAGACGAGATTCAAGAAAATAGCAAAAGTATTATAATTGTATATAGGAACGGACCAACATAACTAAAAAAAAATTTCTATCTTCCTCATATTCTTACATAATTAAAATAAAAATTTCAGTTTCTTTAAAAGTTCATGTTATTGATATTGCACATTTTAAAATCAACGGACTTTGTCTTGAATTTAATGTTATGCTGAAGTGTAAATAGCCAATTTCTCCTAAAAGTACCAGTATATGCAAATAATTACTTCAACGATCAACAAAAGATTAGCGTTTATAGTATCATATCATACCAATTATCCATATTCGGCCAATTGATTTAAATTTTACAAATTAAGTCAGTATATTGATTAAAAGGTACCCTTTATAATTTAAACTATTACTAAATCAAATTTAAATTGTGAATAATTGAAGTGTAAAATAACCTAAAAATTAATGTATTAAAATTCAATTTAACTAGCGCAAGTGATTCCAAAAAAGGTATCCTGACCAACTAATCTGAAAATTTTACTAATTACTAGAGTCTATTCTTACTAATGCATAATTTTCTTTCCCAAAATCACCTGCTTCAGCAGCTCATTGCTTTTCTTAAACATATGTAAGTCTAATTATTAGCATAACATTTATTAATCGGTTTTTATTGGTTTCTAAACGAAATAATATCTTAAGTTTAAAAGTTCAAACACAAACTTACTAACTCTTCATCCATTATTCAGTCAACCAGAATAATTCCATAACTTATTCAAAAGGGATTTTATATTATTCATCAAACTTTAATTTAAATTTGATTTTTCTTATTGACCGTAGCCTTAGATAACTCGAAAGTGTAATTTTTTGAAGATTTACTTTTACTTAAATAGCGTATTTGAAAAGTGATTTATTTTCCCTCGTTTCCGAATTTCTTTTATTTTGCTGTCCTATATAAAAATAGGAGTTTGAGTCAAGGTATCGAAAATAAACCATTTATTGATTACTTTCCTTAGAGGTGAAGTTGATATTAAGGACATATTTATGAATTTTTAAAGGAAGTCCACTTCTCTTGTATTTTGTGAATAAGCAATACATGAACACAAAACTACAACATACCTTTACCTTATAAATTTTTAAGTAGCGGATGCAAATTTTTTGCTTCTTATTAACAGGTGAGTGGTCCTCTAATATATCCATTAAGAAATGGCCTAGAAACTAATAAGAAATCAACCAGAACCGTGACCTGATTTAGGAAGGAAGCATTTGTAACGATTTCCTCTTGTCGGTCAAACGCGGAAGTGGTCTGTGGGTTGTGTTAATATGAAAAGGCAGACGCATCCTGAATCAATAATTACGCTAATTTAAGCCTACATAAAAAAAAAAAAAAACTGTGCAAATTTTGAAAGCCTCAATAAAAAGAAATGAGGAAAAGCGCGCCTTTTGCGATTGCTAATATGATTTTATTGAGTGGGTGTCATATGAATGTTTTCTACAAAAGGCCACGAAATTGATTTTTGGGGAGGAATGTCCTAAATAAACTCACACAGTGGCTTACGTCCGTGATTTGCCCTCATTTAGGTTTTATAGAGCATCGTTTTCACGAAGCGTTATTAAATCAAAGATGTGCAATTAAGAGATTTGCTACTTGTTACGTATCTTCGTGCTCTCTCGCTTAAAATATCTTAAAATAGAAGGAATTATGCTTCACTTGGGCGGACTTTATAATGAAGCCATTAATAGAATTTCTAGAATGTATGTATTTATATATGTATGAAATTCACTTACCCCTTGCCCGGAGGCGTCAGTCCTCATCGAAATGGAGCTTGTCGACCGAGTTAGTTCCTGCACACCGAGCGATTCAGCCTCTTGGACCCATTCGTCGACGTTAACTCCTCCAGCCCGAAGGGACTCTAGGCATGCCTCAGATTTTGCTTTTTCCGTTTCAGATTTTCTAATAGCCTCCCTCAGCTCGTCTATCTTAGTGTCCAAATCAGGGCCGTTTGGATCATTTGGATCAGTCTTTTGGCCGGCATCTCGCATGGATGCATAAAGGGCCAGCTTCCGTGCATTTTCGCGTATGTAATTATTCTCACGGACGACACGTGAGGCTAAAATTTTAGCCTCCTTGGCCAAAGTCTCAGCGGCAGATTCATGTTCTGCGGTTATTTTTGAGACTGGATCATTATCACATGGCTCATAGTCATATTGTATATGCTGTTTGAGAACTGGATAAAAAAGGTAACAGCACTGTAAATTATATTCCCTAGTGAGTTGCTGGGCTTGGTCTCGGATCTTCCCGAATGAGTGTTGGGTGGCGGAGCACGTGAGCAGCTCGGTTCTACCCATCAGGGTCAAGTATTCTGCAACCCTTTCGAAGACGTAGTTCTCCATCGATGTCATGGTCGTTTGCAAGTCAATCGTAAAGTATCTGTTCTGATGAGCATTGGCCGATGCCAGACTGAGGATATAATCATTTCGGGCTCCTGTTGATTTCTCCTCGAGCTGTTCCTTTCTGGACGTAACACGGGCACTGTTCTTCTGCAGCGATGTTATAGACTGAAAGAATGAACCCTTTTTCTTCTTAAGTTTTTCCTCTATATCCCGTGCCTTGTCGCGAACATCATGGGCACAGTGCTCCTCATCGAAGTATTGCTTCTTTGTTTTATCCACCTCAGAGACGGTTACGTGGAGTTCCTTTTGTATGTTTGCTAATTGATTGAGACACTTTTTGCTAATCTGTAATTTGTATTCCCTCAAAACTTTAGCCTCATCGGCTATTTGCTGCTGGAACACTTCGATTGCGGCTAGTCGAGCCCTTGCCAATTTCTCATTTTCCTCTAGGACCGTCCGCCAGACGCTCCACATATTCCTGTAGCAAAAAATACAAAATATAAAAAGGAATGGAAGTGCATCTTTCGCCCACCACCTCCAAGGAAAAGGAAAAATAAATGAGTCTTACCATCGTTCCTCCATCCCTTCCATTTTAATGTCCGGGATGTTGGGAATTTTCTTATTCAGGTAGGCGGAGGAGATTTTAAGAAGAGCTTCACTGTAGGACTTCTCAATGGCAGACCTCTTAATTGTGAACTGGCGAATATCTTCGAGAAGGTCGCACTCATGTTGATTTTTGAGCTGTAGTTTTGCGATCTGCTCCGTGTGGAGGTTCTTCAGGAATTTCAGGTAGTTACCCTGGAATAAAAAAAATTAATAAATTTTTAGCAGTTACCCATTTAACGAATTTTTATCTAGCTAAATCAATATAGGCGACGTCAAGCGTAAGAAAATAAAAATATATTAACCAACCGCTCGTTTCTCCGATGCGTTGTAAAGAAGCGCCTATGCCTTGGATGGAGTGAAAAAAACGAACACAAAATGAGACTCACTTACCTTTCGAGGTGGAGGCTGCATGGCACAAGTTTTCTAGGGATCAGTTAGTAACCGGACTAGCTACGCAAAATTATGTAATGAAAATGTGGCAGAATTTTTTTTTTCTCTATTATTTTTTTTATTAGTATGATACAAGCCAAATTGATTAAAATGGAAGATGCTGAGGCAATCTAACGAGCCCCCAGATAAAGCATATCAGCAGCAAGCAAATTAAAAAGACCCTTTTTAGCAGAATTAAGTAAACTAACACTTTTTTTGCTCATCCCTTATTCACTCCAGTAAAATTCGCCTAACACTAAGGTTATCGATATCGATTCTGTTTTCTGGGTTCTCATGAGCAAGAGCTTACACAAGTTCCCTTGTTGGTCCCGTGCGGCGGAGCTTTAGAGTGGTGTTTTCATGTGAGCAGGCCACAGAAAGAACGTGGGGACCTGGGGACCAAGAAGATGGGGCTAGTGCGGCGCGAGATTCCTCTATACCTTCCCCCGGATTTAGTGCTCGAGGGTGGAAGAAAGTCCAAATGACATTTTGCCTTTCGTCCGTACGCAGAATCGGAGCTCGTTGGGATCGCTTTTTCGAAGATGTTTCGCAGAAATTAGGGAAAACACTCCCGACCACAATTCACAGGACACAAAATTATCGACAAGTTTCTTGGGATTCTTGAAAATCTACACTGATAATAACTTAAGAGAATTTTGTTTTTAAGGTGACGTTAAATACCAATTTTATCAATAATTTGATAAATTTCGTTGCGTACTAGGTTTTCTAGTGGGTAATCTTATCGCCACTAGATGATATTTCCTCATTTGTTTATATCGTCTAAGTGGCTCAGGTAGTTCAACCAATTCGGCTAGTCTAGCTTGTTATAATATTTTATTAATAGACCCTCTTACTCTTGGAAGCTCTACGAATTTCGAAATTTGTTTACATTTAACTAACTTTAGTATGTAATTGTATAGAGAACACGAAATTGTTGACTATATAAATTAAAATTAAGTATAAATAAATAAAATAACAAGCTTATAAATATGTATGCATGTATACCTAAATAGTCCTATAGAAAAACTAATTCAATATTTTCTAATCATAGATTAAATTCCTGTCAAGTTAAATATTGTAAAAATGTTTTTTTATGATTTCTAAAGTTTGAAGTTTAAGTGGCGCTATCATTTTCTTTTATAGCGAATTTGAGTTATTTTTTGGTAAGACAAGTATTCACCCGTACGGGAAGAAGCACTTGTACAGTATGGGATATCACAATAATCACGTACATATGTACATATGTATATCTCTGCTTCTAATTAATAAAAGTTAAACAATTTTTTAATCTATACGTTTTACAGTATAGACGTAGACAAAGAATATGGCTAATTTAAGAATAAAAAACTAATTACTATGAAGTGTCTGCCTTTGATTTCAACATAACTGCCATTTTATAAGATTACTAGCTGTACCCTGCGCGCATTGCTACGCCACCAACTAAAATACATTTGAAGGAAAGACATTACACAAATATTCAATGCGAAGCCGAGTTTCTCGTACAAATATTCTTCAGATACTCAGAACGGTCATATAATTTAAAATAGCTAAAAATAGTAAGTTTAAATTAATTAAACAATATATCTTTGCTACACTGGCCGTCTTTTACTTAAACTTATAAAGACTAACTTTTTTTATAAACTTTATTATGAGTTCGCTTATCGCTTTAACGTAAAAATTTTCAATGAATTGCATATTTGAACAAAGATACGCTGAGCTATAACTCAATTCAAAATGCCAATTTCAACAGTCGGAGAGGTATGTACCTACATACACGGAGCAAATAACTCTTTTAAAACCAAATTATAAACCTGCATCATAGATATTACTTACCTTGTTCATAGTCAATGAAAATCCTAAGGTGATTAAATTACGCGTATACTGCTTTTAATTTTCCACAAACATTAATCCAACAAAACAATTCAACAATTACACAATTTTATCTCTGATTTGCACTTAATGTAACTCTCCTCTATGCAATACGACTGAACAAAATGTTGAAATTGAAATAAAATGACAGACACCCGCGTCGTGATGACGCAAAACTATGCTCACGAATGAACAAGTCCAAGCAACTTCCTTTATAACACGACATTTCTGCAACAACGCACGGTTCCGAAAATTGGGGAGGGGTTTCCAACAACACAAATTTTTAATTTTAAGTAACTATCGACGATAACACACTATACATATGTCATTTTATTACAAACTTTTGCAAATAGAAAATTTTTTTGTTTTTCTGAAAACTACCGCCGCAGTTTTACGGAAAACTTTTCGGCTTACAAACCACTCACTAAACTATTTTTACAGATGGCTTGCGTGTGTTAGTTAGCATGAAATACGTCAATGACAAATTTGAAATAATGGCAATAGGACAATTTGCGAAAATTATTCTTAATTATTTAGATTTTTAGAGAATTGCTCATATTTCTGTAATGAAACGAGTACCTATACATTTATTTCAATATGATATTTTCCTTTAGGATATTGGCTATTAATTACAACTTTATTGTCATCAGTTTGACCGTGCTAATTCTCAGGAACGGTTGAACCAATTTCGATGGGACTTTCACTGTAAAGGTTGGGGAATTTCATCGAGGATGATTTGGGTTTTTTTTTGTTTGACAAATTGTATACATATCTGTATACAAACCTACAGTGCTGCTCCGACTACGATGGAAATTTAATGAATCAATATGGGGAGTACGAAGGATTAACTAGAAACGTTTTGAATAAAAAATATTTAGGGGTTTTCCTACCGTGCAAATTCAGATTTCTCAAATTTGCACAAATATTCTTCCTCAGATACTCAGAAAGGTCATAGAAGCAATTAAAATAGCTATAATAGTTGGTTTAAATTAATTAAGCATTACATCTTTGCAAAAATTAGGCAGAACTAGTCTGAATTGATTTTATTCCACAAATGTTGAATTAGAAGCACTTTAGAAACTGGAATTTTAACTCAGGTAAGGCCGGGTACTTTCAAATAATTGCATACAGATAAGTAAAATTCCTATTAAGGGACTATTTCGGTGTAGAAGGCAAAAAACAGGCCTATTTTTGGGAATTTTTTTCTCGGTTTCAATATTTGATATTGACATGCAACTTTTTTAGCATAGTTACAGACTTCACAAAAAAAAATTTTTTTTTACCACTCTTCTTTTAATATATAGAGGGCGGACAGTTAATCTCAGGATTGAGAAGTCTGAAAAAAAAATTCAAAGAAGGTCTTTTTAAGGAAGTTTCATCACACAGTAATTTACCACCATTATTGAAAAACCGATTAAAAAAAAAAATTGCGGCACTTTGAAGAAATATTTGAAAAATCGACCCTTGTTTTGTCCTTACTTATCAAACCTTTTTTTTTTTTTTTGTGTAAAAAGTAAAAGGTGGTAAATTACTGTGGCCAATACATAAAGATATATCCAAAAATTGGTAATGATCGGGCGAGTAGATCCGGAGATTAACTGTCCGCAGTGTGAACAAAAATGAATTCGAGAAAAACGCGTTTAAAGTTGTTTTGTTGTCAAATTATTCATGTAATTTATAAAAAATAGCTCGCAGAAAACTCGCTCTAGACCGGTTTAATATTAAAATATCAAGAAAATAATATTTTGGGAGATCATTTTTAAGACTATAAGGAGTCAGGAAATGCAAAAACAAAAATCGATTTTTGCAAAATTCTAGACCGAAATAGTCCTTTAAATCTCATCCACAAAATTCAGCTATTCAAAATTAGTTTAACTTTTCCAATTTTCTTACCTTATTCCAATGATGCAGACAAATGTTAATAAATCGCATCCTGATTATGCTTCCATTTGCGTAATTTGATAACTGGTAGAAATATTAAAATAAAAATCAAGGTTATATATTTTAAATACATCTTTAATTAACTCAGAGTTTAATAAAAAAATAATATAGTTTGTTTAAAAAATAATATTCATTAAAAACAAGAGAAATGATTCAAAAAATTTTTTGCACGAAATAAACAGTTTTATAATAACACATTTACGTTTTGCTGACTTATATTTTACATATCCTTAGAAGCAAAGGTCATATTCTACATTTAGTTGTGTCTTATTCACTTTCATTTTTAAAATATTTACAAAAGCCTAAACAAAACGATAATTTGTATGTGTTTTCTTTCACTTTTTTTCAGTTTTTCATTGAATGCTTTACTAAACTTTAATCTAGGGTTATTTAAATATATTAACTCGAAAGTGTTGTAGGAGTATATGTAAATATAATTTTTATACTTTCTTAATAACATTACTTTTTATTTTTACTTTACACATAATAATCTTAGAAATACTAAGTCATATTGGGTATATGCGGCGGATTATCCCCTTCCGCTCCTATCGGTTCTTACAGCTAATTATTTACAAAGTATGAAGAGTATTGTACTCGTACATCGTAAGAAAAGAAGGTAAGTATTTAAATAATCGTCTTAAATTGTTCTATGCTACGCGCATTTATGTTACACCAACAGAAAAACACCATATATAATCTCAATTATAATATAAATAGCTTATTTGTTATCTTCAGAAAAGACAATCCTTCTCAATGATTGGAATTACGAACAATAAATAATTTAAATAACTTCAAATCCTTTAAAACATATTACCTAGTGCTTTAATATGCTTAGTATTTTCCTCATTCGCTTTAGAATTTCTTAGGGTTGTTGGAAAATAAACTCTAACTTTAGTATTCATCTATTTATTACACCTTACGAACTAGGTCTATAGAAACATGATTCTGCAGAGCTATGTACAAACTTAGAGTAGTATTTATAGAAAAGAACAACGCAAGAGGTTGCAATGTGTAACTAAGTGTAGATATTTACAAAATAATCAATGAAAAAAAATAAAAACTTTAACGCAGTGTCCCTTATTGCTATTATTTTTGTTTTTTGTATTTTTTTTTTATCTTTTATTTTTTTATTTTTCATTTTTTACAGCTATGTTTAATTTTTGAAACTTGCAATCAACTGAAGTCCAGTGTTCTCCTCCTCACTTATAGTTCTTCGAATAATTGACGATATAAAATACATACTAAATCCTACGAGGTTTTTTATATGCGATTCCTTCATCTTACATAATTTCAAACGAATTTATCTTTTGATACTGTTTTTTCGCAATGTCTGAAATTTTGGTCAATTTTGCTTGTACTAAGACCCAACTACCGCTGACGGATTCGTGATACTTTTCTCAATTTAACGAAAAGTCTTTTTGTGAAAATTGAAGTACAATGGGCTGCTACAAAGTAGGTTAAAAAAAGATTCAGTACTAGCTTATTTTATTTGCAATGTTTTAGTAGTTACCTCTTTTACCACAAATATCCAAATTTGTTTTGGAATTTTATACCAAAATTTGCTTCGATAAAGCTCAAATCAATGCTATTAGACGATTTTTCTCACGGATAGTTGGGCCTTTTCTCTGCTAAAAGGGGATTCGGCATATGAATCATTGCACTAATAGTTTTTATGACACTCAATCATTTTCTCAAATTTACGTAAATACTAAATATACAACACAAAGAGAACTGCCCCATCGGATTGTCGAGACAAAACTGAGAAATCAGGTCACGGCCACTTATATATTATAATATTATGATATAAAGCTAAGGCGCCAGTCTGAGTAAGATTGTATGTTTCTTTGATTTCACTATTTGCGGTTATGGTTATGGAATTTAATATATTTTCCAAAGGCAAAATACACCAGGTATAGACAGAGTTCAAGTTTGTTTCCATAGTCGAATTCACAATTCAGCAATTTTTAACCTAAATTGTACAGTCAACTGCAAAAACTGATTTTTTGAACCCTTATATTGCATAAGATAATAAAATTATTCCTTTAATCAGATCAATTGATTTTGGTTCCAACGGCACACTTTTCTGTCTGTCGAACATTTTTCTTAACTAACCCTTAACTAGTGTTGTGGATCCACCGAATCCACACGAAATCTTTCAACTTCTGTATTATATACAATCGTTGTACTATATATAAATAGCTTTCATTAAAAACATGTAACTATGGGTCAGGCGGTTCAGAAAACATAACATTTATTTAATAAGCCACAGGACTCACGGCACTATTATTACATTTTTTCGCACCAGTTAAGGGTTTGAAAATCTACAAACATACAAAGTGCTGTCACTTCTGTTCTATAATTTCTAATAGGTAGAAAAAATCGTTTAAAAAAGTATGAAAAATACAGATCTTTCTTTATTCATTCGAAAGTTACACCGAATTAAATACTTTTTCTTCTTAACCTGTTAACTGTGTATGACGGATATAATCGTCGAATAAAAGTAATTATTACTTAAATTTTAATGAAAGTTGTACCATAAATTTTAGAATATTTTAAGAAAAACACAAGAAATAAAATAAAACAAGTCTGTATTATTATCGCTTAAATTTTGCGACATTATTAAAATAAAATTGCACAGATAACAGGTTATATTGAAACGTTTCTTTATCGTTTTCTTACTTCTTTAAGACAATCAAATTAGATGAAAATTTGTCTTTTTTTAAATAAAACTCGTCTTAAAATTTGGCACTTATACAAAATTAAATAATCGTAATATTACAGGTGACATTCAACATTTCATAAATGACAAATCAATAAAAACCGAAAAACTTCTAAAATTTAAATATTTAACTACAAAAAATATCTCTATATTTTCGTCTATGAAATCAATTATTAAAAAGGTATCGCGAATGGAAAAGAAAGCTGTGAATGTCCCCAGTCTGCATTTCAATATATATATAGTAATACTATGGACAACAGAATAAACAAAATTTGGAATTTCGTATATACTCAATTTGGTTTTTTTTTAATTCAGACGAATATTCCAGCAAACATTGATAATCAACATAAATTTGACTTTAATTTCAAAGCAATAAAATAAATATGAAATTGTATACGCTCGAAATTCTAAATTTCGTTTATAGTTATCACTAGCATAATATAAAAATGACAGGAAAGAAATTCATACATCATGTAACTTTGAAATGGATAAAGAAAAGCCAACATTTTCTGAATTTCAATATTTTTTGTTTACTTAATTTGTTAACGTTTTATCATATTTAAGCTGAACACCCTGGCATAATATCTGTAATTCGAAAGTGTAAACATAATTTCCGCCAGCGGAATTTTGTAATGACGAGTGTTTTTTTCTTCAAATTTGAAGGACTAACACATTTTGAGTAATAACGCCATTATAGAACTGTAGAAAATTAATGTGGAAACATTATTACTATTATAAAGATAATCGCTGGTCTTTTATGGGAAAGATGATAGTTAAAGGAGCACCTAAAAAAGACGAGTCATGATGACATTTATCACAATCTAGAGCGTGTTTGAGCAGCCGACTTTACAACACCATAGTCAACTATAGTTCTTTTGTTTAAACCAATAACACATAGTTAATGTTAAAACAACGCCTTATTATATTTTCAGCGCGAAAATCAAATTAAAAACATTAAAATAAAAACTGGCAATCATCGTAAGTAATTGTCTTTTATGCAATGTTTCTCAGCCCTACATTAATTTTAAGGGTGAATGCTAGTTAAGATCGTCATATCCTTTATGCACTATACAATTTAATTAAAAATAAGACAATATGAAAGTAATCTAACACGATGCTTTCTAAGCTTTAAAATGTGAAAAATTAATAATGCTTGAATCGATTTGCCGCTAATTCTGGTTTGTTACCTTTGCTGCAGTAAAATAACATTCTATGGCTAAATTGCCAGTTTTGATACCATAAAAACATTTTTCACAATTCAGCTATAAGTTTTTACTTAACGGAAAGTGGTCAGAATAATGCAAAAAAAAAATCAGATCTGAAAACTGATTCTGAAAATTTCAAATATGTATTGTCACTTAGGCATAGTTGCAGGATAATTTTATTGCCTTAATTTTTCATTAATGACAGGAGCATTACTGTTACATCATTATTATAATATACCATTTAAAGCAAAACAATAGAAAAGAAAATTTCACAATACTTTCTAAGACTGTTGAATGAGCTTCTAAAAAATTTTAATTTTAATCTTTAAGTAATCTCCGAAAATGTTTACATTCAGGACTAATTTCAGCAACGTTTGAATACGGGCTAAAAGTTCAGAGAATCTTGTTATAAACGCTACCTGTGGGGTTGAAAACCAGTTCTTAGCGAAAAGATTAGGTCAAACACACTTATTCTTGCTGTTACCTAAGTTTCATTAACGTGGCAACTTATAACTGAATTACGAAAAATTTACTGGTCATCTAAAGACAATCTCAGCCTTGAAACATTGCCGTTCCTTGCATACGTTTTCTAGTTGCATTTAATCATCCAAAAAAATTGAATTCTAGATATACAAACGTTTCAATTAGCGTATCATCCCTCACATTAGAGGATAAGTTCACTTTCCATTTTAATTCCATTCGCATTAGAAATTGAATTAAATCTAAAGTAGTTGATACGTAGAAGACTGGTTTACTAAATTAATTTAAATAAAAACTACTTATCTGTTGTACAGAGAAAATAATAGTACAAAATGTGAAGGAAAAAGCTATCTGAAAGTGTATAACCTAGGTTTGAAATGTTTGACTATATTTTAAATGAACGATCATGGTTTACTATTACTGAACTAAAGTTGACTATGTCCGTTTACACAAACACGCTCTTTATAATCTTGAACAATCACCGATGAATAAAATTTCCCAATGGATTAGATTTAAATTTAAAAAATAATTGAATGAAATTCGAAATAACTTATAACATCACATCCACGTAACACAGCTGATTTTTAAAATATACAAAAAGCCTGACAAGGTAGTGCCAAAGCATTACGTGGTTGCCCAGGGAGCCTCTGTCACTAAATTTAAAAAATAAATCATTTAATTAATACCATTTTTAAAAATAATCTACAATTTACAATACACATGAGACTCGGACAGTGACCTATACAACAACGTTGTCACACATTACAATTTCACCCAGAATGACACAATAATACAAGGATTTACAACTTGCCGCTTAAAACCAACAAAATACCTATAATCACAAAAACAAAAATATTGGGCCGGATGTAAAGGTCCTTTAATAAACAAAAAAAAAAGCATTCCTTATTTGTTCAAGCATTGCATCGCCAGACAGGCATGACCGAACACACATTGCCTTGGGTAGAATAGTTCTATCTAATATACTTATGGATTCGAGCATTCTCTGCCAAACTATATTTCGCTACGATGCGGCGGCAGGCCGCCGATAACCATATTTACACTAAGTGTAAAAACACAGAATGAAATGATTATTGATTTACTTAAAATTTATTATAAATACATTATCATCTAACTTCACAGTCTTTGTTTAGAGGAAGTAAAGGGCAGCCTTTAGAGGCTTTATTCTGACCTTTGAGATCACTCGCCTTATGGGCAGGAATCACATTGATTGAAGCTGCAGCTTTAGCCGAACAGCTCGGAGACGGGACTGCTTCTTCATTTGGTTCTGTTTCTTGTGGTATCGAAACATTCCCTGTAATATCTTGCGTTGAAATGTTGTCCCCATCTCCAGCACCACTCTTTTGATCTGCGCCTGATTTTGAATCGCCTATTACATAGCCCCCACCTTCAGAATTTCTGGCTATTTTCAGGCGGATCGGCACAATGGCCTTCTCGAGTGGTGCCTGACTATCGACCTTTTCTGAGCTTTGCTGATCTTCTGCACCACAATTACCACCGCCCTCCGCCTGAGATTGTACGCTCTCTGCTTCGGGTTCTTCCGACGCCTTCCGCTTTCCAATCCGAATGATAATTTTTGGAGCGTCTGCGCTGTTCTCAATGATCTGAATTTCGTTGTGCTTATTTCGCTTTTTCTTTTTATGCGGGGCTTTGTAGTCCTTCTTGGACTTAACTTTAACTTTCTTCTCCTTTTCTTCCTCGTCAAAGTCAGCCATAACTTGTTTCCTAAAGTTCATGCAATCTCTCTTAAGTATCTCTAGGCTCGGAGGGGATATATTGGTGAGGCGTTTCTTTGGTGGACATCCGGTGACACGCCTTCCATCGCTTGTTTCGCCAAAGTTTCGTATTGTTATCTTTAATTTTGGCGTCTCCCCACTGCTCGAAGAATCTCGTGTTTTGCTCTTACCTCTGCGCTTACCTGATACCTTAACATTGTCGGTCAGATTGTTGCCTGATATATTGCTGCCGGAGGAACATGCACTCCTTCTCCGTTCGGGTCTTTCGATGTCATAAGGCATATCAAGTTGACGTAGCTCCCGGCATAGTCCAGGTACACGTTTTCGCTTCCTCGGATCAACGGCTGTGTAGTCTTTATAATCCTCCTTTGTTGGTATAGAGCACAGGGAGTCCACTGCTTTAGGGATACCTACGCTGCGATTTATGGACTGATCAACATTCGTTTTACTTTCTATCGATGGCAAACATGCCGAGTCGTCCATATTCATATCCTGCGTCCAATATTGTCGCAGCAATTCCTTCTTTCTCATTCTTCGAAGACTAGATGTCCCTGTCGTATTATTAACCGACGTCTGGGACGCAGACGGCATTTGCAGATTAAGATTTTGCACTGACATATTCTGGCTCATGTTACTGCAGGGCGCCGTTGAATTATAACTATCGGGGTGAGCCAGAGGACCCTTAATTTTCAATTTCAACTGATTCCTAGAATCAGAGAGCGACACTTTGGTATTTGTAGTATCTGAATCAATTGAAATTTCTTCAGATGTCGTTTCTATTGAGGCTTGAAGTTCAGGCATGACTTCTGGATTTGTCTTAGACCTTACAGTGCCGCTACCTTTTAAGACTGATTGGAACTCCTTTTCGTCCTCCTCATCAAATTCATGGAGGGTTTGATCAGCTGTTCCTGAATCGAATGCTCGAAGAAGATGATTGTTATAAGCCTCCTGACTAGCGCTGCTCTGATTTTCAAAACCTGAGCTATATGTCCTCATATCGACTGGTCCAGGTAATACTGGATGAATATTATGAAGGACAGAATGTGTGCTGGGTATACTGGGTTCAAGAGTATGGACCACATCAGGTTTCATGTCGGGATTGAATTTAGGAAATATCGTCTTCCGCAACTTGCCTTGATAATTGGGATGGGGGAATTTCTGATCTGAACTACCTTGAGCATTTCGACAGTCGAAAGAGCGCCTCCTGTCCCTCAAGGATTTCAGATTTTCAACATTGCACGATGCAAAGTCCTCATCGAAGTCCAGATCATACACTGTACCTGCCAGATTACTTGGTATCGAAACAACATTGTCGAAATCCAGAGCTGATGGCAGTTGTGATACTGATAACACTCTCCCCCTACCTCGACCACGACCACGAACCCTATTTCCGTTCGAACCTCGCGTGGATCTCGCCCTCTGCCGACTCTCACATTTCACCTTTTGCGCATTTAAACCAACATTTTGTTTGTTAAGAAGCTCCATTTGCCTAGGGCTCTTTCCGGGGCTCTTATGCATTTGAGGTGACTTCATTTGCTGGCTAAATCTAGCAGATGTCCTCTTCGATGGTGAATCTTTATTATTGATGTTGTTGTTCGAGATAACATCACATCCAACCATTTGATTTAACGACGAAGATCTGTCTTGACCCACATTTCCCATCATATTTGGGTTTTGCATATTAAAATTGTTGTTATGAATCATTTGTGGTGAAGACACAGGGAGGGATGGTACTGTCGTCGACACAATAGCTGCCGTAAGGGCAAGATTGTGGGACGAAGAAGTAAATGCCGCTCCACAAGACTGTCCTAATGTAGGATAAGTGCTTCCGTCATCGTTCGGAATGGTCGATGACATACTTTGATTTTGCTTTGTGAGATGACTGAATAGAGAATTTGTTGATTGCGAGGATTGCGATAATGGCACAGACCCACTAATAGCAGGCGGAAATAAGGCCGCCCCCGGTGAAGGGAACGGCATCTGAACATTCATATTGGACACTGCTTGTGGAGGGAACAGACTTACTGGACCGTTGAACTGGTTGTTCTCCGGGAAGTTGTACGATGGGATCATATCAACTCCATTTACCACCGATTGGGGTGGCTGGTGCGGATGTTGCTGCAAAGGGAACTGAGATGTCGCCATATCAAATTGCTCTAATGTATTAAAATTACTCTTTTCTAGCTCTGTATCACAGCGAACTGAATTCATTTGTGGTTCGTTGGGCAATGGCTTCATTGCAACCGCAGGCGGTAAACTCATCTTGACTAAATCGTCATTCGATTCTGATATCGAACTCGGCGAAGATGAAACCGATCTCCTTGTTTGTATTAAATCATTCTCATTCCACATATTTGTTGCGTTCATGTAGGGCGACTGCATTCTTGTATTCTCATCGTAGTCACAATCTATTTTAGATGAGCCAGTATTTGTGCCAATGTTATCCTTTTCTGCTAACTCTGTAAAATCTTCCTTTAAAAAATTCGCTGCTGAAATTGTGTCGAAGCAATCGTTCGACTTATGCAGCTGGTTAGACTTCTTATCCACCTTGTCCGATATATGGAATTCGTTCTGCTTCTCGAACGCGGTGTTGTAGTTTTTACCATGGGGAGGCGAAAGCCTGCATTCTGACTGAGTTTTATCCAGGAAATTTGGCGTACTTTCTGTGAATTCTAATGAATCGTTTCCGCTCCGCCTCTCCTTTTTCAGTTCACTCTCCTCAAGTATATCAACATCCTTCCTCATTAGGTTTTCACTCTGTGTCTCACACCTAGGTGTATTTTTATCGTTTTGTGAAATCAAATCTATTGTGCTTATGGACGACTCTAAGCCGGGGTTGGATTTAATATCTTGATCTTTGCTCTCTGATTGCCTTGAAAAATCGTCTGACTTAACTCCAATCGAAGAACTCCTATTTTGTCTGAGCTTTTTGACTAAATTCATCGTCTCCCAAGCGTTATCTTCTTCATTTTTAGTCTCGATGATTGGTTCCATACTGAAATCACAAGCGATGGATGGAAAGTTTTCATTTTGCAGAACAGATATGTTTTCAGCCTCCTCCTTATGATCCAACTTTAATGGCTTATCATGAACCATGTCAAAAAGTGAATCCTTCTCCGGTGGTTTCGAAACATTTTGACTTTGATGACCAATCGATGGTAGAAAGTGTTCATTCTCCACAAAAGTGACATCCTCCGAGTTCTCCTTGTTGGGATCCTTGTTCTGAATTGGTACCATCCATGTGCTCTTAATACTGTCCTTGATGTCATCTTTGCTTTTTATGCTCTCCTGCGATTCCGAATCAACGTCTATCACTTCCATCAACATAAACGGCTCGTCCTGTTTATCTTTGCTAAGATTTCTCTGATCATCAAGCTTTGGTTCAATGTCTGCGAGGACTTTTCGTTCGCGTTCCTTCCTATTTAATAATTTATCTAAAGATCCCATGTTCTTATTTAATTTGTTATTGCAGCTAGAATTCGACAAGGAAACAAGATCTGCCTTGCGTTGTGCTATTTCCTCTTCCAGACTCATCATGCTCGGGGCTGGAGTTTCAAATATATTAGAATTATCGAGGTAATTGCTTTCAACTTTGCTGACTTCTTTTCCACCTTCGATTTTCGGAAGTGGCTCATCCACATCCATGACTTTTACACTGGTTAGCTTTTCGCTATCACCGCGTGATTGTGATTTCTTCGAAGGTGAAATAAAACTTTGTGCGGTACTAGGAGAACTTGATTTTCTGATTCTACTGTCTTTCCTACTCTCAGTCTCATCGTCGAACGTTGATTTGGTCTCAGTAGAAAGTCGAGGACTCTGAAAGTTTGGCAAATTGCTATTCACTTTCGACGGAGACGTTTTAACTTTCTTTACTGTCTTTTCGGTGTCAGGAATCAATTGTACCTCTGCATTGTCGCTAATAGGTTCAAGATCCTTAGACTTCATGGGAGACGATTGTCGAGATTTATCTAAAATTTGACTTGGCTTTGTAATCTTTGATTTCTCAATAGGACTAACATTTTCTACGTCGCTTTCCTCCGACGAGGAGCTACAGGATGATGAGCAGCAACTGGACTCCGAGCTTGAAGAGGTAAGAACAATTGCAGGAGATGACTTGCGCTCAATCTTCTTCTTTTTATCATCAACAATTGGGACCTCTTTGCCTTTCATAATTTTCTTTTCCTTACTATCCTTAACTACTGGCTTTTCCACTCTCTTCTCAGAGTCCTTCTCGCCCTCTTTTTCAGCGACCTTTTCCATCATCTTATCCCTTTCCTTTTCTTTGTCTCGCTCTTTATCGTCTGGTAAGATATTAGCACACTCTGTAATCACAGATTTTCCCATTCCACTTTTTATATGTTCCGCAGCCTTTTTTGCCGCCTGCCTTTGTGGAACGTACGCCACGAGGAGGTTATTCTTGGCCTCAGCCATCGATTTGCTTTGTTCAAAGGGCTGTTCAGGGGGTTTACTTTCAAGACGACATTTCTCCCTCTCTCTCTCCTTTTCCCTTTCCCTCTCTCTATCCTTTTCTTTTTCTTTTTCCTTCTCTTTATCCTTTTCTTTTTCTCTTTCTTTCTCTTTTTCCTTTTCTCGCTCCTTCTGATGCTCTCTATATTCTTCCTTTGAAGTCTTTGGGGGTCTTCCTCTAGGTTTTATGCGTTCCTTCTCCCTATCTTTATCTTTTTCTCTTTCCTTTTCTCTTTCTCGATCTTCATCTCTAATATCTTTTTCTTTTTCCTTCTTTTCCTTTTCCTTATTCGAAGGTCTCTCATTGTCCTTCTCATCCCCTTTGGACTCCCGCGCATCTTTCTTCTGAGGTCCAGAATTTGTATACATATTTGTGGACCTCATATTCTCAGATGCCTTCTTAGCTGCTTGCCTCTGGGGAACAACCAGTAGATCAGTTGCAAATCTTTTTCCTTCCGAACTTTTATTGCCCACATCTTCAGAACTTTTTTGTATATTTTTCTTATCAACCTTCTTAACCTCCAAATCAGGCGCCTTTATTGAAGGCTTATCCTTATCCCTTTCCTTTATCTTATTTTTGTCTCCACCTGTACTATCTTCAATTTTCACAGGGGCCTTAGGTTTGTCTAAATCCTTCACTTTATTCAGAGGCTTCTTGACATCCTGCTTGAGTTTATTACTCTGCAAACTGAACGCCTTCAAAGCTGCCTTCGTTCGGAACATTTGGTGCTGGGAGTCACTAACCGTGTTGTCGGTCCTCTCTTTATCGGTACTGTCGGTGTCTGAATAAATAGGTTTTGACGATTTCTTGTTCAAAGATGACTGATTATCTGATTTCTTAATGGAAATGATCTCGTCGCTATCGTTACTTGATGAGGATATGTGTCCGCTCTCCCTGGCCTCTTTTTCCATTTGATGCAGGGATGGATTCTTCTTCCTCACAGGGGTCTTCTCCTTCACATGCTCTTCATCGCTCGAGCTACCTAATACTAAAGATGATGCCGCACTTTTGCGGCGTTTCCGCCTTTGAATTGGTTTGGATGAGCTCGGACTCTTTTTCTTAACCGACTTTTGATCGGCGTCGATAAGCGAATCCGAATTGGACGACAAGCAGCTTTCTTCAAACACACTGTCGTCCTTTTTGTCGGAGATTCCGTTAACGTGGATTTTCTTATACTTCATCTTTGTAAATTTCTTACCCTCGTTACGATTATGGACTTCGGTTGATTTTTGAACCCCAAGAATCTTCTCTTGAATATCTTCAAGATCAAAATTGCTCTCTTTATCTGCACTAGTGCTCGAGTAAAACCTGTCATACACCGAATTACCATTGTTTGCGTTAATAACGGCATTTGTAAAACTATCGCCATATACCCTATTGTTACTATCACTTAACACAGCAATTTGCTTATAAAATATTTGTTCCCGCATTTTAAAGAACGAACGAGAAAGTTTTTCGCGCCTGTTTACCATATAACACAAGTTCCTCACCCTCTCCAGATCTTGCCTCAAGTGCACCACCATTTTACGCTTCTCGATGTCCGCCTGCTCCTGCTTGTTCGGGAGCATGTCCACATCTTCAGCCTTGGGTGGTATCAGTGCACGATTATTTCTCGACTTCCTCTTCAGAATCCAGTAGTTATAAATGCACATGATCGCATCCTGGTCAACTTCCAACAAATGACAGCTGATGTCCTTCACATTAACGTGCTTATCAAACTCGGCTTCAACTTCCTGAAATGGTACATATTTGTTTTTTAATAATTTATTTTATTTAGTAATTATATTGTTTATTTTTATAGCTTTAAACCTAGTGGCCCATAATTAAATATTTCATAAGTGTACAATAACGTACCCTGTACGAAATACTTCAGTGTCAACCGATATGAAGGAAACTATACATAAACTTACATTTCCCGGAAAAAGCAGGCCATTTTAAATATTTGTCCTATATTTTAGCTCAATTGCAAATAGATAATAAATCTTCTTCTTTACAATACAAAATGCGTTTGAAAGTTTTGCAGCCATCAATTTAAAAAATTTATTTAAAAAACTGTGACTTTTTTTTATTTAGTGCAATTCGCCATGAAGATTATTTTTTAACCAGATCTTAATCCCTCATATTGTAAAACATAAAATAATTGTCTATTAGGATGCCAACTTTGGAAGACGATTTCACACCGTATTCCAAAACAAAAAATATATACGTGTTTCGTAGATATATTGATGGATAGTAATTACATACATACAATTGAAAGGAAAAGGTTTGTCAAAAAAAAAATATATACATACATATATATTGATATTGAACTTAAAAGCCTTTTACAGACAGAATAATCAGACCTGACGAACTTTTTATAATCAATTAAACCGTATTTCAAATTTAACTAAAATTATGCAACATTATTGTTAGTTATTTTTCTCTCCCTCTATTAGCTTGAAATTCCTAATTAGTTTTGTTAGTGTGAAACCGCTCAGCCATGTAAAGTTCTAGTAAATGGTTTCGGAGCTTACTAATTGTGGTTTTTTATGGAATTTTTAATTTAAATTGTGTAAATTCTAAACTGAGAATTCGATGTGGATTCACTCCACATTGCGAAAATGAACTTTTCTACCTTCTTGCCTCTCCTTATAAAGTAAAAAAAGTTCACCACGACAAATTAATTTGTCGTTTTTTTGCATAACAACGAGATGTTATGTTTTTGTTTTTTTTAAGGCCAAGTGGTAAATCATTTTTATCGACTTTTTTCGGTAGATTGCGGTGTCGAAAATGGAAATATAGGGTCAAAAAGTAAGGATATAAATATTCTAACCATTTTTAAAATTTCTTCAAGCGGGAAAAAGATTCAAAACGAGTTTAAAATATAATACCTAAATATCTGTACTTTCATTTGGTTAATATTTCAAAATCGGGAAACATTCCATTACATTTTAACGAATTTTTCTAAATTGTCGAATATTCGAATAGTTGCCTCAACGTATTTAAAAGCAGCAAAATAAGTGTCAGTGCCATAGTAACTTTGACCATAAAGATCCATACGCACAATTTTAGTCGTTACCCACTCCATGAATATCATAACAGAAAATACCAATGAAGTAATTTCGCCGTTTGTAAATATCCGTTGAATCTAACATTTAAAATTTCGTTAGTTATCAGATCATCGTCAAATGTGCAATGTTGTTAGGGTGAAATAGGGTGAAATTGCATTATAAGATGAGTTTTATATATGCAGTAGTAAAAGTGTTGGAACATTTTTAAAAAAACGTGAAGCACAATTTTACCTATAATACATCATCGGCTGAAGTGTTTCGTTTAGTAAGCACATACTTTCAGAACCAAAGGTCTTATAGACAAATAAAACAAGAACTGTTAAATATGTAAAATATGAAAATACCACTTCGAAATTTCCAATAAAATAGGTCTACAAAAATATCAAAAACAAAATCCCAATATCCCAAAATAGAATTCTCTGTTCCATGGTTCTGCGAAAAACAACATCAACTCAAATAATATGCAGACTCCACTCTGTACAAATACTTGTGTTGTGAATACACAGCCAATGGAGGAAAATTTATTCACGGCAAACATGAATCCTTAATACCCTGTTATATCCGTGCAGCCGGATCAATAATTTAAGAAAATATTAAATGCAATTTGTTATGTACCTCTTGCAAAAGTGGGAGTGAAGTTTTGGCGCGTACTCCATCTGTAGGATTTCTGGACCGATATGTTTCAATGACAAATTTATGAGATAGAGGCGAGCCATTAATCTGCGTCTACGTCCTAAATAGTGCGATTTTTTTTTTTCTTAATTCTTTATGAAAGCATTAAGATCAGTTGTGTTTACTAGCACATATAAAGAATACATCGTCTTTACTTAATAAAATTTCGTTAAATAATGGACTCATTATTTACGTTTTCACATACTCTTTTATTTTCGTCTAACTTGCTGATAACAGAATTTTTATAGCTTCTTTAATGATTCCCTCACTGGAGCTGTATTGGTTTATCGTTAATTTTTTGCCAGCTGCTTAATTTGAGAACGATGTGTGACATCGACTGAGCACCCAAATGTAAACAATTATGCTGAAGAATGTCGACGCCGAATATCGAATTGCGTGGATTAGCTATGAAATGAAGCGTAAAACGAAAGATTTATTTCAACGAAATCATATCTATCTAAATCTGTACTCGGCATAACGGTTTACTAACATCGTCCGCCAACAGGAAATTATTAAAGATCCTCATAACTTTGTTATTGAAAGAATTTGTATTTAGAATAGTCTTCCTCTCCTCTCAAAAGGTTGTTTATCATCGTATGTATTTTGTCTTTTATATAGCCGCTCTTAACGGGTTTAGCGAAGAATGGTGGAAATAACCAGTAAAATTGTCCAATTAAATAAATAAATAAATTATTGTAAAAACTTAGCGATACAGATAAGAAAGTGAAATTTTATCTTCAACTTTGTGTAGGTGTTATTCCCTTCACGGAAATAAAAGACCTCATCTTTCGCACAGGTAGTACTCCTCTTAAGGCATATGCAATAAAATAAAAGGATTTCAAACTTACCTGCAATCTTAAAACTCGAACCTGATTCCTTTCTTCAGAAGTCATATCTTTCCTGAGCTTCCTTTTCCGGCACTCATCGTCCTCAGAACCAGACGCAACACCGTTATTATTCGTGCACTTATTGTCCTTTTTGCCTTTGCTGACACTGTGCTTTAAGCAGTATGATCGTAACTTAACACCGTCCTCGGCGTTCCCCTCCTCAATGATCGCCCTCATCTCAAGGCCATGCTGGAACGCACAAGTAACATGATAAGCGGTCTTACACGTCTTTACCGAACACTGTATGCAAGCGCCCACTCTTTCTCTACACAAAACACATATCAAAGCCCATCGACTTTGCGGAATGCTTGATATTTTTGTAATTGGCTCCATGCGATCGACGCATCCTATACTGACTTCGGGTATCCATAGGGCGCAAGAGACATGGGCCCATTTTTTTCCTGATCGTGTTGATTTCATGGCCCCACCCTTGTTGGGGCAAAGCACGCAGTCAGGCTTTTTTCCCATGGAACATGTACGGCATAACCATTGTCCTAAAATTATAATTATTGTAGACATGCTTGGGTCAGTGAGATCGGCATAAGTACCCTTACCTGAGGGGATTGTTGTTATTCCATAGCAGGCCTGATGTACACAAATATTACAATTATCACAGAAAACCATTTCGTTCGCTTCCTCTGAATCGGGAGATCGACAGACATCACAAATTACGTTCTCGTCATACTCTATCCCTAGTCCCTCCTCGTTTTTCATGATTGCCTGTATCTTGTCCCAACAGCGAACCTAGAAGTTGATAATATTAAATTTGATCGTAAGTAAAGTAAAATGAAAGTAAAATGAGGTCTCAACTTACTTCTAGCTCCTCAATAACTCTTTCGAATTGCCCATCTGTAATAGGGGGCGCCCCACACAGAGCCCTTTCACTATTTACTAACTTAAGCCACACTTCGTCAATTTGATCTAAATCATAAGCACATGCAGACTCCGCCAGCGTGGGAGCGTTCGATAGGTAATGAACATCTGATAAGAAAGCGTCGTCCTTCGTGATGCGGATGTATTTGTTTTTTGGTCTAAAAGTGGATGGGTATCGAATGTTTATTTACTTTTGTACCGGTGGTTTACTCACAGCTTGAAGTCGTGCTTCGGAGCTACCACAGGTGTTTGCAGCACTTTAACACTCGGCTCCGGTAGGGAGTCTGGGTTGACTGGAACTTGGACACCTTTCTCCCACTCCTGTTTCCACTGATCGGTGATTATCCAGTATTCATCAGTGGAAAGGGGCTCGGAGTCGGGTAGTTTCATAGCACTAATTAGGTCCTTTCTGTAAAAATAAGATCATGTAAAAGTGCTTCATGCAGGAAGGCGCAGGTGTATCATACCTAAAGAGTTCCGCAGGTGCTTCCGATGAACTCCTGTTGTAAATACTCGATATTTTGAGGTCCGTGATTGAGCGGGCCTGCCAAAGGGTTGACGACGACGACGACGAAGCGATGTTCGTCTGGACGCCGGCGGATACCACCGGGATTGTGCTCGTGGGGATCTCATGGTCGTTGTCGAAGGCCGTGCCCGCTGGAGGTCTACCCTTTCGCCTCTTCAGAGGCGGCTGACTCTCGTTTTCTAAACGATTTCCTCTCTTCCCCCGTTGTGACATTTCAATTGTGGAAAAGCATATATACGCCTGTTAAGCCTATTTGCATATTTTACACACACTTCAGCCTGGCGGAGGAACAATACTGTTAGCACGGGGGTTCTCGTGGCGCAGTCCCACAGGATACTCACTACATCGTTCAATGTACCATTTTTCTTTGGTCTCGAGCACTGAGGGTCCGGGAATGCCCCACAACACCACGATCGGCCGCACTTGACTCGCTGAAATGTCCTGCCCACTTCGATATACGTCTTTATGGTGAGGGGGAAAACTACTGACAATTACTGTTCTTCCTCGGTACACGCACTGCCCACAAGAGTTTAGCCACTTTCACACTCACTGCCCGCCGCAGGAGCTATTTTCCACCGATAGTTTTGTTGATGTGCTTCCCAAGTTGTCAAAAATTGTTTTGTTCAACAAATAAGATTCGGAGTAAACAACAACTCAAGTGATCCCCGCCATAGTTAAATCAGTTTCTGTTTCTCAGCATTTTTCATCATTAAACCGACACTGCGATGTTTATCTTGTGATTTTGCTTCCAGAACAATTGTTAACTATAAATCACTTCTCCTATATTCTCCTCAAAATTGTCATTTTCTTATTTTTAATATTTACAAGAATATAGACGGCCGCCATATTAATTTGACTCCATTTTTCTTTAACTTGCGTCATTCAATGTCATTCCGCAAGATGGCAATGGCCGCGACAGATGATGTACTAAAATCGAATAGACATTTTTGACAGATTACTCATTTTGCTTTTTTGATGAAAAAAAATTTAAAGTTATTGCGTTTCTGCAATACTTCATTAACATATATAATTTAGATCGCTTAATACGCATATAAGCCAACTTGGAACATAGCGTAAATCGAATAAAATCGACCCGAGCCAATATACTTCAATTTAGTACAGAATCAGAAGTCTGGCGGCATTTTAAACATTTTGTAAATACTAAAACAGCTTATTCATTTTTTAGTCTTCAATTTAGTAATTTTGATTAACGCTAATTGAAAACCAGTTTAATAATTCCAATTAAACAATTTTAAAAAGAGAAAAAATATAACTTAAAATTTCTTACTTTTATCACTTACATATTTAATAATTCCAAACATTCTTTCGCTAGCTGTAAGAAGAAGCATATGTCAAACTTCAAGTTCCCAACTGCAAAAGAGATCCCGTTTTGTTTTTGTACGTCACGAACTGGGAGCAGCAGCGAAAATAGTGGATTTATTCATAAATTTCCTTTGTTATCTCTGCATAATATCGGCTCAGCGTAAAGAGGGAATGTCGACAGCATCGAACAACACAAATCAGGAGGGTTCATACAGCAGCAGCAGCAGCAACGAGGACTACAATGGCTCCGACGATAGACGTCGGAGGATTTTCAAAAACCGTTCAAGGTAAGTCCACGAAAGGTTTTTTCCTTAAACAAAACAGTTCTGTAGTGCGCTTTCGATATTCTATTATCTATTCCCTGGTTGGAAATTGTAATCAGTCTGTTCCAAGCCAAAAGAAGATTGCATTTAAGAAAAAAAATTAGAATTCCCACTCCAATTCACAAGAAGACGAGTCTGAAAAAATTTATCAAGGGCATTGCGGGGGAGTCTTCATTTAATTTGCCTTGAAAACATTCGGCAGATCCTGCTCTAACCCTCCTAAGAAGTATTGTACATTTTCAGAACAACGAAATATGAAACAAGCTAATTCTAATGTAAATTCACAGCTCTAATAAAGCAGCATCGCTCCAAAAATTGGAGAAGTAGGGTTCAGATTTATTTGGAGTAAAAATGTCTACTCTTATATTTATTGCATACTCAGGCATGTCGGCTTCAAGTGACTTCCTACTCGCTATTTAAAGTTCCTATCGTCTGAATTAAACTTTCGAGCTTTTCAAGCTCTGTCTGCAATGATCGGCTTTTTTCAGCTCCAGGATAAAACAGATTCTAAACGGATTTGATTTCCGTCTTTTGTTTTGAGCTCAATTACACAGGTAGCGACAGAAAGCGATAGATACAAGTTAGAAGCGAAAAATAAATTTATTTGTAACACGAGGCAATTCAATTGACAACCGAGACATCGAGCTCAACTCTATAACTTGAGCCGAATTCTATTCTGCACGCTTGTAGTCAACGGCGTATGCAACCAGCCAAAATGTCGGCACTTTCTACTTGCTCTTTACCTCTTTATATTCATTCGGTGCTTTTGTGGAAATGTTTTTTTAATTTTCTTGTAGAATATTATTTTAAAGAGAAGAAAAGTAACAATTATGTTCGGCACCTAATTGACTCAATTTATTTTATTCTCTTGCCTTACTCTGCGTAATAGTAGCAAATTACATAAGCAACCTTTTCAACTCACGTTGGCCGTATGATCTTAGATCTCGGCAAATACAAAATATTTGGCAATTGTCTGTCACTTTAATTTTTCAGGAGCTCTTACATACAGAGGAATGTCTCCAGTAAAATGGACAGCAAGATGTCCCCTGTCTGCTCGAGCAATTTGAACTCGAACAAGGTGGAGCCATCCTCGTCCAGTCCGTGCAGCAAGCTAATCGGGGACAGGATTAATCTGCTGGTAGATAACATGCGATTCATGATCGATCCAGCTCTGTTTACGGCACACCCAAACACAATGCTCGGTAGGATGTTCAGTTCCGGCATTGAGTTCACTCATCCGAATGAAAGGGGCGAGTACGAAGTGGCTGAGGGCATTTCCCACACCGTTTTCCGTGCTATTCTCGACTATTACAAGAACGGGATTATCAAATGCCCTCCTACAGTCTCCGTCCCCGAGCTGAAAGAAGCTTGCGATTATCTTCTCATCCCCTTCGACGCAACGACTGTACGATGTCAAAATTTGCGTAAGCTTAACTTTAGCACTATGGTAATATTCATTGTGGAAAAAAATATTTTTAAATCCTCAGGGGGACTCTTACACGAACTTAGCAACGAGGGGGCACGGCAGCAGTTTGAAGTTTTCCTGGAGGACTTAATTCTGCCACTTATGGTCGCATCAGCACAAAGGGGTGATCGTGAATGTCATGTAGTCGTTTTACTTGAGGATGACGTAGTTGATTGGGACGAGAAGTACCCGCCCCAAATGGGCGAGGAATACTGCCAAAGTAAGTTTTCCACTCTCCAATTAAACCTCTGATCTAACATATTTCCTCTGTAGCGGTGGCTAGCACAGCTATGCACCGATTTTTTAAGTATATTGAAAACAGGGATGTTGCTAAGCAAGTTATGAAGGACAGAGGATTAAAGAAAATACGATGTGGAATCGAAGGGTATCCGACGCACAAAGAGAAAGTTAGGAAACGTCCAGGTGGAAGGGCAGAGGTAAGTTCTCCATCACATCGTATTCGAATTACATAATATATAATTATAGATTTATTAATTTAAAAAACGTTCTACTCGTTTCATTCAGGTTATCTATAGCTATGTTCAGCGCCCCTTCATTCACATGTCCTGGGAAAAGGAAGAAGCTAAAAGCAGACATGTGGACTTTCAGTGCGTTAAATCAAAGTCTGTAACGAATCTGGCGGAAGCGAATGCAGATCCACCACTTGAACTGGACGCAAGTAAGATATTCCCCTCTTTACCAGAACTATATTTAAGATTGTTATGTTTCACCACAGTTATGTCGTTTACATGTTCTAGTTGAAATCAAAGGAAACATTTTTTTTTCTTTTAAAGGTGGAAATCCTATACCACCACCCCCAATACCAATTCAAGCGGAACCCGAATTGCGTCCGTTTGCTGGAGCACTCAATGATGGAGAGGATGCTGCTATAGGAGGAATAATGAACGATTTGGAACAGCCAGCCGTCGAGGATCAAAATTGAAAGTATCTATTATAATCAAATCACATTTATACCATTTGAAAAAAAAAAATATAGTTTATAATTTTACGGTAAAAACATTTTTCGACTTTCCGATTTTGAAGAGTCCCATCCAAATGATCTCTCCACTGCCATCTTCCACTTTGAATATCTTATATCCCGCTCATTCTCTGTTATTTGGGGTTTGTAAATAGTGCTGTCCTGGGAAATATCGATGGGATCCATAGTGGAATTGGTAACAGCGCGGTAAGCCACCATTGCAGCTCCCTTAAAATATTTTATTCTTAATTTACTTTAAATGACAAATACAAAATACGGATTTTACCAAAGACGTTGTTTCAAACAATTTCGGTTTCATCACATCAATCCCAACCAAATCGGCTTGCATTTGAAGCATCAGGCTGTTGGAAGTCATACCACCGTCAACTTTCAAGGCATTAAGTGATCCTCCCGTATCTTTTGCCATAACATCCAATATATCACGGACTTGGAAACACACTGCTTCTAGAGCCGCTCGCACAATGTGCCCTCGATTAACATCTTCGGAAAGTCCACATATTACGCTATAAACGGAAGCTTCAATTTTGGTAAAAATTTGTTTAAGTTTAAATGCTTACCCTCTTGCTTCTTGGTTCCAATAAGGCGCATATAATCCACTAAAAGCTGGAACAAAGTACACGTCGCCAGAGTTCTCCACTGATCTAGCAATTTTTTCCACATCGCCTAAATCATCGACAATAGAAATATTATCCTTGAGCCACCTTTTAAAAGAACCTTGGCTGAATTGAAAGAAGGAAGACAACTCGAAGCGTTTACCCGAGAGCAGCTCCAGCGATTGCTACGCTTCCTTCTAGGGCGTAGACTGGATTTGAATGTTTTCCGAGCTGATAAGCCACCGTTGTAAGGAGACCATGAACAGAACTTACTATCGTGCTTCCGGTATTGAAAAGAAGGAAACAACCTGTTCCAAACGTCGCTTTCGCTTGTCCTATTTGAAGACAGTGTTGGCCAACCAGAGCCGCTTGTTGGTCTCCGAGACATCCCGCAATTGGAACACCCTTCAAAAAAACAAAATCGAATTATTTTCGCCATTAAAATTCTTTATTCGGACCTTCAATACAAACTAAGAAAGAAACTTTAAAAACAACACAAAGCCTGGTTTGTTTAGGTTTTTTATCACACATTTTTAAAACAGTGGAATATTTATAATTAAGATGTTCGATTTGTTTAAGATGGATAATATTTATTTTTACAAATTGATAAAATATTTTTAAAAACTAATTATTTTGTTTCGATTTTCGAAGCACCTTGTAACGAACCTCTTCTGTTTCGTATTCCACTCGCAAATATTTTTTATTTTTCTTCCCTCTGCTATATATTCTTAGCAAATCCGCTAAATAATTTCAGTTTGAATAAATAGCATGTTATATTTTTTATAAGGATTGAGTGTTGATTGTACTGATTTTGGCAGCATGTAACAGTTGTTTTGAGAAATGTCATATAAACTATTCATTTCAAGTATACAGTCATTAAACTTATTTCTGCTCTAATGGAATCCTACATGCTGCCACCCCGAATATTGATTTTTAACATTCTAATTGTGTGTATAGTGGAAGATGTTACTATCTTTTCCAACTTACCATTAATTCTCCACTTTTAACATTCCCATAAACTTCAGAGCTCGACCTAATCTCAGGCAGTATTTCCCGTGGAATTTCAAAGAACTTCAACAAATGATTGTCCCACTGAAGACTCTCGATGTTCATAAGCATTGTCCGGGATGCATTTGTAACATCGGTGATATGAAGGCCTCCATTAACTCCGCCAGTAAGATTCCAGATGAGCCAGGTGTCGACGGTGCCAAACAAGCAGTTGTTATTCTTCATGGCCTGTTGCACCTTGGGCACATTGTCTTTGAGCCATCGAATTTTTACTGCTGAAAAATACGGCGACATTGGCAATCCGCAGAGAGGTTTAAGATAATTCTTATTCCTTGAGTGATTTGGGATTTTATCAAGCAACTGATCAACGGTCGTCGATGTTCGCATATCAAGCCAGAGGATTGCATTATGTAAAGGCTGTCCGGTTGTCCGCTCCCAAACGACTGTCGTCTCACGTTGGTTTGTAATACCGATTCCAATTATGTCCTAAAATAAGTGATTAATTGTCTGACAAGCTGAGTTAATTAGGAGGCAACCTTTGGACTTCCACCGAGTGCGACAAGCTTTTCTAGGGCATTTTTGATGCAATCGTTGACTATGGACAGGAGCATTACGGGGTCCTGCTCCACCCATCCTTCGCGTGGATATATTTGGGGCACGGATTGCTGATGGCTGCAGAGAACCTCCGCTGTACCCGCTTTAAAGATCATAAACCGAGCAGAGGAGGTGCCCTCGTCAATGGAACCAATCAAATCACCGAATTTCTTCGTCATTGCAATAACAATCTTTTGTTAAATTGACGCATAAAATTATAAACGAATCCCTTTCAAGGCACTACTTAGTAAAATTCACGATATCAAATCCCTTCGGAGCACCAGACACATCTGCCTTCCCGGAATTCCACATGCGATAAGAACTGATTACGCTACGTTCAATGGCCAATTACTTCGATAACCTGTTCCGCGGACTGTGACTGTTTATGTGATTTTATTAATTGAAGGGGAATTACGCATATTAACTGCTTTGTTTACAAAATGCGAGGAGAACCCCGTTTCCATTGGCAACAAGGGCACGAACTAGGCAAATTCTACTCCGCTTGGCAATGATTGCACAATACCTCATACATCTAACATCTGCAGAGTGTCAAGAATTTACGTACTGCGGCTCTTTTTCTACGACAGACAGAGGAGCAATTTTCCGTAATAATCGTAAACATGTGATTAAAGTTGAAGTCGCCGGTACAATTAAAAAATTGACGTTTCCAGTGACATTTAAAGAAATTGTCAAATGAAATTGAGAGATGTCAAAATACTGTTAGATGTAGAATTTCTAAAAACTTATCAATTATGTAGGTAATTCTAACAGATTTTCTTAAAAATTTTCCTTCTTTAACAGCACACTGCACTCAGCTGGCTGTTAGGTTCAAATTTATGAAAATTGGGAAAAGCTAATTCAAAGTTCTCGGTTTTGTTTTATTATTATTATTCATTTATTAGTTTGTGTACAAACTTTAAAATAAATTCTTATTATATATTAGAAAGCAATTGTTTCTCTAGTTAATTTTCAAAAATCTGGACGCTCTATCTTTAAAGCGAACGACATTCTTTTCGTATTAGTATTGTAAAAGAGCGAATATTTTCAAACTTTTATATAAAATGAAATTCTAAGTGCTAGTCGAATGAATCTTATCTAATCTAAACTTACTCTTATTTCTCAATTCATAATGCGACTTAATTTCTCGTAAAAATATTTAAAGAATTTTTTATCGGAAAGCTAGTTTTGCCAAGATATTTAACTTTGAAAATTTTTAACCGACAAACAATTTTTGCATATTTTGACGCGTATTCCTACAAAATTTCACTTTTACCACTAAATAACTTAACCACTTATAATATTGGACACCTAATTTGCAAGATTCCTCCATAAAAATATCTGAAAATATAAAAATTTTACATTATTTTCTCAGTTTACGTAGTATTTAATTATTTATCAAACTTCACCACACAACCGATTACTACAAAAATAATCTTAACAAAGCTAATTTTTTAGTTGACTAGAAAAGTTAAAATCAGTGTTGTCATAATTTCTGTTAAAAAGGCACTATATTGATGAAGTCGGAAATGAAGGCGATAATTATAAACCAACCAATTTGCTTGCTTATGAATAATCATATAACAGCTTATAGTTGTGTTTTAGAGCTTTTCAATTATTATAGCTCGCTCGAAACAATTAAAATGTCGAATATCGCAGGTTCTTGACATGTCCAACAGTGCTTGCGATATTTATTCTTCTTTCATTCGCTGGAATATATCTCACACGTACCGAATGCTTTGTTTTATTTCCGTATATTATGTCCTGGTATTTTATTATACATCTGCCCGCCAGATCAGATAAATATTTGTAATTCCGGGTCCTTAGGAAATACGTGATAATTTTCATCGGGCATTTCTCTCCCGGATAATTCTTACAATTGTTAGCACATAAAACGTATTTATTATTTTAACAGTTTCCAAAATTCGCGATTAAAAACATCTTTCTTCAGTGACATTGTATAGGGTGAGCAAATTTTTCGTACAAGGATATGAGTTACCCAAAATGTGATATTCTAAAAATGTCAGAGTATGTTAATATAAACACTGAAGCCAACGTAACTTATAGAGTTAACAAAACATATTCAAATACAAAACATTCAAATACTTGTAACTACATATCCTTCATATATTATTCCGCTAAGGGCCCCGATCAGTTTGGTACCAAATATAAGGTCCTGCTGCACGCCAACCCTACATATGGGGTATATTTGGATTCGTCATACCACCCTTCTTCACCGAATCGCATTATAATTCCCTAATTATTGCTTGGTAATCAAATAAACTCGAATTAAAAAATCGTCTGCCAATTTCCCCGACTCTCCGAGCGGCGTGCGACTGTGGGAAACCACGGCGGGGTAAACAGCTCGCTCAGCGCGGTGCACGGCTGGGAAACACGGTGGGGCAAACAGCTCACTCAGCGCCGTGTGCGGCTGAAAGCGCGGCGGGGTACACAGCTGACTCGCTGTTCACCTTCCAGCGGCAGTTTGTTTTTGGCGTCGGCGTCGGTGATTTTTATTTTGGGCGAAGTGCGACAGTTCGCACGGGCCAACTAGTTTGTATAAATACCTGATGATAAACTTTCCAATTGTGGGTATATAAAAGCAGCATTATAAACTGTGCCTTCGTGAGGAGATCCTGGAATCCCAACAAAAATGTCTGAGTTTGCCCTGTTCGTCAGAATTTCCTAATTTCCTTGCAGACATATGCTTATACATACTTCTTTTCTGATTTTTAAAATCGGCCCCGTGCTCTTTTTGTGAATCAATTACAAAATGGGTGCAGGCAATAGCATCTGAATAAACAACAAAACATATACAATAAACTAAACGCATTTGAAATTTTTATTATCTTGTGTATTACCTATAATTCCTGGAAATCTATTATTTTTAATTCTCTTGTTTTCATCTGTCGTCTGGCCAGATAACTTCTGATAATTCGCTTAGAAATTGACTGACGCTATTATTTACCCTGCCCACAGTCGAGAGGGAGATGCTAAATCGGTTGGCTAAGTTCCTGAAGGAGCAGTCGTCGTGTCCCGCAAACCACAAACAAAAAACGACAGCGAATTGTTGACCGGCACCGGCAACATCTTTTCTGGCATTTTTGGAATAAGTTTGTCGAAAATCGAAAATCTTTTCACCAGAGTCCAAGATTTTTTCCAATATATTTTCATTACCATCACCACTGGACTCTTCTCCTGTATTCTAATATTACATTTGTTTAATTAATTGCTTTCGATTCATTTTACCGGCAAAGCCATCCCAACAACGAAGCACAACACAAGCAAATAATAAACTTTTTATATTTCAAAACTGACATTTGTAGTCCTGCCAGGTGTATAAGAAAAGTGTTTCCGCAATCCCAACGACGATAAATTTACTATGTTCGAAAATTCATTTTATTCTGTTCAATTCAGACCAAGGAAAACTATGCTAAATTCAACACTCGACCGCAAAACACGAATTTGGGGTCAGTTCATGATATAGCAAAACAAGGTACATATTATATTAGATGCAACTACCTTAGTAGCGTTGTGCTTCTTATTTCGGTAAATAAAACAGATTTTTTTCTAATTGGATACACTTGAAATTCGAAAATTCCGAATATATCAAGAACTGACAATAATTCAAATATAGATACAAAACTAAAAATCAGCCAGCAGCATCACATCCCCAACTTTTTTTGGATTTGAATATAAAATTACTAGTAATAATTGAGGAGCTAACGAACAAAACTATCTAATTGCAATTTTGGTAAATAAAATAATTAATGAACACACACAAACTAATTAATTCATTTCTCAAGTGTGGTGGGGAAGCGCTAATTCTTCATAACCATTAAATTTGGCATAATTCCAATAGTAAGTGATAAAAAAATAACATGAAATTTTATCAGTCATCACTCACTTTTTTCTGATAGTGTCAAAAATCAGTGCAATGTAAATTTTGGTTTTTTTCTACAAAGTTTAGCTTGTTAATCTGTTGAATTGGTAAATACAATGCAAAAAATTTGTCGGATTGATTTGGACTAAAATAATGCAACCGCTTGCAACATTTAAATTTTTAAATAAGTGAGAATCTTAAATCAGCGTGGAGCGTGGGACATTTAAATTCAAATCTTCAATCCGACATATAACCGAATTAACTGAAGTAAACGAAGATAATAAAGATGTTTTTATTTTGACCAAAAATATTTACGCACTGACGATTTCAAATGCAATTCGGCCCCAATTAAATGTTTAAAAATACATCTCAGGTGTGGCAGTTCTAAATTGCGCCTTCATAAATTCCACAATTCCGGCGAGTGTAGGCCAGGGTTTGAGCTCGCACTCGTGTGGAATGATCCGACCGATAAATGAACACAATATGGCGTCATGTCGTCAGTGTTGTGCTGTGTCGTGGTATGTATTAAATTATTAAACAAGATTTTTGTGGATAAATAAATTTACTAAGTGAAAACGTCGAAAAGTTGCGTTTATTGCTGGTTGAACCGCTCCGATTACACGAATTGGTGCGGTACTGCGTTTTGTTTTCGATTTTTTGCCCGATTTCGGTGCAAGGGTCTGCTCTCGCTGCGATTGGCATTTATTGGTTTCGATGGCATTTTGACATATTTAATTTTTTTTTTCCCCCAATTGAAGTCGATCCGAGCTTGGGCCGCATTTGCCGAGCGACCGCTTTGTTACTTTTTAAGTGGCCCGCAGCCCGACCAGCGCAATTGTGAAAGTTACGAACGATTTCCGAGTTTTCTTCGACAGGAGAAAATTTTTCATCTGGAAATGTCATTGTCTGGTGCTGCTGACTGCTGGCCTGCTGTCGCTGGACAGTTCTATTTCCATTTTATGTCTGGATTTTTTTTTTGTTGCGATTTCATTTAGGTCTGGCCGCTCTGAGGAGCCCGACAGCGACAGGGCGTCCGGATTGTTTGTTGCACCAATTTTCGTCCGCACTGGACGAGGCGATCGAAATTACAATTTCGCATCTACTTTAGAGCACAATTTTGTGGTGAGAAGCCCACCTGCACTCTATTGCCGCTCGGATACAGAATTACTTAAGGACCTATTTAAAATCGCAAAGTGTTCGATTCCCACCTCCCAAAGTGGCTAGCTGCACTACCGTGGATCCTCCGGCGCACTTATCGCGGACCATATATTAAAAAGATAAGCGCGGAACCTCAGCTGCACCATAAAAGCACACTCATCTTCACTTATACGCACTAGAAGCCTCGAAGTTCGGCAGCCAAATAGTGAGATGTTTTGCTTTTTTTTTCTATTCGTCGTGTTGCGCAATTTAAAATTGTTACATTTTTGTCTGTTCAATTTTAAACGTTTGGGTTAGAATAAAGCTGTAGAGATTTTAAATTTGTTTGTCACACTGGAAGATAGTTCCTCTAATATTACCATTCAGTCTCAGTGTAGAGATTGTGATTCCAAACGAAAACTTTCTGAAATTGCGCGATTGTTTACATTTGATTTTATATATTTTATTCAATTTAAAACGGTTTATAATAACATAATACATGTAATGGAACAATATCCCTTTGAGTTTAACAAAAATTTACAATAATTAATTACATATCAACCAAAATTACAGTCATATGGTTCTATTCTTATATCCGAGAGGGATCGCTTGTGTTCGTTTTTTTTGTATCCGAATTGCCAGCGTAATTTTATTTAAGAAAATTATTTTCGTTTCAATAAGGATAAAAGATTCTTTCTTCGCTTTCCAAAGCTTAAAATGAACAGTTCTTATTACAATATATTAACTGGAATTCGTATGATACTTCAATTTAGCTGAAATTCCTGATTTTTAGGTATCTTAGAAATTGGACAATGTTTCACAATTATGGGTATTTCTTTTCTTTTAAATTTGGATCTGTAAATTGCGATGTGTCTTTAATAACATTTTAATTTTAATAGATCATTAGATGCAAATCAATTGATTGGTTTCTTATAACAGATGCATGTAATTTGTCTTATAAGAACTTTTATGACTATAAGAAATTGAGACACGATTTTAATGAAATTCTTATTGCACAATTGAGCAAATTTTTGATGATAACTATAAATTAGGTTTCAACTACTGGAAAAAAAGAAACAGTTAAGATAACAATGTGTTTGAATGATTTAAATGATCAATAGCTTTACTAGCAAAAATGTTATTTTCCTTTGAATATTTATCAGTAGCCATCTGCTATTAACATTTTACATACAATTGAGATATTTAATTTGAGTTAGTTTGAACCGAGTTACATACTGCCGCTGTTTTTAAACTTCAGTTACATGCGACCACAAGGTCTGACTTAGTTGACTTAGTCTATTTTGAAAAACGCGACTAAAGAAGTTTCAAACCAAAAATTTATCCTATATGATGGAAAATAATGTACATAAGATAGTGGTTCGAATTTAAAGTTATTCGTAAAATTATATGCATACATACAATACATATATCGAAATTGGTTTTAAGTTTGAAACAAAATAGAATCGTAAAGAAACTTACCGTAACATACACATTTAACAAAGTTGAGTGCTTCACGTTGCATAAAAGTACTCTTTAGCATTCATAATTTTAAATCATTTAAAGCAATCTTTATGGCACTTTCCGTATCGCTAAAGTGATGTTTCTAGAAATAAAGAAGCTTCGTTTGCTTACGTCCTTTGCTTCTAAATCGTTAGAGTTAATAAATTTATAGGGTGTAAAGCTGCAGAATATTTCATATGATTTAAAAGGTATTGAAAAGGTAATAACAATATAAGCAACGTCTATAACATGCTGGGTGTGATTTAAACAAAAAAAATTGTATATAATATAAGGAGCTGGCAAACAAAACGATCTAATTAATTTTGGCCAAAACAATTTTTTTAAAAATCCGGCTGTGCATCTAATTTTGAAGTGTGTCAAAATGGGGTCAGAAGTTCGTGGTTTCGATCAAAACGGCATAAGTTTTAACAATAGGCGAGCCCGTTTTCGTTCAAAATGGATCAGTTTTCATACAAATATATAAGATGTCGTTTCATTTTTGAATTTTTGTACTTTTATAGTAATACTGTTTTTATTGAGGCAACAATACAGTCTACTCTCTTCATTTTATGACAATTTGAATTTCCTAAAAAGGGTTCAGTTTCGACGCGTTCAGGTAGATTTGACCGCTTAAATGCGATAGGAATCTGGATTTAACATATGTCAAATAGAGTCGCAAACACTATATGGGGAAAAAAAGCCGCGTTAAAAGTTGATTGTAAGTACGTCATTCAGTTTTTTGCTCCTGTAAAATTTAATTTTATGTAATTAAATTATTTTGTTCGCCGGCTCCACATTTAATTTAAAAAAAAAAAAAAAAACATTTGTAACAAAATGCAATTCGAGGCAATTTATGGGTTTATTGTTGTTTACTTATCGGTTAATTTGTTATAAAATTCGTATCATTTTCCTATAAACTCAGGTAGAAGTACTGAGGAAGAGGAAGAGTTAGGAGAGGAGTTAGTAAAATATGAGAATATTACACTTGGGGATATTCGTAATCATATATAACATATTTCCGCTTAAAACTGCCGAAATACTAAAAATGTTGAGATGCCTTGGCTCAATGCCTCCAATAACAGACACTTAAAAAAAAATCGAGTTTTTTAAAATCGAAATTTCGAATTTTATTATTTTATCATTGTTTAGTGTCGGTGTAGGAATTACACCTTTTAAAATCGTTTAAAATATAGAAGACATAAACTTTCAGAAAGCCTAAATAAAGCTCATTTATTTAAAAAAAAATCATATTCCTATTTTCGAGCCCCGATTTGGCATTCTGTCCCACTATGTGACACTGCGCAGGTTGGGTGTTAATTATGTTTGTAGCCACGAGTTTTGGTATTTACATTCATCTATGCCATTTCTGTGCAAATAAATACATACGTATGTACCACAAACGTACAATTTGAACTTCCAGTCGTTCTAACAAAAAATTTATCAATTAATATCACCGTCACTTTGTATAGTTTCTGAAAAAAAATATTATTTTAAGGAACAATTAAGAGAAATAAATTATAGTCATACTTTTTTGTAGTGTAGGTATTTGTTTTTCAGTATGTTTTTAAATAAAACATTTACTTATTTAATCTAAATAGATTTAAAAACTTAATATCTTGGTATTGTTTAATAAAACAATAGATTTTATATTTTCAACATTACCACGGTTAGCAATATTTTGATAGCTTTAATGTTATATGACGCCGTGTATAAAATAACCAAAGTTGGGATAATATAAAATCCAAGCCGTCTAACTGAAGAAAGAAGATAAACATTTGTTGCTGAAAATATAATACAAATTCAATTGTAGCTTTATTATGGTTCATTTCGAGTTTCAGTTTTCGATTTTCCGTTGGAGCTGAGGAATTGTAAATAAATTTATAATTTCGTAGATGATTAGTTACTCATACATATACACAATTAAAAACGATTATTTGTATATTTCTAGCTTGTATAACTAAACCTTCGTTAACATCACAATCTTCATCATCAGTACTGAACATAAGTATTCAAAATACTTTCTTCCCGTAAAATTTCGACAGAAAAAAACACACTCCATTTTTGCAACAGACCTCTAAGTAAAATCAAAAGCGAACCCTTTGCCTTTTTGCATCGCTCGATGCAACTCTAGCAGCAACAACAACATCAGTTACATAACAATCGTAGTTCGAGTATTTTTGGTGGACGAGTGAACTATAAGGACTTACAAGCTACTTCATTACAGCACGCATTTATGACGATTTTTTAACGACTGTTAACTGTAAACCTTAAAGTAATAACATACATAAATAATAATAGTGCATAAGTAAACAGAAACAATACAAAGCGTAAACAAAGTAACAAGCAAACAAAAAGAAACGAGTGGTAAGACTAAATTATTCTTTTAACCGTAAGAGTTGTTTTAGAGTAATGCTATGAACTCTCGTAATTTTAAAAATGATAAAGTACAAAAATTGATTTCGCGATAGAAGTGAAGTTGTGTTTTCTTTCTCATAAGGTACAACTGTGGACTAGGATTGTTTTGTATAAACGAAATTATCAGCAAATGTGTATATACAAGTACGAGATTTAAGCAGTAACGCATTTTTACGAAAACTAAATTAACACCTGTGATATAAATTTAATAAGATTATATATAAAGAAATTAATACTGAAACGTACACGTGATAACGAATGCACTTTGATAAATATAAACAAACACAGTGATTATACAAAATTAAGAACTTCTCAAAGATATACGCAACTACTAAATTAGTCAAGTAAATTATTTCGTTGGACATCTATTCAAAATTAACGAAGCATAAGCAGCTGCAATCCAGCCTTTCAACGTTGCTAGAAGTTTTTGGGTTGCGCAGGTACTTCCGAAAAGGACATCTTGTACATTGAGGAAATCTCTTTTTCGCTTAGAAGGTAAGAATTTCAATCATTGCTTTGTGCATTTAATTTAATATGTAATAAGTTTTTTTTCGCCTCTCCGCCCAGGGGTAGTAGACGCCAGAAAAGAATTCAGGATTAGCTTGAAGCAGCATGAGTAGCCAGTCTAAAAACTTTCGAAATGCAGAAGGTATGATTTATCCCCTACATTTTCCGCTTTCGTAGTTTTTGGTTTGTGTGGCATTTTGCTGCAATGCTGTCTTTTATAATTTTATAAACCAAAGAATTTAACATGCATCACAAGCTGGAATTTTAATAGAAACACAATTGGTTTCATGAGATAGCTTCACAGTGCAACGTGCTATTAACTATGCACATTTTCTTTTCGGAGTACGATTAATATATTTCAATAAATTTCAAAAATTTCTTCTGTAGACAATTGTTGTTTTTAGTTAAGGCATGCAAAAATATAGTAACACGAAGAAGAAAAGAAAGCTCTTCATCACTTGCAATATTGCAGACATTCGATTCATTTCTCACCGTTAGAGTTCCAGAATCTTGCTCCTATAGAATATTCTCACAAACTGGATTAGAAATAATATTACAAAAAAAAAAAAAAAAAAAAAAAAATTGTTTGGCTTTATTTATGTATTACAGCCTCCGTCGTCTGAAATTTCAAGAAGAAATTTTTTGACTATTGACAATCTTTTAACAATAATTTGAATCATTTTTCATATAATTTGTACAAAATTATCATTCATTAAATATTCCAAATTGATGTCTTGTTTATAATACTAAAATGTATACATACATGTTTAGGATTGTTTAATATTTCTGATAGGGATTTTAGATCGTGGGCGGAATTCTTCATACATACATACATATATTCATGCATGGATGTGATACTCGCAGAGTTGTGAATTACATATTTCCAAAATTAGCTGGTCGATTATCTCAAAATTTCTTGAAGAATACGTTTTACTCAAAATAGGTGTGAGTTTAATATAAAAGGAATAGTATTGGTAAGTTATATCGCCGTTCTCTAATTGTTTCATGATATTTAGTGGAATATCATAACTGACAAATAAATCATTTTATTATTTCCACTTTTCGAAATGAACACTGTATAAAAATTATTAGAAAACTGTGTTCTGTTGCCTAAAATTAAATTGTTAAATTATTTTAGGCTATTACATACTCAACAATGATTTGGGCCATTTTTCGGATGATAATTAGACAGAATTTCTCGAATTCCAACCAATGTTCAATATTGTGTTTTTTTTTTTGCGATTAAAAAAATATACGGGTTGCTTGCTTGCAAAAAGGAAATAATTTTTCGGAAAAGATGTACTCAAATTGTTTTATCCTGGCTTGTTTTAAGAAGTGCGTCAAATTACAATATAAGTTTATGATCAGCTTACAAAATTCTAGGAATAACTACTGTAGCCGTCTCTAATATAGTAGTTTTAAAGCAAGAAGAGATAAAAAATCAAATTTGTTTAATCTAAAAACCCGTATTTCCCAATTTTTATATTCCTCGTTTAACGATGATTTTTTCAGGTGCAGATTTCAGGTTTTCATTATATTTTTCAAGAACTCAATAGTTAGGGGTCCTTTTGGATTGCGTTATTCACTTAACTTAATTATTTTTAATACCGAAGAATTGTTTGCTTTGTTTCGTTGGTTTTCTGGTTACAGTTGATCCCAAACTAGTTTGGTACTATCGTCGCTGGTTATTTCTAGCGCCTGAGTCTTAGCTCATGTTATTTCTACATCCAAAATCTACTCGCCTTACAATTTTGCAAATTTACCTTATAAAAAATATATTGTTTTGTTAGTGTTGATTGGTTTTTATTTCCATTGATTATATTCGATGCCTAAAAGATTTGGTTTTGTTCATTTCCAGATATTTATGATAATATAGCCTGCGACTCATTCTTTAATATGAATAGCCTCCGAAACGTGAACATTACTAATACATTTCCACCAATTGGAACGTTCACTCTCGAATCAAGTATTCCGCAGCCGGCGTTTGAAGGAGACGAGGCCGTAAGTCCAGGAGTGTTCCAAGGAAACAATTCAATCTCGAATGGCATAAACGCTTCTGGGGGCTCTTTCAATGCAAACAACAGCAACACCTCGAACACCACTGATTCAAGTCAAGCTACACGTGAAACCGGAATTATAGAAAAACTTTTGGTAATCAACATAAAAAAAATTATATTTTCTGATTGTTTGCAACAATATATTTTTTTTTATCTTAGCATTCTTATGGATTCATCCAGTGCTGTGAACGGCAAGCTCGGCTTTTCTTTCATTTTTCCCAGTTTAGTGGTAACATCGACCACCTTAAAATTGGCGACCCAGTGGAATTTGAAATGACCTACGATCGCAGGACAGGAAAACCAATTGCTAGTCAAGTGACAAAAATCGCTCCAGAGGTTGTAAGTATTTCTCATTTATTTAGTATTGGTTTCAGTTTAAAGTTGTGTAATGTTGGCCAAAAAGGTACTATCCGAGGAACGTGTAACTGGGACTGTAACAACTGAACTCAGATCGGACAGTGCCAATAATTTATCATCAAATGAGACGACGGGACGTATTAGCTATGAAAATCGTGGCGAATGCTTCTTCCTGCCATATACCAAAGACGACGTGGAAGGAAACGTGACTTTAAGCGCAGGGGATAAAGTCAGCTTTCAGATTGCAACCAACCAAAGGTGACTTAATTCCTGTTTATACCAAAATACTTTATCTTAAAGCCTTTTTCTGTGCAGAGGGAATTTGGGTGCTTGCCATATTCGCTTAGAAAATCCCACGCAACCGTTGAAGTATCGTGGAGTTGTTTGCTCTATGAAAGAATCGTTTGGCTTTATCGAACGCGCTGATGTGGTTAAAGAGATTTTCTTTCACTTCTCTGAAGCCGAAGGATCTGTGGAGTTAAGACCAGGCGATGATGTGGAATTCACCATTCAAACTAGAAACGTATGTTGATTTTTGATCCTCATTTATACATAAGAATAAAAGGATATGCCGTTAAAGGGAAGAGAATATGCTTGCAACATTACTCGTTTACCTCCTGGATCAGTTGTCTTTGAGGACGTTGATCCCACGGTTTATAAAGGGCAAGTTTTAAAGCCTTTGGATAGGAATAATCCCATTCGTCATAACAGCGATCCGTTGCCCGGTAGGATTAGGTACAGAGCACCGGACTATTCTGAAGTTGAGGTTCCGTTCGGTGATAAAGATCAAGTAATTTCTCAGAGGGTTCACTTTATGGTATTCAGTTCAATGTAACTCTCTTTAAATTTTAGAAAGGTGATTTCACCTTGCGTCATGGAGATTGGGTTCAATTTTTGTTAGCTACTGACCGCAGAGATCAGCTTCAAAGAGCTACTTCTATATCCTTACTTGACGAAACGTTTAAGGTATCTGGAGAACGGAGAGAGCAGGGAGTCGTTTCATCTCTAAAGGATGGATTCGGATTCTTGAGATGTGTTGAAAGGAATGTGAGATTATTTTTTCACTTCACCGAAGTCCTTGATACAGTGAGTAATGAGATGCTTTAATATTTGCAATTTTTTTTTTTATCAGGGTCTCGGTCTGGATTAGAGTTAAAACGAATTACTACAGCATTGCGCTAGAATAATTTCAAACTGTTTTCTTGGGTCTTTGATCTAGACCCGCAATAAGTATTTGGATTAAGATATGTCGTATTTCTATTTTAAAGTATGATCTAAACTGAGACCCGGGTAAAAAAAACGTAGCTTATATAAGAGTTGTTTGTGCAACTTTTGGCTCTTCTTTAGAACCGTGAGATATGTGTTGGAGATGAAGTCGAGTTTACTGTTATCCAAGAACCTGGCTTGACCTATGCTAATTCGCGTTTAAGTGCTATTCGCATCAAACATCTGCCGACTGGTCAAGTTCAGTTTGAGACTTTAATTGTCAGCAATATAGAAGGTAAGACGGAAATTTTATTTCGCGTTAATAAATTTGTTTCAATTCAAATTTTCTACAGGTATAGTAACTCGTGAGGCTCCAAAAAGTCCTGTTAAATCTCAGGATCGCACTGAAGGTGGAACTATCGCGTATGACCAAGGTGACACCAAAAAGACTATTACTTACTTTTTAAAAGACTGTGAAAAACCACCAAGGACCGGAGACAAAGTCCGGTTTGATATTTGTTTGGTAAGTTCTTGCCTCTATCCGTAGACGTTTTGAACGTATAATTTATTGCTTTGCTAGGTTAAAAGGAATAAGGAATTAATTGCTGTTAATGTTGTTGAGATTCCAAATGCAACAATGCAAAATAACTTAGATATCATAAGTAATGGCCAAAACGGGTTTTCATGCCAAAAGGATGAAGATCCAAAAACCGAAAACAACAACATGACAACTACAGGGCAGTCGCAAATATTCCGGGGATTTATTGCAGTTTTAAAAGAGAATTTTGGTTTTATCGAAACTCTAACGCACGACGAAGAGGTATTTTTCCATTTCTCGAATTACATTGGCAACCCAAATTGGCTAGAGCTAGGGCAGGAAGTAGAGTATACTCTATCTCCTAACGGAAATGCTTCCACAACTGGAAATTGTCTGCCAGCTGAAAATGTTCGAACTCTTCCAAAAGGTTCAATACCACAGCCTGCTGTCTTAGAAGCCGTCTACAATGGCGTTGTCGCAAGACCACTTCGCTGCATTAACCCAGACCAGCAAGATTACTCTGGTCTTATAGAAATATTGAATGAGAATAAAGTTGTAGTCTCCACCCACGAATTCGGGATAACAAGCTTAAACAACAAACGCGATCTATTGCAAAAGGGTGATTTGGTCACCTTTAAAATTGACGAAGTAGGACGTGCTGCTGAGATCACTGCAATTCGCCAGAAGAAGCGTGCCACAGTTGACTCAATCAAGGGACAGTTCGGATTCCTTAATTATGAAATCGAAGAGGGCAAAAAATTATTCTTTCATATGTCCGAAGTTCAAGGCAATACAGCTGCATTGCATCAGGGTGATACCGTCGAATTTTCAGTAGTGACTAATCAGGTAACATTATTGGATTTATAAAAAATTATGAATGCATAATTTTATTGATTTAATTTTTATTTTTGCAGCGCAACGGAAAATCTTCAGCCTGCAACGTAGTGAAAATCAACGACAGGCCTGATCGTCTGATCTCTAGAATAAAATTAAATTCGATTGATGAATCTGCACCGCGATTAATAGTTATTCGCGCTCCCAAAGGACCCGAGGGTAAAGGGTTCTCACTCTTGGCTCGTACACCCAGACTTCCAGGTGCAGCAGATCATTTGAATAATTTGAGCCCATAAACATTTATTGCTCCTTCTAGGTTCTTACTTTGAATAAAGGGCAATATTATAAACTCAACAGAAAAGCAAACAAAAAATAAATAATAACGGTATGCATACTTACTGTCTCAAAATATAGCTAATCAAAGCTTGAACTTCTGGCACTAAATTGGTCTTAGTATGTATGAAATATTATGCCCCATGAAATTGACATTTTCTCTGTACGTATATATTATACATTATGTATGCATAGTCTGTGTATATGAGTGTATCATATATACACGAACACAAATATATCTTGGATACGTAAATAAATAATTATGGAAAGTATTAAGATTCAAAATGTCTACTTACTTTATTCGCTCCAAAACGCTTTCGAATTATATGACAGAAAAAACTAAACAGATATGTATATAAAAATTGCAAACCTTAAGTACACGAATAGATCGTTGGCGAATCACCCTAAATATCGATATTTTTGTGTTTGTCTGGGATTAGAGCAATTCTAGAGACTTGTCTCTTTTTTCAAGCGTATCCAGGAAGATCAATTTAACTCTGTTGAGGCAAAAAGTAACTCCTAAAAACGGTTTAGCCTAGGGTTGCCGCGGAAAGTGATTGCTGGAATAAGGCTATGATATTGATGTAAATTGCACAAAAAGAAGCCCAAATATAGTAAATATACTTGAATATAAACTTTATGCGAGTAAAACACACAGGTTTAACGTTGTAAGAATCATCCGATTTCTGGACTACCTTTTGAAAAAGCCAGAAGCACGATATGTTTTGTTTAAGACTAAATATTATTTATAATCCTCCAGTGGAAATAACATTGAGCTCTTGTTTCGATTCCAAGATCGTCTGAAAGAAATATCACTTGAAAAAAGTAACTAGGTCTACTGCAAATATTAAATTGTTGACCTAAACAAAGCAGAAAGACTGTTAGTATATTAACACCAAACAAAAATTGTCCAATTATGCGCCGCATCATTCTTCTGCCGGTGGCGAAAGACGTAGGATTAAGGGTCAATGAACACAAAGCCAATTTTAGGAAAAATGCGCCAATCATCAAAATATGAAAATGGGGGACAATACTATAACCCGAAAATGTTAACAATTTTGTGTACTTAAAAGTACAAATAGGAGAGGAAATAAATATCTAACAATCAAACACAATAAAGCATACGGGAAAAAACCAATTTTTCATTTACAAAGCAGATTTAATGCCTGGGGTGGCCCAAACATTTTTTCCCATAAACTTTTCGTTATAAAAACCAAACCAACAAGAATAGTTTAAAAATGTAACCTTAATGTAACATGTAACTAATTAAAAGCTAATAACGAGTTTGTCTGGCATTATTTTCTAAATTCTATTCTAAAATGCACAATTTTTTTAGATTCTCATATTATTCCAATCAATTAGGACTGCAGTATTCTCTTGCACAACATTATTTGGAAGACAAATTTCCATCTTATACTGGTGAAAATGAATTTGATAACTTGTTCAAATTCTTATATTTTCTGTTTGTCTTTGATTATAAAATGAAATTTTGCAGAATTCAGTTTCTGCAGCCGATTGTGCATTCAGTAATTGCCCTTGTTAAGCTGAATGAAAGAGTCGACTGCTGAAACGGAATTTTTGAAAACAAACTAAATTTATAGAGGCAAAATCAGCGATTTTAATTCTTCTAAATGAGTTATTTCAATAGAATCCTAATTTTGTAAAAATTTACTGCCTATTTAAACTGTTCTTTTCGGTTGGAAGTGACTTTACTTACCTCGAACGTTACTTTCAAATGCATATCTGCTCTATTCAGCTTAACAAAAGCAACCGCTGAATTGCGCAGTCAGCTGCATAAAATGAATTCTGGAAAAACCGATACAATTTTTTTTACTGTTGGTGTATTTAAGACCTCAAATTCCCAAATTTACTCTGAGATCCTTTTTGAATACATCCCACCCTAATCGAACTTTGAGTAGCTTCTGAAAAAATGATTTTTCACTTACATATTTATTTAAACACACAATAGTCGACAGATACATATTTACGTTATACAGAATGATCTTTCTTAGAATAAAAAAGAGTGGAATAGAGGAAAATAGATAAATAATGAAAATCTAAAATAAGTCAATAAATTACAAACGGATATCAAAGATAGAGATTTAGGAGATTAGGTGGTCACGAAATAGGGCTAAAGCCAGCTAACTGGCTAAATTTCCATTTAAAAAGATATCAATACTTAAATGGAAATTCAACAATTTAGCCTGTTAGCCGCATTTTGCACACAGCTTTTATACTTAAAGCATTTATTCCTTTTTGTCATGACATGTTAGGAATTTTTTCTTAATTATAATTTTTCTGTTGTATAAAAAACAACACAATTTTAAGAATATCCAAATAGAGGCTAGTGAGATAACGACAATAAATGCGTAAATATCCAAACAATTTGCTCTAAAGAATCTTAACTCTTGAGCAAGAGATTGTAAATGTTCTGGATTTGGATTTCTTAATACGTATTCAATCCACCAGACGGCTGTATCCAAAGCACTCATAGGGCGATCGCGGAATCTTTTTGAACGTAATTTCATGTTCTCACTATATCTGGGCTCTGTTGTAACTTTTTTAATTGTGTCCCGTAAAACATCTGAACTTAGATTTTTGTAATCAATCATTTCAGCAACTCCGAGCTCTACGCATTTATGTAAGTTCTGTAAAAAAATATATAAAAATTAATGTATTTTAAAGTTAGTAAAAGTAAAAGATTAATTACTCTTCTTTGGTCAATGAATAACGCCATTCCTATCAGAGGAACTCCGTACCAAGTTGCTTCTTGAATCGATAGACCCCCAGCGTGAGTAAAAAACGCCTTCAGTCTCTTGTGTCCTAGTGCGATATTTGATTAATACATTAAAATATTTCTTTAATTTAATATTCACTATGTTGGTTAAGCCGGTAAAAGTTGCAATTTACAAGTATATTTTAAGTTTATGTTTTTAGATATCGATATTAATTATTCAAAAATCGTTACTTCAAATCGCATTACATTTTTTACAAATTGTATTCTTCTTTTCATAAATTCACTTTTAATTATGATCGTTCACAATTAACAATAATTATATCGATTTCAATCGACTACCACTTTGTCGATGAAAGGAGGAAGTAATGTAATCGATTAAAATTGGGTAAAATGTCAATATGATCGATTAAAATACCAAGTGATAATTACCTACATAAACTCATTCATGTTACTAAATCATTAATATCGATAATAATCAAGATATAAGATTTAAAATTAAAATGCATACATATATGATTGAAGTACCTAAAATATCTTTTTGAGGAACGAATGATCTGATGAGAACATTTTTTGGAAGCTTGAGATGAGTATTGTCGAACTTGTTGTCAAATTTCCATAAAAAATTATACTCTGGCAATTGGGTCATTGCGTCTATTAGAATTTTAGAGCGTTCGGGTCCAAGAGTTTCACTTTTCATATTTGTTCCCAGAGAAATCAAAATAGCTCCTTTATCCGATTTGTTGATGAATTCTTCCAAGTCGGGGGGAAGAGGTTGTGATTCAACCAATTGCATCCCACCTACTTCAATAATATTTGGAGGAAGTGGTTCTGGATAATTAGTAGCTGGGTGAGAGTTGACCAAAACTAGCACTGTCTTCTTATCTAGATCTCCTACATATGGGAGGTCTTTTGCAAAGTGCGGCCGCACTAATCTATCTAAAGAAGGAGTGTAGACGTAGGTCCGGTATCTGAAAAGGTAATGTTGAAATGTTTAAAATACTTTGAAATATTCGTTCCTGCAAGAAATCATACATTGCATCTGCTGTGTAGATAATTGTGTTGTAAAATCGTTCCCAAAAACTCATGTTAACATCGTGGCTCAGTGAGAAAAATGGAATGTAAGCCGGATAAATATGGGAACCAACTAAATCACTAGTGTAAGGTGGGTTGTGAAAAGCCGTAATTGCCACCAAAGGAGGATAATTAAATTTGTGAATAAATCCGAGTAGGCAAGGGCCACTTGAGTATTCATAAAGAACTAGATCAAAATGAGTACTATTCGGATAATCCAACAATATTCGCAGTCCTTTCGATTGGACAATTCCTTGGCAAGTACTGTAACCAAGGTGGTAAAAATACGGTATCTGTTGAACTAAGTTCGCATTGATGAAATCGTCGAAATGAATCACTTTTTCTCTGTTCCTGTATGTTTCCTCGAGGTGAATGTAATGCAAATTTTGATGAACTTTTTCACTACCTTTTGGCACATCGACAGTTAAAATGGTCAAATTATGGCCTTTAGATGCAAGTGAGTTTATTAGAACACCATTCCTGTGAAAACAATAATTTACACTACATTAATTCGACAAACATATTCTGGATTAAATACCATAAGTGATGACTTGGCGACCCCACTCCCATTAACACTAATATATTTTTACATTGCACAAAATCTAGACTAATTAATAAAAGTACTAAAAGTATTTGAACCATTCCAACCCGTGTTATTTTATTATTGAAAGTTGTGACGAACTTTGCATGTGATGTGTGCATGTCAGTCATTTAGATGCAATTTATTTTGATGTGATATTTTTGGAATTTTATTTTTGAGAAATATATGTGACGTAAAAATGCCATAAATTTAATTTTTATTTTTGGATCCACTAAGAATTTTCGGTACTGCAGTTAAGGTCTATAAACTCTGTAAACTTGGAAATATTCTAGTGAATGTCAACAGAATAAACTTTAATCTGATTCTGAAAGAAGTGTTGAAGAGTTGAAATGTCATAATATTTGAAAGTTGATATTTTTAAGCTGTGTAAGCATCTTTTGCCCCATTGTTCTCTTTGTAAGTTATGTAATGTCTTGCAGACTATGGGTTCGAATAAATCTTAAAATATACTAAACCTCTTGGTTATACTGCCGACACAGGGTGTAACAGAATAACATTTCAGGCTGGATTGAATAGGGAACGTTTAAACGACTGAAATGATGTTATTAGAATCTTAAAAGCTATAAAATTAGCTAAATTGGCCAGTTTCAGTCTAATAGACTGAGGCATACTCAGTGTTTTCAAACTCTTTTTTTATACACCGTGCGAAATACACCCCATAATGTAATGATTATTTTAAAATTTTTGCCCTCAAAAGTCACTTAAGGATTTAATATTCTACTTCATAATTCAATAATATTAAAATGCGCTAGGCCTATTTTATGTAAAGGTGATAAGTGATAATGGTCAATTATTACTTTAAATAAAGCGTGCCCGTCTCATTATTTGTGGATACTTCTGTAAAGAGGATTCCGTGATCTGAAACAATTAAGAAAATCTTTTTTTTTTTTTTTAAGTATAATAGAATTATTGAATCACTGTTCTCTAATAAAAGGAGAAATTTTTTTAATTAGCAAAGGTCTTTATTTATTTATCCTTTTTATCAGAAATGTGTCTTCTTCTTTTAAATAAATATTTAAATATAATACGTTGTATGAACTTAAATAACAATAAAAAAATAAGACAAAAACAACCGGTAAAAGTAAAAATTACATCTAACAAGTTTGCTCGAATAAATCCAAGGTCAGCAGCTGGAGAACGGAGGTGAGTTGATTTTGGATTTCGAATGATGTATTCAATCCACCATACAGCAGTATCTAATGGTTTCATTGGTCGATCTTTAAATTTTGACGAAAGATCTTTCACATTTTGAGTATATTTCGGATCTTCTGCCACCTTCCGGATTGTGTCGCGTAAAATATCTGCAGATAAATTTGAGTAGTCAACCTTTTCTGCGATCCCTTGTACTACTGATTGTCGCGAATTCTAAAACAAGTTAGTTTCTTATAATTAGATCTAAAAACATTTTTTATGTATTACCTGATATTGATCAACAAATATTGGAATTGTCACCATTGGAACACCTGTCCAAATAGCTTCTTGAACACTAAGAACTCCAGCGTGTGTCACAAATACCTTAGTTTTTGGATGCCCTGCAAATAGAATCATATAATTTCTGATTTTTAAGTATAGTAATATTTTTCGTTTTTTACCCAAAATGTCACGTTGTGGTAGAAATTTTTCAACACGTACATTTAGGGGCGTTTTAAGATCGAAATCTGATTTCCATAAAAAGTTGTATTCTGGTAATTGTGCCATTGCTTCTACCATGATTTGAGATTGATTAAGACCAATGTCTTTGGCCTTTATGCTTGTTCCAAAAGAGAATAAAATCAATCCTTTTTTGGATTTGTTAATGAAATTTTCAATGTCATTTGGCAATGGTTTTGGATCGAAAATATGAAGACCTGCGACTTCAATTACATTTGGTGGAAGGTATTCCGCGTAATTAATCGAAGGATGTGAATTAGCCATCCTTAATATTATATGCTTCGTTAATTCCTTTGAAGATGGAATATTTTGATCATAATGTTTAAGAAGTTCGTTATCTATATGTTGCCCAATGAAGTATCCTGAAATACTACACGCTTCAATTAAAATTAACTAATAAATAATATTAACAAATGAGACTTACTCTTCAACCCACCAAGCGGCTGTGTTATGCATTCTTTGGAAGAAGTTCATGTGAACATCATACTCTGAATTATAGTGAGGTATGTAGGCAGGGTATTTATGCTCAGTTAAAAATGAAGGACTAGGAAAAGGAGCTAAGGCAATGATTGGTGGATACCGGAATATATGCAAAAGTGGAAGATAAACAAATGCACCAGTGTACTCAAACAAAATTAAATCAAATTTAAAATCTTTTGGGTAATCCAAAAGTATTCTGTGTGCCTTTGTATCTAAAGCTGCTTGGAATATTTTAAAAATACTATGGAATAGTGAACTTGTTCCTCCTATCAACAACTTTGAAATTGCTTCAATTTTAAATTCTTCTCCAATTTTGTTCGGCATCGGTATATTGATTTGGTGGATATTTTTATGTATTGTCTCATTTTTAACTGGGCGAGCAGAAAATAATACTGTCAGATTGTGACCACGGTTCGCAAGTTCGTTCATTATAGCATTATTCCTGGAAATAATTAAAATTTATCATATCAGCAACATAAGTGGTTTTTCGTAACAAATCAAATGTAACGCCTTAACTGGTAGAAAGTACAGCTTACCTTTTACATATGAAATCTATTATACAATATTTTATTTATTATAAAATTCATTTCATCACGTTCTAGTAAAATATTCAGAAACTTAAACTTATTTCTTTGTTATTATGCATACATATGTATATGTATATTAACTTCGAAAATGTTTCTCTTCTACAAAGAAATTCTAACGATGGCATCCTATAATTTGTTTAATGAAATTTTTATTTTTTCGGGTTGAAATATTTGACTTAACTTGAACACAAGATTTATTTTGAGTACCCTTCATTCGATAGAAAGGCTGAAAAAGATATTGCGTATAAAATAGATATACTTATAGTATTTCAGCAGCATTATTATGACGGCTTTTATGTTAATTATTTAGGGTTAAAACCCCTTTTTTGAAAATATTTTTTATCTTAATCAATAATCATTATACAACTTAGTACCTATACTCACCAAATGAAGTGACTTTGTGCAACGGGACCCATTAAGTATAAAATATTTGCACCACTCACATTATGAGAATTAACAATTATTAATAAAACTAACATTAAAATTACTTTATTCATTTCAAGCCGGAAGAACCTAAACTGAGCAAAATTACTAAAATCCCAGATGTTATATATTGTTTTTGGAAAACAAATATATTATATGCTGTTAAGGGTCTTTTGTAACGGAAAAGTATGAAAGAAATCTTACTTAAGCCTTAAGCAAAACACAATGTTTTGTTTGAATGTGATAAGTTTTAGTGCAGCGCAATAAAGTTTATGTTTAAATACATATTTAGATAATTTTAAAGACAAAAGCTCAATCTGTTGTTATACTTTAGTTGCCACGTAAACATTTCCATTTAAATGGAATTACTACACAGGCTTGAACAGGTTTTTTTTGTCATTTTCGAGTATGTACATATATATATTTTCTTAAAAATTTCTTAAATGGTCGATTTAGCACTTTAGCGACAGATGCGAATACTAAATTTAATAAATTTTTCATTGTTTTTCCATTTTTGAGAATGTAATTTGAAATGCTGTTCAAGGTTATATTTTTAGGTATAACAGAGAATTCGACTTAAAATATACATATGTATATATGTACACATGTAGATGCCTCGTAGGTGAAAAATACCTGTAATAACAAAAAACAAATTTGAATCCTCAATTCATAAGCAATCTGCGATTTGCAGTTTAATGTTTACGAATTTTTCACTATATCATTAAACTGTCTGGTCATAGTTCATACAATATTCAAATTTTTGAGAAGCTCTTAAGCAATGAGCTGTATTTTACCTATGAAAATACTTACACTGCTATGGCGCAGCACAATTGTGAAAAGCAGTTAATAAAATAAGCTGTATATGAAGCTAAAATAATACTTTTGCTTTGCTACTACTTCTATTTTTAAAGGACTTTTTCTGTTATTGACTTTAATTTCCTTTTAAAAGACAAGAAATCGTTTTCTGAAAGAAAAAAATCTTATTTTAATTTACTTTAAATTTATCAAAATTGTTTTTACTTCGTTTCCATAGGCAAGTTGATACAATATAATTTATACATTTAAGTAAAACTATTAAAAGAAGGCAAAAACAGCAAATGAAAACAAATATTACATCTAACAAGTTTGCTCGAATAAATCCAAGATCAGCAGCTGGAGAACGGAGGTGAGTTGGTTTCGGATTTCGAATGATGTATTCAATCCACCATATAGCAGTATCTAATGGTTTCATTGGCCGATCTTTAAATTTTAATGAAAGATCTTTCACATTTTGAGTATATTTCGGATCTTCGGCCACCTTCCGGATTGTGTCGCGTAAAATTTCTGCAGACAAATTTGAGTAGTCAATCTTTTCTGCGATTCCTTGTACAACTGATAGCTTTGAATTCTGAGAAAAGTTTGTATTAAAATATAAGATATCAAAATATTTGGTTGTTTGTAAAAACAAATAGTCGTATATTACCCTATATTGGTCCACAAAGTATGGAATTGTCACCATTGGAACACCCCTCCAAATAGCTTCTTGAACACTAATACCTCCAGCGTGTGTCACAAATACCTTTATTTTTGAATGTCCTTTAAGTGTAAAATTAAATAAATTTTTTTTCCTAAAGTAATATTGCTTGTTATGTACCCAAAATGTCACGTTGTGGAAGAAATTTTTCAACTAGTACGTTTGGTGGCACTTTAAGATCAACTTTTGTGAGATCCGATTTCCATAAAAAATTATAATCAGGTAGTTGTGCCATTGCATTTAACATGATTTGCGATCGATTAAGACCAATGTCTCCACTGTTAACACTTGTTCCAAAGGAAAATAAGATCACTCCCTTTTTGGATTTGTTCACAAAATTTTCGATGTGACTTGGCAATGGTTTTGGATCGAATATATGTAGACCTGCTACTTCAATTACATTTGGTGGAAGGTATTCCGCGTAATTGATCGAAGGATGTGAATTAGCCAATGTTAATGTTATATACTTCGAATATTCTCTCAACGAATGAATATCCTGATCATAGTGTTTGATAAGTTCTTCATCCACTTGCTTAGAAATGAGGTACAGTAAAATTCTAAATTATTTGAAATGAAATAAATTAAAAGTTTTAAAAGAGGGAGAAAAGAACTATGTACTCATAGTCATACTACTTACACTTCAGCCCAACAAGCAGCTGTGTTTTGCATTCTTTGGAAGAAATTCATGTGAACATCATACTCTGAATTATAGTGAGGTATGTAAGCAGGGTATTTATGCTCAGTAAAATATGAAGGATTTGGAAATGGAGATAAGGCAATCATTGGTGGATACCCAAATACATGTAAAAGTGGAAGATAAACAAAAGCGCCAGTGTACTCATATAGAATTAAATCGAATTTAAAATCTTTTGGATAATTTAAAAGAATTCTGTGTGCTTTCGTCTCCAAAGCAGTTTGGTATTTTATAAAAATGTTTTTGAATAGAGTATGAATTCCTCCCACTGAAAAACTTAAATCGTCGTAACTTTTGTTCCATTTCATATTTTTGGGCAATTCTATGTAGATCTGATGAATATTTTTGTGTATAGCTTCAGGTTTGTATGGATAAACAGAAAATAGCACTGTCAAGTTGTGACCACGATTCGCAAGCTCGTTCATTATAGCGTTACTCCTAAAAAATATAAAATTTGAAGTTATGAATAAAACGGAACGAAGGAACAAGACTGAAATTAAGAGGAGACTATTATTGCGATAGCAATCCACTAAGATGCTTTATAACTTCTAAAAACATGATCACCGCAACAGAAAATTTTTAATATACATAAATTAAATATTCCAGAGATTTCAACAGATTTCTTTGCCATCACAGTAAATTTGCTCTTTAAATTCTTTTGCTTTATTAAACACGCACCAGATGAAATGACTTTGCGCAACAGGTCCCATCAGAAATAAAATATTTGCACTATTCACATAATGAGAATTTGTAATTATTAACAAAAAAGTAATTAAGCTAACTTTATTCATTTTAAGCTGGCAAAATTTAAACTGAACAAGATGGAAAAAATGTCAAGTTATATATAAACAATCCAAAAGAAGTTTTAAGTAATAGTCATTCCATTAAAACAGCTCAATAAAGTTTATGTTCAGGTGTTTTTAAAGATAAGAGGAAGATATTTTTGTTTATCTGTATTAGCAGGGAAGTATGTATAATGTAGTAAAACCGAAATGTTATTGCAGTTTAGAAGTGAATATACTTATATGTATGTTGCAAAACTGCTATGAATTTAATTTTGTGGAACATTAGATTTTCTATAGCTGCAAAACATCTAAGTATAGTGTGAATTATCTATTCAAATTTCACAAGAATCGTAGGTAGAAATAAATAAATCGTTTGATTTTTCTTAATTGTTCCAAGACTTCTTAATAATACATATGTTCAACTGTAACAGAAAAGTTATCTACTTAAAAACTATTTGGGTTTAGAGGTGTTCAATACAAAGCTGGCTGATAAAAGGCCATGCCATCCACCATTTGAAATTCAAAATTTGTATACATAAATTTATTATTCGAGCACTTAATGTATTACCGTCATGAAACAATAAAATAAGTGACGGATCCTCACCTTGACTAATTTGTCTTATTTAGATTCTGGTTTTTTAGCCACATAAACATTTAGGTACTCTAGTTGGTAAACACAATACCTTAAGCCGGGCTTTAAAATCGGTTGTTGTGGAAAACCACAGGTGACATAAAAAGACACTAAGAAAAGTAAGTGCTGTATGAAAATGTTAATTTTTCCTTGCGATCTATTGTACCTACAATATTATACATATTAGCCCGTGATTTAGTATTTGCATACTGAAAATATCTACTTGGATAATTTAAAGTAACGAGGTATAAATTTAGTGTATCTTAGTACTTCGAAGGCAATACACTGCTTAAACGAGTGAGGACCAAAGTTTTGTTATGGCAGTATTTATTAAATTATCTTTAGTTATTTTTATTACTGTGATTATTGGAAAAACAAATGGAGCTAATATCTTAGGGCTGATGGCGATTCCTTCTCCCAGCCATCACATATGGTGCGTATAATAGTGAAATGACAATTTTTTTTCAACTGTGATAATTGATTTTATCAAAGCTTATATTTTAAATATCTACTGTGTCTCCTAAATTGATGCCCGTTTCGTGAAACCCAGTCAAATTTTATAAAGTTTGTTTTTGTGTTAGGTGTATTTAATTATGTAATGTAATTTTCTTACTTATCTAACAGAATTTCAATGGAGTGCAATTAATATTATTTATTTTAATTATATGTATGTATGTAGGTAATAACGGCTAATAATTTATAATTGAATTATAAAGAAGGCGTTTCTTTTTATCCATCATTGTGCGGGGCTTTGTTATGTTCTGATTTTTGATCTGTTTTGCTGTTTTCATTTGCTTCATTAAGCTGCAAAATTTCGTTTTCGAAATGAAGAATATTCTGATAATTTTATTTACATGAGGGTAAAGCAGCGTGTAAGAGCCCGTAAATTTTTCACCTCCCACCTTCTTGACTTTTAGAATCAAGATAAAGTTTCTTATCTCATATGTACCTTATGTATGTTTCTTGTCCCATATGTATTTTGTTAAAATTTAAACCTACTACTACATTACATCCTACAATTTTTCTCCATGTTTTAATTCTCATTATCAGTTCGTTCCATTGTTCTTAACAAAGTGCAAGTGCACTGAAGTTTCTCAAAGATAATAACTTCAATTATATTTTTTAAAAATGCAATGTTCAGAAAATTTTAAAACTTCAACCAGAACGAAAATATCGGCATAAGAAAATTCTAATAGCTACGAAATGTTCACTCATTTTTTCATCCAGACAAATTGTTGAACTTTGAATTTGAAAATAAAGATTATTTTTGAGCATTATGAGAATCAATATATTTACTAAACATGTAGGAAAGAAAAGTTTAAGCGCTAGTAAATTGCTAAATACAGAAAGTTTATTTTGTTTGCTTTGTAAGAATGTAATGTGAAGTAATGCAGAGTAATGCTTGCATGGTTTTAAGTGATGTTAAAGTATCAATATCATTATTGGAAATAGTATTTAAATTTTTTTGCATTACCTTTACTCATAATAGTACTAGTAATTAGTTTTTGTATTACCTATAATTGTAATGGTAGCACGTAGCATTTTACAGAATTTCAAATGCATAATAAAAACTGGTTTGGAAGGAGGCGATTCAAGTGAAAACAGGGGGGCTGACTATTTTAAACGTTTTTATTTAACTTGGGTTGTATAGCGTCAAATCTTGCAACAAAAATTTTATAGTTCTATCTTCAACAAAAGTTATGAAACTTTTCACATATGTGTGGATTCCACCCACGTATACCCCGTTATCCACACACGCTATTAAAAATGTTTCCTAAAAAAATGCTGTTTTTCATTTTTACTTATTTTCTTTTTCTTGAGTAGGGGCACCATAATGTTTCATTTTTTTTAAAATAAATATATTATAATTTAAGTAATTTAAAAACGTCTTTATAAGTAAGTAGTTTTTCTTTCAATTTCAGGAATAGTGCTTTAATGCACGAACTTGGTGCTAGGGGTCACAATGTTACAATACTGTCGGTTGATGTACCCAAGAAAGGCGAGAAGGATCCAAAAAATGTTCATTACATCCATTTAGACAAAGTGTATGAGACTATGAACAATTCGTCATCATGGCAGAATATATCAGACTACAGTAATCCTTCTGTTTTAACTGCAGTTTACGGCTATTATTATTTTTGTTATATGAACACTAAATTTGTCTGGAAGTCCAAAGGGAACGAAGTTCTTTTTAATTATCCCGATAATTTCAAATTTGACTTGGTTATGTATGATTACACTTGTGGAGGGACTCTTCTGCCATACTTACATAAATTCAATTATCCACCTTTAATAGGAATATCACCTTTTCTAAATCCGCCTATTACTTCAGATATAGTCGGTGGGCATATGTATTCTGCGTATATTCCGTTTATTTTTACACAATATGATAATGATATGGGCTTTTTTGAGAGGCTTTCCAATACAGTCATATACTATTTTGACGCATTGTAAGTAAAGACAATAAAATAATTCTAAATATGTCTTAAATTGAAGGTTTTATTATCACAGAATCAGAAGGTATATATATACACCTTATATGGATAGACTCATTCGCTCATACAGTCTAAAAAATATTCCTCATCTCACCGATCTAGAGCAGCGTGCTGTTCTTGCACTAGTCAACACCCATCCAGCTGTGAACCATCCAGAACCTATACCTCCAAATGTAATTGAAGTTGGAGGACTTCATGTGGTAGATGCAAAACCATTGCAGAATGAAATTGAAATTTTTATTAATGAATCCATCAAAGGAGCGATTTTTGTGTCCTTGGGAACTAATATGAGATACAAATACCTAGGGTTCGCCAGAGCTAAAATATTTTTGGATGCCATGAGTCAGCTCCCTGAGTACAACTTTTTGTGGAAGTGTGACACGGATCTTGGATTTAAAATGCCTAAAAATGTGCTTTTACGATCCTTTTACCCACAACGAAATCTTTTAGGTATTCTGAAATTGAAAACTTATTTTTCTTTATCAAATCTTTCTTTTTGTAGGCCATCCAAATTTAAAAGCATTTGTGACTCATGGTGGTGGTTTAAGTACTCAAGAGGCTATTTGGCATGGTGTTCCAATGATCGGAATACCTTTATTTTTAGACCAACATGGTGTAAGTATTTTTTTATATATTTTAAAATAATAAATAAATAAATAAAATGTTGGAGGAAATGGACTATTATTATAATATATTATTATATTCATATCTAACTTACATTCTATAAAGTAGTCCTTACTTATATTCTTAATTTTCACTTCATTTTCCAGAACATACAGAGATCAATCAGCCTGGGAATCGCTGAAAAGATAGAGTATACCAATTTATCCGTAGATATTTTAAAGAACACGATTCTGAAAGTAACTGAGAATCCAAAGTATGCTGAAAATGCAAAAATTCTTTCGCGAAGATACCGGGATCAACCAATTAAACCACTTGATAACGCTGTTTGGTGGACTGAATATGTATTAAGGAATCCTCAACCAACTCACCTACATTCCCCTACAATTAAACTAGGATTTATTCGTTCAAATTCCTTAGACGTTATTTTCTTTCTTTTAATATTAATTTTTGCAGTATTGTGGTTATTATGTTTAGGTTTTAAAAACTGTCTCTGTAATCGAGCGAACAACATAAAAAAACACCAAGCTAAATCCTTGAAAAAAAATATATAAGTGTGTTGACAAAGCGATATTGTTCATTATAAATTATACGGTTTATTTTAATATACATAAAATGAATATACTATTGATAGGAAAATTGGTTTAGACGCTCGAAAAAGTAGATTTGTTAGAACTGTGTCTTAGCAAAGGGAGCAGATGAAGAATAGAAGGGAGCAGATGAAGAATGTATGTAGTATTTTTTTTAAAATCATGCTTTCGGCGTCCTTCTCTATCAGTTAATATTCATAAGCTATTGGAAAATTTGCAAACAATTTTAATAGCATATTTTTGAATGTGTCCACTTACAAAATACATAAAAAATAAAAATTGATTTTTTTCAAATTTTCAAACCAACGTAAGAGAAAGAAAAGTGAAACAATTTAAGAAAATGTTATATTTTTATGATTTTCGTACCAAGCCTAATAATAGTTTTTGCAACAAGATCACCTATTTTATTTCGCGCAATGAATTTTTTTGTTATATACACCTGCGGTCATAAAAACCGCACCACTTGAAATTCATATGAAAAAATTGAATAAAAGGATATCTACTTTTCCGAATGGAATGATTCTTTGCTATAATAATCAATAGTAACTCATAAACAGTTTGGTAGAATTTCATTTGCCTACTGCCTTTTTTTTGGAAGAAATAAATAAAAAAAGTTAGATTGTTGATTTTCATGCTTTATTATTATTTACTTGTTTATTACATTAATTATGACATTTGGGGATAATTTGGTATATTTTTATTTAAACATAGCTTACACATAATTTACATTGTATGTACAGTGTTCAGTACCGCGTTGCCCCTCCTTTTGCTGCAATAACCGCTTCGATCCTAGAAGGCATTGAGTCCACCAATATTCCAGTGATGTCATCTGTTATTTCGTTCTTCCACACAAGATCCAGTACTTGATTCAGCTTTGTTTTGCTCTCCGGTTTATGATCTGCTACTTTCCGTTTCATCACGTGCCACAGATGCTCAATTGGATTCAAATCGGGCGAATTCGCTGGCCAGTCTAGTCTCTGAATTCCAAGATCAGAAAATGTTTTCTGGAGCTGAAAAAAACATAAGAGGATAAATTCGTTTTTTATTAATTGTTTATGAAATAGACATTTGGCAGTTCATGTGCCATACTATCCTTACCGATTTGGCGCGATGGCAAGGCGCGGAATCATCTTGGAAAATTACTTCGTCAGTAAACGAAAGGTGCTCTTCAATGGCTGGTACCAAAAATTCGTTTATGACTTGCCCATACTTCTGAGCATTCATTGTTCCATCAACGAAGTGCAAAGGACCTAGGATGTAGAAAGAAAAGCATCCCCAGACCATTTGACTTTGAGGAAACTTCATTGTTTTAATCGTGCACTCTTCCTTAAATCTTTCTCCTGCTGAACGTCGCACGTATGGTAAATTGTCTGCGCACAACAAGTTGAATCTGCTTTCATCGGACCAAATCACACGTGGCCAATCTTCCTTCGTCCAATTTTCGTACTTCTTCGCCCATGCTAGACGAGCCGCCTTCATTTTCTTTGTCAACATGGGTTTTTTCGCTGGTCGTCTTCCATAAAGTCCTACCTCTCGTAACCTTCTACGGATTGTTTCGGCGCTAAGGTCGACTTGATGATGGTCCCTGAGCTCTGCCCTCATACGGACAGCGGTTTTAAAGCGATCCTTCAAAGACATCTGTCGTAAGGCCTGGTCCATCCTTGAATTTGTCTTCCGTTTTCTTCCAGATCCTTTCGTCCTCTCCAGAGGGTCCAAATTCTCCTTTTTCTTCATTAGGCGAACGATAGTTGAATGGCTGCACCCTATTGTAGCCGCTATCTGACGATACGACAGACCTTGGTCTTCCAATGTAAAAATTTTCACTTTTTCCTCTCGGGACAACTGCCTGTATTTTCCGGCCATTTCACTTTTATCACTTTATCTTATCACCACTTAGCTTAAACTGAATATCCTTTCACCGAAAGGGTTGCTTTTATACCCCCTTAGAGCAGGTCAAATAATTGCATCCCTTCCCCTACCCTACCTCCTACAATTATGTGCATTATTGAAACTACCTGGGTGGTGCGGTTTTTATGACCGCAGGTGTACATTCATTCTTTAGATTTTTCTGTATTATTACATAAAATTCATTCAGCATTGAAATAGTCCCAGCCCTCCGGTTTATCATAAATAAAATAAATGATTGATTCAAAATATGTCTTCGTAATTTGATTTAAAATGCGCTCCCGTTAATTTTGGTTATGTTTTATGACCAGGTATTTTGTGTTGTAATTATTTTAATTTTTTTCGTATATATGTACATAGGAACATACATATATTATTATTATATTTAAAAAAGATCACTAATTACTAACTTGCAAAGATAGGGCGCTAAGAAAGACAATCAACCTATCAATCAAGCTATCAAGTGCATAAGGACTGAAATGCTTTATTATCACTTTGAGAGCACTCCGAAAAGAATCTAGAAGGCAGATCACAGAATCTAGAAGTCATGATCAAAATTTGTTATATTCTGGTGTTATCTAATTTAGAATAACTTTTTTCTTTAATATATAAACTATAAACTGATTGCATCTTTGTATGTGTTTGAGTTATGTCATCCAACAAAAAGATAAACAACGTATGACATTGATCAGTGATCAGTGATCGCACAATTAATTGTTTATTAAATGCTGGCTTCTTGAGCACATGGTATCTACTTCAATAAATGAACACAATCATTTAACACATACATATGTGTCGATAATTCTATGTGTGTCATTAAAGGTTAAACGCGAAATCTCCGCGATTCAATTCACTCAGAAAATAAAGTAGCTTGCCGACACTGACGCTCGTTCATCGCGAGTATTATATCACTAAGTTTTTTTAGTATTTGCAATGATAAATTACCATTTTAATCTCGTTCTGTACTAACTTCGCGGTTTTAGTCTAGCGCAGTATTTCAGAAGCTTTAAAGTATTTCAGTGTAGCTACTGCAGAAATTCGTTATGGAACTTAATTTTAGACGAGTTATGCTTCTATTATTAATTGCTGTGATAAGCGGAAAAACTAATGGAGCTAATATCTTGGGATTGATGGGTACTGCTTCTCCCAGCCATCATATATGGTGCGTGTAATGTGAAATGTTTATTTTTAACACTTTCGTTACTGGTGTCTTGTGTGGAGAATGACATGAATTAAATTTACTTGACTGTAACCGTATAAAGATTATTATGTTAGATATTTTTAAGTGTACTTGAATGCTCAGTCTACTTACCTTAAACCAAAATGGAGTGAAAGTGTTAGACAAATAATTAAAATGTGCACTGATATGTTACAAAATATTTTGTCAAATGATTTAACTATTACATACTTAAGAAGATGTTGTTATGTTTTGATTTTTGTTGTCTGATGAGATTAAAAGTATAAATCCTGCTTAAATTTAAATTCTGTCGATGACGTCAGTTAGTAAACCAGATCCCTTAATTACTACGTAGAACGTAAGATAAAAAGCACCTACCTTTGTAAACTTAGTAGCGTTTTTATAAATATGATCAGATTAGAAAAAAGCAATAAAACAATGAATTATTTTAAGCTAATTCAATTCAAGATAACAAATAGAAACTATAGCCGATTATATTATCATGCTTAATTGTACCTCTGCTGTTTTTTTGTAATTCAAGATTAAATGCCTCTTTCAGCACAACGGTTAGTGGAGTTATGAAAATTTGTTCCGAGTTCTTTTAGAATTCAATATTAAACCTCAACTATGATAATATTTGTAATTAAGAAGGAACCTATCTACAATTCGCTTGATATTGTTATTTGAAATTTTCAGAAAAATCGATTTTTTTCTTTATTCTCATTTAGTAGGAAGTATGACCCTTGAGGAATATATTATTTTAAAATTTGGTGTTGGAATTTTCTACAACAAAATTTTACATTAATTTATTTACTTTTCTTTCTGTTAATTTCAGGAATAGTGTTTTAATGCACGAGCTCGCTGCTAGAGGTCACAACGTTACAATATTATCTGTTGATATACCCAAGAAAAGCGAAACAATTCCGAAAAATGTTCACTACATTCATCTGGAAAAAGTATATTCAAATTTGTATTCTTCGGACGTACCTATGAATATAACAGATTTCATCAGCACCTCTCTTATAACTAGCGTTACGAGTTTTTTTGAATTTTGCCACAATAATGGGAAAGCCGTTTGGGAATCAAATGGGCACGAAACACTTCGTAACTACCCAGATAATTTCAAATTTGACTTGGTCATATATGATTACACTTGTGGAGGAGCTCTGCTGCCATATGTACATAAATTCAATTATCCACCTCTAATAGGAGTCTCAGCTTTTCTAAATCCGCCGAATACTTTAGATTTAGTTGGAGGTCATATATACCCCGGATATGTTCCCTTTAGTTCTTCTCGATTTGATAGACAAATGAGTTTTTCCGAGAGACTGATTAATACAGCGATGTATTACTCTGATTTTATGTAAGTATTTTTTAAATTACAATTACAATTTGCCGTAACCACATGAAAAATTACAGACTTAGACGATATTCATTTGCACCAAAATTGGATTCCTTAGTCCGTTCATATTGGCAAGAAAATATTCCTAGTCTCACCGATTTGGAACAACGAACTGTTTTGGCGTTGGTCAACTCTCATCCTGCTGTAAACCATCCACAGCCTGTGCCTCCAAATGTGATCGAAGTTGGTGGACTTCAACTTGTAGATGCAAAGCCACTGCCGATGGATATTGAGAGTTTTGTAAATGGGGCCAAAAAAGGAGCAATTTTTGTATCTTTGGGAACCAATATGAAATATGAAGATCTTGGGCCCACAAGGGCTAAAATGTTTTTAGATGCTATGAGTCAGCTTCCTGAGTATAATTTTCTTTGGAAATCTGATATGAAGCCAGAGTTTGAAATTCCTAAAAATGTGCTTATTAAGCCATTTTTCCCACAACGAGATCTTTTAGGTATAAACTAAAAATATAAATTAACTTTTCATTTTTAATTATATTGTTTGAAATAGGTCATAAAAATTTGAAAGCTTTTGTAACTCATGCCGGTGGACTGAGTACGCAAGAGGCTGTTTGGTACGGTGTTCCAATGATCGGAATTCCATTATTTGTCGACCAACATGGCGTAAGTGTTGCATTACATTATTTTAATGATCAACTTTAAGAATAAACTTATGTCTTAAAGAATTATAAACCTCTCTCCAAAATGCATATTTCGAATATTTTACATGCTGATTAAGATAGTAATTATGTACAATACATATTTATAGAAAAAAAAAAAAAAATTTAGAATGAAACTATGCCATTGAAGTAAACTCAAATATTTTATTTTTCAGAATTTGCACAGATCGATGACATTAGGTGTTGCTGAAAAGATTGAATTTAATGATTTGTCTGTAAAAATCTTACGAGACACAATCCTTAAAGTAACTGAGGATCCAAAATATACTAAAAATATGAAACTTTATTCCCGTCGCTACCGAGATCGACCAATGAGGGCCCTTGATACTGCTGTGTGGTGGATTGAATATGTGTTGCGAAATCCTGAACCAACGCATTTACGTTCTCCTACTATCAAACTGGGATTTATGTGTTCAAATTCGTTAGATGTTATCTTCTTTATTTCAGTTATTATTATTGCAAGTGTTTGGTTATTATATTTCAGCTTAAAATGTTGCTTTTGTTCTCGGAAACAAAGCAGTCAGAAAAAAAATGTCAATTTGAATAAGAAAAATAAATAAATATGATAGAACTGATATGAAGTTAATATAAAACAAAATATTAATAAAGTGCAAATTGCACACAATGGCCGTGGTTCCATCAACATAAATCGACAAAAATGAAAATATTATAATAGTATTGAAATGAAATTGATCAAATTTTTAAAATGAATATGAATTTCCACTTCCTAACTCCTTTCACAAGTAAATAACTTTTCGGAGACATAATTTGTAGGGAGGGTAATAATCTTGATATAACTATGTAGTAGTTGATACTTAACTGCTTTACCCTGGTCGCCACTTTAGATGCAAAATGTATATACTTGGTATTATATACGAGTATATGGTACTTTGGCATAGTGTAGTATATGTTTCTGCTTAGGTAGGGAAACGGGCAGAGCGTCCTGAGCAGAAATTTTGAAATACTCGGCAAAGATCATGAAAACTTGAATTGAAAAAATTTATCTTTTCTGATAGAATAGAGCATTCAAGAAAAGTATGTATGTACTGTACCTACATATATGTATCTTGAATTGAATCAGTCAAATCTATAAATTTGTATATAAAATCGTATTAAGGAAATAAAAAAACAATAAAAAATCGCTTTCTAGTACTAGCAGAAATGATACTGATTATGAGACCAACAAATTGTTTTTAGAATTTCTGCCTGTTCACCCAAATACAAATTTCGTAGTTTTATAATTTAGAAAAATGCGATAAAAATTTTAAAACATCATTTGTAAGAAGCATATCTGTCCTCGGCAACAGCAGTAACAAATATGATTACATTTTGCTATATTTCTGCTTGTTTAATCTTTATCTACAAACATCTTTTTACAAATAAATTTATTGCCCTCATAAGATACTCTGTGTGCATTTGCGATGTCATCCCTCGACAAGATAAAAAACATAGAACATAATTGTAACTAATTGTTTTTTAATTAAATGCTGGTTTCTTTCTGCGGTGCTTGTACACAATAAATAAATACAATTAAACAGAATCATTTTAGAGACTAAAATATGTTTAGACAATTCCGAGTATCTCTTGTTAAAGTTAACCGCGAAATCTGTGCCATTCAATTCACTGAAAAAATTAAGTAGCTTGCAGACACTGAAACATGCGAGCATTATTTACATATATCAGTCAGGTTATTTGGTATTTGCAATGATAAATACATAGATATGGGTGAATATACGCTATTTGAATTCCAATGGTCCATAGCCAAATTTTATGTTAAACTTATTATATTATTGTTTCTGTATGCTTAAACATTAAAGAATATGGTCTTTTATTTGGTCCACAAAGTCTATTCACGATAACTGTTTAATTTAAGGCATTAATAGTTGAAAATAGTCATAAATATATACTCCCCTGGCCTCCCCATTACTAGATTTTAATGATTTTATGGCCAGATACTTTAAATACGTATGCCATTATGTTTTTTTAAAAAATGATCATATGCTTTTATAAACATCGAAACATATTTTATCAAAATACACTGTAAAAATATTTATTAATATAAAGAAAAATAACTTATTTTCATGTCATGTTACAATAATGTCACTTCATCTGGCGTAACTCAAAGAAGTAAAATTTAACTTAAAACCGCAAAGGTATGTTTTTGTCCTTGAACTACGCGCGTACAAAAGTGTGAAGTTAGAAGCAAGCTAACGACGTTGAGCAAAACTCCAATAATATTGCGTCAGTTTGCGATTCACTATATAAAAGCATGCTTGTGCCAGTCGTTGGTGTATTTCCCCTGGTAAGTCTATGTTTTTGTATTTTATAGTTACGAAATTGTATACTTGCACAATGCAATGTTTATTGTGTGTAGATGTCATGTATTACGTTAAACGGTGATCAGAAAAGCGAGTGATGTTGTTTTTGTAGGTTTTGTGCGATTTTGTCACTTCTCTGGCGTCACTCCTCTGGCATATTTCATAATTTATATATGTTTTATTTGATATGTGTCCCCTTTCTTAGCTAATAATCAATGACCTGTCAGTTCCCTGCTTTAATTTGTAACTACTCCGCCAATAGTGTCACTCCCCTGGTAACACATTTTCCTCTGGTGCTTATAAAACTCAAAAAAATAGAAAAATCTTCTGGCCTTCATCATTACAAATTTAAAAATAGTGTCAAATAGAGAAATTATCAATATTGAATGGAACAGATTACATTTCCTTCAGGGACACAAAAAAATCAAATACCGTATATTCACCCATATACCAATTTAGGCCTTTAAATTTAGTCTGTCCCAATTCTTCATATGCGCTGCAGCGTTTGAGCATCAATTCTGAATTGAGTGTAGTTATATTCTGAGATTTTAGTATGGCAGATCTTCTTAGAACAATTTTATTTCTTTTAATTGCTGTGATTAGCGAAAAGATTGATGGAGCTAATATTTTGGGATTGATGGGTATTACTTCGTCTAGCCATCACATATGGTGTGTTTAATGTGCACTATTAACTTAAATTCAAGAATAAACTCGTAGTTTTAATAAAAAAAAATTAAAGTGTTCTGTTTTCGAAAACTTTTGTTTTATTTTCGGAGCAGACCGGTTTCATTTTACAAAACTGTAGCCAAGTTCAGGGTTCTTTGTGATTTTTGGAAAATTCGGAAAATTTGAAAGTTATGAAAAATGACGGAAATTTTAAGAATTAAAAAGAAATCTAAATAATGAAAATAATTTAAAAAACTAGAAGTCCGTACAACAGCCGCCCAACGTGTAAGATTGGTAAATTAGGAATTTTATAAATACAATTGTTTTAAATATTAAATACTCGTAAGTAAAGTCTAATCTTAAAAACCTCTTCGCTATATGAATTTAAATCAAAATACTAGAAAATATAATCGCGTTCACGTAATTTTTATCATTTAGATCTGTTTAATCTCTTCAGTTTATATCATATCCAAATTTAATTTTTAGTTTCAGAGGGAAACTTTTTCTTATATATGTATGTATATGACATACATTACTTTCCGATGTGATTATTTTTACAAGGCCGTTGGATCTTGTGTGTACAATTTTACGATGATTAGAACAGTAATTGTATTTAAATTTAACGTTTTAATGCAAGTACACTGAGAAAAATTTGTATGGAGTTTAGAACAATAAAATGGTCAAGATGTCAATAATATTTGCAATATAGTAATATACTCCATAGTTATAGCTCTGGCATCCCTAAGATATATGAGAGAATATAGTTTTATAGTTCTGGAATCCGTAAGATATAGTCCATCGATATATATTTATGGTTCTACTTAAAACTTTCTTTCAGTGTACGTAAGTAGTAGATACATACTTAAATGTAGAACACAATGACCACAAAAAAAAATCATTGTTGAAATTTATTTATTTCAATGGAATTGATTACGAAAATATTGAGAGTTGTAGATAAGGATGGTAGTTGGAATTCATAGAATAAAAGCGTGCAACACTTTCTTGGTATTAGTTTTTATTAAAAGTCGAATATTTTCCGTATAATTGAAGTTTCATATTTGCATTAGTCTTTTTATTTGTAATTTCAGGAATAGTGTTTTAATGCACGAGCTTGCTCAAAAGGGTCACAACGTTACAATATTATCTGTTGATGTACCCAAGAAAACCGAAAAAGTTCCAAAAAACGTTCATTACATTTATCTGGAAAAAGTGTATTCGAATTTGTATTATTCAGACACGCCGCTCAATATGACTAATTACATCGGCATCTCTCTTATAACCACTGTTACCAGTTTCTTGGAATTTTGTTATGATAATGGGAAAGCCATTTGGGAATCAAATGGGCACGAAATACTTCGTAACTACCCAGATAATTTCAAATTTGACTTGGTCATATATGATTACACTTGTGGAGGAGCTCTGCTGCCATATGTACATAAATTCAATTATCCACCTCTAATAGGAGTCTCAGCTTTTCTGAATCCGCCGAATACTTTAGATATAGTTGGAGGACATTTATATCCTGCGTATGTTCCTTTCAGTTCCTCTCGATTTGACAGATATATGAGCTTCTCTGAAAGATTGCTTAATACAGTAATATATTACTCTGACTTCATGTGAGTAGGTATATTTTGTATTGCAAACCAAATATTAGAATAATAAATTTGCTATAACTATAATACATACTATTTTACAGATTTAGAAGATTTTCATTAACACCAAAATTGAACGCCTTAGTCCACTCATACTGGCAAGAAAATATTCCTAGTCTCATCGATTTGGAACAACGAACTGTTTTGGCGTTGGTCAACTCTCATCCTGCTGTAAATCATCCACAGCCTGTGCCTCCAAATATGATCGAAGTTGGCGGACTTCAACTTGTAGATGCAAAGCCACTGCCGAAGGATATTAAGAGTTTTGTAAATTGGGCCAAAAAAGGAGCAATTTTTGTATCTTTAGGAACCAATATGAAGTACAAAGATCTTGGACCAAGAAAGGCTAAAATGTTTTTAGATGCTATGAGTCAGCTTCCTGAGTATAATTTTCTTTGGAAATCTGATGTGAATCCAGAGTTTGAAATCCCTAACAATGTTCTTATTAAGCCATTTTTTCCACAACGAGATATTTTAGATATAAATTGAATATATAAATTAATATTTCATATTTTATTTAATGCTATCATATTATTTGAAATAGGTAATAAAAATTTGAAAGCATTTGTAACTCATGCCGGTGGTCTGAGTACGCAAGAGGCTGTTTGGTACGGTGTTCCAATGATCGGAATTCCATTATTTGATGACCAACATGGCGTAAGTGTTTTTTCAAATATATAATACATGAAAGTAATGTAAACTTTATGGGTGTAATGTGTGTGTGATTATTATTGATTATGATACAGCAAGCTCTTTAATACATTTACTGAATTACAAGAGAACAGAAGTTAATTTTCTTTTATTTTATTTACAGAATTTACATAGATCGACGTCAGTAGGCGTTGCTGAAAAGATTGAATTTAATGAATTTTCTGTAGACATTTTACGAGACACAATCCTTAAGGTAACTGAGGATCCAAAATATACTAAAACTATGAAACTCTATTCCCGTCGCTACCGAGATCGACCAATGAGGGCTCTTAATACTGCTGTGTGGTGGATTGAATATGTGTTGCGAAATCCTCAACCAACGCATTTACGTTCTCCTACCCTCAAACAGGGCTTTATTTGTTCAAATTCGTTAGATGTTATCTTCTTTATTTCAATTATTATTATTGCAAGTATTTGGTTCTTATATTTGAGCTTAAAATGTTGCTTTTGTTCTCGGGAACAACAAATTCAGAAAAGAAATGTTAATTTAAAGAAAAATAAATAAATATGATACTATAACAGTTGGGTGATATTAAATATCGGAATGTTTGCATTGTAAGAAAATAGAAAATAACGCTCCGATGTTATCGAAGTTAAGTGATTGGCATAGACGTGACTGTTAAAATTATTAAATTGTAGAATTCAAAGAGACTATAAGTTTGGTTCGACCTAATTTAAAATATGTAAAATTTGAGATATTTATTGGTGACGATTTTTTTAATTATGTATTCGAAATTGTAGCTCAATAGGTCTGAAGGCTTTTATTAATTTTTAAATTATTAATATAAATTTTACTCAAACCATTCTTGCCCACATTGCGAAATTATAAGAAGTTAAAAAGACCACATTTATCAAAGTTATTTTGTAATTATATTGTGAAACGATAGCAGTTAATCTCTTACATAGATACAAAGCTTCTCGTAATGAATAGAATTAATTTGTTAGAATACAACAAAAAGACTAATTTGAATGGGAATAGTAAAATTAGTCCAGTGCGAAGGGCTTGCCCGCTAAATTAGTTAGTTAAAGCGCCTTTGTCTCAATGAACAATACATAGTTTAGATTCTGTAAAAACAACCAATTACCTATCGCTTCTTTTATAGCAACTTGAATGTGATTAGTAATTCAACAACTATATACAATTAGTTTAAACAAACAAAGCGGTGTTTACCACCATTTATATCGTTCGGGAAACTTTTTCCAAGTTATAATGAACTCTATTCAACTGAAAGTCATGATCCGTGGATCAGCGGGGCAGTCTATCTATTTGCGATGAATTTAGCAAACATCTTAACAACCAATTGTATCGGTTTGCACAATGAGATTCTTTCTAGCTGCAGCAATTAGAATTGGCTACTTAAGGTGCTAAACAAACCGTAGGAATGCCATTGCCAAACCCAAGAACTCTGACCTCATCAGTTTCGTCCATTATTCGAGTTAGACAATAAATTCAAGTTGTTGAAACTTCCTACACTTAACATTGCGATCTGTGGCAGCGAAAGTGCTCGTCTAATCTTATTTTTGTGCCTACCTTCAAGGTTTAATTGTGAGTAGAGTACCTAATGAATTTGCATGCAGAGCTCTTGGATCGTGCTCTACGTTACGGAAAGTGGAACAAGATCAACAATTTCTGATTTTGCATGGTTTAATACTTCTTGAAGTCCGAAGAGTATGGCATTGACCTGTCCAATGCACCAACCCTTTTAGGTATCAAATTTTTGATAACTTTTTATTTCTCACTCATTGCCAATGTCCGTGGTTTTGCGGGTGACAGTGCTATTATTAAATTTGTGGTAAGTACCAAGTAACCTGATTACAGTCATTTCCTAATAAGTATCGCCCACGGCTCCAGTAGAACATCGCGGGACTCAAAACAAGAATTACATGGGCTGCCTTTGATATTTCGTAATTAAACCGTGCGGGCGGAGATACGAACAGGATCTTACTTACCAATAAAATTTTATGCCACCGAACTGGTTTTTGGGTTCATTTCCGTTTTCGCTAGACAAGAACAATTTAATACCGTGGAAATTGCCTTCGGCGTCATTTGTTTTATTTTATTTAATTAAATATGGATGGGGTAGATTATTTGGTTAACTTTTGAAGAACAACTCATTTATTTTAATTAGAGGATATCATCATAACATAACTAGAGATTATTTCTTACGATTAATGAATAGAAGACGTAGCGGACGTACATAGCTTTGGGATGTATACATATTATTTAAATAAATTATAGAGTAGGTTTGTGTAATTTTGAAGAAATAATTTTCTTATGCAATATTACTTCCATTAATCAAGTAGCAGGAATAAAAATATGCATACCTACAGTCGGCAGTGAGACTTTTTATAATTGGTGGACATTTTATCAATTTTTCAAGGTCATCAATGTTCAGATAATTTATTAGAATTGAGCCAAAATACATTGTCTCATAGTATGTTGCATTCTTTATACCGACGCGACGGTATATAATTTTGTAGAATTAAGTATGAATTAATATATATACATATGTATTTGAATTTACGTTTTATACCATAAAGAAAATATTTGAAGTTATGTAATATCTTTATATCTTTAAAAAATACATATTTTTCCGATTAATTTAATAATTTTTATTGATATAGTGCATATAATAAAATTCGGAACTTCTAAATTTAATAAGGTCTCTTTCATTGTAACCTAGACAACAGCCAAAACCTAAATATTAAGGTTGAGTAAGGTTGAGAGTAAAACCAAGTTTTACGTGCAAATTAAAATGTTTTAATTCATTTTTTTTACAATGAAACACAAAAATATTTTAATATAAACAATATAATATTAAAAAGAAATATAAAAATTATTTCTCGACGCTGTTTTACTTAAAAGCTTTAAATGAATTTAATGAAGGTAAGTCGTTAATATGGAAATAATATTATATGTATACGTATATAAAGTGAAAAGTAACAATAAATAACAACTGGCATAATTTATTTATATTTATTAAACCAGTTAAAATTACTCTCGGTAGCAGTTATCATTCAAACAATTCCGTTCTTTGCGTGTTCTCATACATATAAAGATGCTACTAAATATTTTATTATTGTAAATTGCCAAAATGTTTGTATGTGTAATGAAAACAAATGGATAAATAAATTACACGTTGTCAATAACAAATAAAGAACTTTTGAAAGTTCAATGGCTTTTGTTTTAAAATCGAAAAAACTGAAACGAAATTACGTTATATTTTGTTCTTCTTGAATAATACCAAATTTGATCAGTATGCTGGACATTGCCCCGCTAACATTTTCTGCTGAAGCAGAATTGCGCAATATTAAAAATAGTTTTCTTAATCATTAGAATAACGCACAACGCACAACAACAAGAAGATCAAAAACGGTTCTGTCTATCGGATCCGAAATCCTTTTAAGGCGGAACTGAGTTCTGAGTGTGGGAGAATTAACTGTAAGAACACTAAAGAATCTTTTAGTCGCTTCTTAAGTCATTCGCGAAGAATTTGCAAACTGCTTAATTGAGTGCAAAAAAAAGAAGATAACAAAAATCATTTGGCATTGAAAGAACTACGCACCTCCCACAGGTGCGGTTGCGTTGGATTCCGAGAAGATATAATTTCTCACCAAATCCAGGCGTTGATAATTTCCTAGATTTGCCCCGCAGCTTAAATATTCATAAAAGTTCGTAGAGGCTAGAAGACACGCTCCAGCCCACGGTCCGATGCCGCCTTATTAGTTTACTAATTTTTAACATTTTGGTGCATTTTCAGTTCCTCGTCGACGCCTTTACTTTTATTAGTCGTTGCATAGCGAATTGATGTGATATTTTTTTTATTTATATTGATAGCTCCTCGATATTTTGGTCCAGCCGGTTTATGCAGGTGGAAGAGCTTGACATTGGGGAGATTTAGGTGATGCGACTTATATAATCAGACTTTTTGGGAGGAATTTGGCTCACCAAATGTGCGTTTCTTGAAGGATTTCTTTTTTCATAAATGTTCGATTTAACGATAAATCACTCTGGCACTTTACCTAAACCGGCTGGTGTTTTCAAATTAATCTTGACCAGGTTTCATGGTCAATTGACAGGGAAATTTTGAACAAAAGTGTAATTGCCCATAGCGAGAGTATCATGGATTCTTCTTGGATGCTGAAACAAAATTTTTCCTTGAGCATACTTAAATTAGTTATTTTCTAATATGTTTATCTGTCGGCCTATTATAGAATTGTGATTAATCTTAAACTACAAATGCTAGTGGAAAAAAACCAAAAGACTTTCTGTTCTGTAATCTTATTGTAGAGTAATGTTTATGTTTCCCATACTAGTAGAATGACTTCCAAGAAATGAAGATAGATGTCATTTGTAGGGGCAATAGCAACAGTAACTGCGTTACATTCCAAAACGAACCTATTTCAAGATACTTTAAATTTGGTTTTTGGGGTGAAATATTAAATGTTTAAAATTCATCATGAAATGGCGCTTAATGGCTTTAACTGATTTAAGTTAAGTATTTTCATTGCAGGAATTAGAAACAAACAATTAATTAAGTCAGAAAAATATCGACCATGTTTTTATTAAGGAAGCATCAAACCTAAAATAATTCGAAAATGTGTTGTTGCAAAACAAAATATTTTTACAAATTAGTAATGATAATCTCCAAAACTACCAGTTCGAAAACCTGAAAAATTAGAATTCAGTACCTAGAATTTAAAACACTTCGACTCGTTAATGCAAAAGTATCATAAATAGAAAAAAAAATGCGAGAACTATATTTTGGCTTATTTAAACAAACTTAACTCATTTAAAACTTGGATTCTTCGAGCGAATATTTCTTTTAAAAGAATTAATGCTATGACAATGAAACTTAATAATTAATCGCAATACTTGAAGAAAGAAATACAAATACAAATAAAAATATATTTTATATTGCAAAAACAGTTAATAAAATAATCATATAAAATACATAAAACAGTATCACAGTAGTCGATAATCATAATGACATCACTATAACGAACTAATTCGATCAAAGAATTATTGTATAATTGTATTTAGTTATCTATTTTTTATATTAATTTGAAAGATATTGTTCGTCTATTAATTTCAAATCCAAATTTCGGAGTTCTACAAGGATTTTATTGCTGTTCTAAGGTTTGTTAAATCTAAAAGTATTTAGAAATATGTATTTACTTATTTTATTTCTTTTCGCTTCTGGGCCAAACTCGCTATATATGAAGATCTGCCAATGTTTTTTTTTTTAGACATGTGTATGTAGGTATAATGTGAAATTTTTTGAAATTGTTACTCTCTGCTTTCATACTTTGCTTGGGCTGCAGACTAATTTGGTTTATCTTCAGGTAGACGGTTTAATAAATTCAGTTTAAACAATTAATTGTTCTTTTCGGACCGAATCCGATTAAATTGAATGCTAATAAGCAAAGCAGTTATAAGATTCTGACTTTTTACGGGGCCTTTATTCTTGGCATGGAAGCTGACTTCTGGAATGAAATTTGTTCATTCTGAATGGTTGATTTAAAATTCTAGCGCAGGTTGCCAATTAGAAAAATTATTTGCCCGCATAACTTATGTCACAGATGGGCAAAGCGGATCGATGCGTTCTGTCTAAAAAAGGTGCTACATCGCGGTTCCGCCCACAGGGGTTTTATCATAAAAGTTTTTATGCGCCGCGCTTCTGGGGAAACGCGAGAACACTGAACTTTTAATCGGCGCCCAGCATTTAGCATTAGAACAAAACAAGATCATAGATAGAGGAACATTTCGCGCCCATTAACATAATGGGACCATTCACACCGAGGGCCGATCTCCGCCATCATCGTGATCTTCAGCATCTATTTGCATAAGATCGAGCGGAAATCCTCGCGCAGCAGGACACGAGACATTAATTTCGCATCGATTTTTCTAATAAATTATCTATTGTTGCGCGGTCTGCGCTGCAGTAGCCCTCTGTGGCGCTGCGGTGCGTGGTAGTGCCGCGATTGGCGGCGCGTAGGACTTGTTTGAGTGCGCGCTGCCGCGACGGTCGTTTTTCAGCGACTTCAATTGCGGTCCACGCGCACTTACTGGATCCATTTCGCGTCGGCAATGAGCGGCTCCAGCGTGGGCGGCCTACGGTCCAGCGAAAGAGGGCCTGACAACTGCCACTCAGCCACCAGGCCCCGGGGATAAGCTGCCCTCGGTTTTCTTGGCGAGTTATCCAATCGTCATAAGATTTCAATTGCGCGGCTCCAGGCGAAGTGGTGCTGCCGGCGATAAATTTGCCTCACAGGGAAATTTATCGATGGCAAAAAATTCAGTGGAACCGGGCAATACGTAGATCCACAGATCCATTCCACTCCACCTATGAGAGTGATTTTGGCGCGCTATGATTTCGGATGGATTTGTAGTTGCGTAATGAGTGTAGGAAAGATTTGGTCTGCTGAATGAGATGCAGCGCAGCCAGTCTTGCTGCACACTCGCTCTGAGTGGGTGAATTCATCACTGGAAGTTATAAAACTTCAATTAGAAAATATACCACAAAGCGGTCAAAACTGCAGGAAAACATTCATTTCGATATTATTATTATATACTGATTTAAATTTTTAATGTAGGACGTTCTAAGGCTTGGGTTTCTTCCACTTAGAAGCCAGCAGAAACGACACCGCAAAGCGATCGTAAAACATGTTCATGAAGCAATAACGGTTTTTAGTCAAAATAAATAACCTCGAAATTCCAACATTTTTCTATTAAGTAATACACGTTTAGAAAACGCTTTTCATAAAAGCAAACTTCACTTCCTTACTTATATCTTTGGGGTTGATATTGTACAAAGTTAAATTAACGTACATAAAAGTAAAATCAGGAAAGTTTTGTTCACCTTTTGTTTTGCGCAATCAAGCAAATAGTATGCTACAATATAATTTTAAATCTTATCCGAAGACTGTTTTTATTGTAATTTCTTTTCCCACAGATAGCAAACAGAAAAAGGAATGTTATCCTCATTATTCTGACCATAATTCAATTTTTGAGGAATAATTGTCTTCTCCAAAAAAAAAAAAGAGGTCCAAACTAACTATTCTGCCCAAATTCCTGCAGCTCAATCTCCTTTCTATCCTTCTATCCTATTTCCTTACCAAATTCTTCTTAGAGTTGGTGACACTGGTCGTGAGGCGATAATGTGTTCATGCTTGGAAATTAAATAGAGTAGGTGATACTATCGCGAGTCGACTGTGTGAATTAATAATTGAAACTTTCTACATCACATCAATATCCTTGAATTTTAAGGGAAGTTTTTGCCATAAAAATTAATTAATTAATGTACTTAAAGCAAAATATATTTTCAGTTTCATTTGTTTCTCAATAATAAAAATACCAAAACAATTCAGAAAAGCTCACAGTTAAAAATTCTTACTTCAAATATTTTATTTTTAGACCCTATATACTATATACATATATACTAATATATGTATATTTGAACATCATTGTCATTTTATTCTCTAGGTATGACAAAGAAGGAATACAATTATTTTTCGTTATTTTCTCTTAGTAAGAAAAAAATCCTTATAAAAGCGAATCGTTTTTAACGAATAGGTCACAGACATTTGTGTTTGGAATAAAAATTGCTTTTTTACAATGATTACTATTATTTTGAGAAAAAAGAAAACTATCTATTTCTTTTAACTTTCTTAACCAGATCATGAACAGAATATGAAATAGTTTTTTAGTGGCACATGACTTCGAATTTTAAAATACAGAAAATTTGGTTATTTCAATATACCTTTTTGCAAAGTTAATTCATAAAAACTTAAAATATATTTATTTACAATTGTTAAACATTAAATATATGTTATAAATAGGGTAATCCTTTCAACATATCATATTTTGTTGTAATTACGTTTCACGTAATACAATCTGTCTGTCATTTCACATGACGAATGGTTTTGTCATGACTAATGAAGGGAAAAGGTAAAATATGTAAAGATTCAAACACCTTCAGGGAAATAAATGTTATTTAGTAGACACGTCTCGGTCGAATATGGTAATAGCCTCACGTGCAGTGAATTTTTATTTAAAACTGATAAAATCCACAAGATTCTGATTTATTCAGGAGTATCTTAAAATTGTGAATGCAATGCAAACAAAATTAAAATTCATTTCATTCATTTAATTCAGTGAGAACTGATTAGGATTTGTGCGTTCAATTAGCAGTCCGATTGGAAAAAAGGATTGCGTTTATTAACTTATTCATAATGAATGCGTTCTTAGAATGAAAGAGTTTGCAATACGACTGTCAAGTTCAATCGAGCATGCATATTAAGAAATATGTTTAAAAATAAATATACATAACAAATTCGATTAGGGAAAATAAATAAGTTTTGCCTTTGAATTAAAGATATACTGTATATCTACCTATTCGATTGCTATATGAAATATTTACATTCGAATTACATAAATGATTTTCATGTTTAAAGTAACCTTAGAACAGTTTGCCATGATGCATTGTTTTAAACTACTAAAAATAAATTAATAGTTAATATTCTCGAATCCGTTCGAATGGAATCGAAAAACGCTTACAAACAAAAGCACTTTTTGGAAAAAAATTCCTTACTAAAATTTGCTACAATTCTCAAAAATTGATTTTATTTTAGTTATCTTTTTTTTTCGCACATAACTTTAAAATAATTTAATTGGATTTTTCTATCGGATTGTTTTAACTACTTTGAACGAAAAACTTAATTGAAGTCAAAGGTAAACTGAAATGAATTTGGTAAGAAATTAGAAAAGGAATCAATTCAAATGGGGCTTTTGTAAGCTCTTTTCAATTCGAACGGATTCAAAAAAAGCGGTCAAAAGCATATGGGGCCATGTTTAGTGTAGGGTACCGTAGAGACCATAAACGATACAATGCTAAATAAAATAATAATGTATATATACAGACATACACATATATAATAAATACATACCTACATGAACATATCCATATTTGGAAATGCACAAAGAGACACACATACACCATACACATATAAACGCGCGCGTGTTTTTTCCCGAACAGTTGTTTGAGTCCAAATAAGCATAACTTGATCGGCTATATCTCATAAACTATTTGACTATTATTTTTAAAAGCAATTTCTATCTAAGTGCTAGTATGCTAGATTTTTTTCCGAAATTGGGTCAGGGTGATAAGTTGACCGACACAAACCTAATCGAAAATAGCCACTTTGGAGTCGAATAATTTTGAAAAATTTTGATTTTAGGAAACCTTATAATAATTTTATATTCCCTTTTCAACGATACCTCACTCGATGGTGTAAGTAAACTTTTTTTTTTCACCACCACTTTCCATGTAGGGAAAGTAGCTTTAAATTTATGTTTTCCAAAATGTTAATACATATATTTGTAGCGGGTATAATTATCTATGCGTGTACCAAGTTTCAGCGCTATAGTCCTAATATATAATTTCTGAATAAAATGACTGTGGCATATAGACAGACGGACGGACATGGCGAAATTATAAGGATTCCTTATTTTGCTACGGAACCCTAAAAGAGCCCAATAAATATAAGAACTAATCATAATATTTTTAACCTGAAAGGTTGAATAAATGCTAACATATGTATGATACATACCAAAAATTCAGAGAATCTGCTGCACTCCTTAGTGACAGTGACCACTAAACTGAGGCAGCCTGAGGTCAATCTTCCAAATAGTTGGCATTCGTAACAACTTGACGATTATTATTGTGGTTGGGTTCAGACAACCCGACCAACCAGTCTCATTAAGAGTTTTTATTGACTTCCTTTAAGGCAAACTGATCAACAGAAGAATTAAATTTTAGTCTACTACAAAAAAGTAATTTGAAAGGATTAACATGTTAATTGCCGCATTTCCACCCACAATCAATCTATTTTTTGTTCCCAATAAACAGAGCCTTTGTTGGTTGGTTAACATCAATTTACTTGAAGTCAGAGAGACAACCAAAGGCAAACTTGGTAAACGAAAATTGTACTTCCTTGTAAAAAACGTAGAAAAGTTCAGCATCCCCCGTACCGGCGTTTTGAGGCAAAAACAATCTTTAACGCCCCTCGGTTCAATTATCGGAGCAAAAGCGACAACTGAAACCTCTAACCGTTGCGTTGGGTAAATATTTGTTTCAGACACTGTTCGATAATTTGTAATCATTGCCTCCGCGGGGCTCGATGGTGTCAATAAGCCGCGCCGCTGCGACACCCACCCACTTTCCGCCATATGCGTGCGAATTTCGCTCGTCACAACTTCCTCAAGCCTCTGCGGCGAACGCGTCTTGAGACGCTGTTGGTTTCTACTTCTACTATAGTTTTATACTACGAAGCCGATCTCTTAAGTGCGATCGAAGAGAAAGAAACCCAATCCGATCGCGATCTTCACCTCTACATATACCTGGCTGGCTGCGGCTTCCTCGTTAAGACCTAAGACAACGCTCCGTGTGTCAATTTAAAATCGCGCGCGCACAGCGATTATTTTAGCTGCGGACGCAAGCGTTTTTCCTCCGAGTGGGAAATCCAGCAACTTGCGACTTACCACAGTCAGCCGCTGCAGCCGTCTTTAGTGGCCACTTAGCCAGCTTCGAAGTTAGACGTGACTGTCTTAGGAGACACCGCTCGGGACGTTGCGATAGACACACTTATGCTGGGCACTTATTTTTGCTCGGCGTTTGCAATTTTCGCGTGATCTCTAACTTGCAGCCTCCATCCATTCTCCGGTCTGCGGTCGTGTGTAATGCGAGCGACCTGAAACTCCCTGCTAATTAAAATTAAAAACTGTCACCGGACACTGGTGCACCACGATATCGATTCGAAACGGTCACCAGATAATGTGAAATCGCGATTTTGCGGCATTAAGCAATCCCCGAGAATTTTCGAGCTTTTCCAGTGTTCACGATCCGTTCTATGTGGAGTTGAAAAATTAGTGCAAGTTACGTGATAGTTGGAAAAATTTTTAAATTCCAGGTTCTGAACACTTTCGCGATCCGAAACAGGAGCACCGCACCATGGCCATGGCCGCTCAGATGTGGATATTTGGCATATTTCTGGTGAGTAGTTGTATAGTTTAAATAGTAAAACTAAATTAAAACCTATAGTATAACCTCAAAAGACTGCGGTTTTTCAGTGACAGTTTTAAACAAGAAATACCTAAATCTAAAATATAAAATTTTTATAAACGAAAAAGAAATTGCACATATAAAAAATAATGTGTCGAATTTTCAGCCATATCGATTGGATAGTTTTTATGTTATCGTTCCTGGCAACTGAAAGAAGTGTTTTTGTGTCCGTTTTTATTTAAAAAGACTTTGCAAAACTTGAACTATTGGGGAATTATTTTCTTACCTGTACTATATAAGAAAATTAAAAGCGTAAAATTTTTATAATTCTTTAATCTATTTATAGATTTTATTTTCCTCTTTTGAGAGTATCAATTATAACTTAGTTTATTTTAACTGCACTAACAAAAATTGGAGAACACTAATGAAATTACATATATGTATGTACCTACTGGATTTTTAAAATTATTTTAAACGAAAAATTCAAGTAAACTGATTCAGTGCTCACAACAAAATCAAAATCAGCTTCAAATTAAAATATAAGCTAATCAAAATTTAGGTATTTCAAAGTAAATGTCGTAAATAACAAATTTATTCATTTCAAACCATTTCAATTCCAAATACAGCCTTGCAATTAATTTCATTTCGATTTAGAATTTTCGGATTTTGTATTTAAGAAAAATGAATTCTGCATACAGTCGATTTTGAAAGTGGAATTGTTTTAATAAATTCTACTATTTTAGATATGATTAACGATAAATTCGGTTCGGTTGCACTGGCTATTTTGATGATTGATAATAATTAAGAGTATAAAGTATCTTGGGACTTCGTTACAATAAAAAATTTGAAAAGATTATTTCAGGAGCTAATGATTTTGGCTTTCCAATGATTCATATTTTTTATTATAATATTTCATATTTAGACGAATATCTTGAAATACAGCGTAGAGTATTTCATAATTTTATACACTAGCCTAAAATGTAGCACCACTTTTTATAATACTGTTATACATATCTACATAATATGCGATAATATTTCTGAATAAATATCTAATACTAATCTGCATAATGATGATGTACATTTATATCATGTTGGTGTTTACGCATTGACAAATTGCAATAAACTGTAATTACGGGGGATTTATGAATGTATATTTGGGGTGCTTTTAAAATAATTTCATTGCAGGGCTAATATTAACAATTTCTTTATAAATGGGTCCGACTCTAGCTAGTAAACCACGTCAGCAGGTTCACAAATAGTTGTCGAGTTATGACATGTGGCTAACCGCAGGCCGTTGCATAAGTGATATGGCGATGGCTAATAGAATCGTATAACACCTGCATTCCTCTGATAATGATTCAAGCGATATTTGCAGTATCACTCCTCGATCTTGGTGGAAGACGATGTTCGCCGTAACTCACAGTGTCAGGGCTTATTTTGTTGTGTAGTACTCGCTATTGCGCCTCCTCTGTAGGTTTTCCGAATAAACGCAAACGCAAATGAGGCGGCAGATATGTACCATAGATTACTTGAACGCAAAACACAAAGGTAGAGGCGCGACAAAAAGTCGAAAAGTCGTTTCACTCCAAACAAGGCAACTTTATGTAACTGATTTTGACCTTAACTGGAGAACAATGCGCGTAATTAAAAACGTCTCGTTTAAGGCGCCCTCAACAGGCCACGGCTACGACACCCTGTGTATCTTTTTCGACATTCTACAAGATATCTTTCGCCGCTAATTGTATAGTTTTCACTATTGGTGGCGACTTAAAACCAATATTTAAAAAACAACAACGACTTCTCCACACGTTTAATGGTTATAATAAGGCATACTGGTAAGAATAGTTTTATGAAAATTATTACTTTTTCTTCTTAGACAGAGCAATCATGTATAAAATTAACTTACAATTTAAAATTTGCAATAAAGTTGATATCTACTAAAACATACTGGGACTCATTATATTTTTAATATTAAGATTGCTGTAAATAATTTAATATACATGCATTACATACACGAATTAAATGGAAAAATTATGGAAATTCTTTTGAGTTGGGGACTTAATTTTTTTAATATTGGTGCATTATTAAAGAGAAAACCAAAGGGTTTTGTTACAGAAGTAGATTTAATTTGACTGTACCCTGTACGTGTTTAGTTTTAAAAATATCTATAGTTTCTAAAACAGATTTGGATATTTTCCAATTTCCGTTCATTCTCTAAAGATTTATCAATTTTCTTGTAATATATTATACTTCAATTAAAAATTAAAATACTGTGAAAACGCCTTAAAGTTCAGAAGCTAAACTGCAAAATCTGTTTTTTAATTTCAGCATGTTTTTTGAGGCCGCAAAGTGACACCACACTATGTAAATCAGAGCTATAATCATGGCTAACGTTTACGCTAAGAATTGTTTCGTTGCGGCCGGCGTCTTTGATAAATTTAATAACCCCACCGAACCTTGTTGATGCGTATTTCAAACGGCAATTAAATTTATTGCTAGAACCCATACGCATTGTGTAGGTCAATGTATCTTCACTTTATAGCGTTTTTTGTTGCATTACAAAAACAACTCTCCCAACAATATCTAAGAACTTTAAATTCCCATAAAGGTGTGAACAAAATAAATTTTATAACTCCTTGTCTTGTATGTTTTTAAAATCAACAAACTACGTGTTTGTGAAATTTATTCTCAATTTCGAATCGTACCCATGGATGGGGGAAAGAAACTTCCTACTTAAATATTTTTGCGCCTCATTTGAATCTACACTCCGAAAACTGGGGTCATTTACATCCGGGGCGATTTTCTTGAACTGTAGACAAGCACAAAAATGCGATCCATCTGCTGAAAATCTTCCACAATACTCGCTTGTTTACGTTGGATATGATACTATATTTATATTACATATAGGTTAACATTTTCTGCAAAAATAACTATTATAAAATTTTCAGTCTAAGTAAATTACAACAAATTACAGCAAAACTTTATTTAGACTTAAACTATTATTCAAAACAAAAAAAAAAGCTATTCCAAATAACACACAACCTAATTTCATTTCAATAAAATTGTTTTGATATCTTCTGCAAATTTCAACTAATTATAAACAAAAATTGTTGGAATAAACAAATAAAAAGTAAACGCGTTTATTCAACTAGTCCACGGGATAAATATCGAAGAAATTGAAATGTTGTTTTGAAATATAGTATTTTCTTAAATTATTTTTAGTACTCTTGTAGAATTATTTGCAGAAATGTATTACTTTACAAAACTTTAAAGATAATTAAATATCTCGGAAAGTAAAAGAGACTAAAAGATGCAAGAAAAAAAATTTGAAATTATCTATATTTTGAAAAATGTTAAAACCAATTAATTAACTTTAAATAGTTGAATAAGAACTTCTGCAAAATTTAATATAAATAATATAATAAATATTTTCTGTTAAAGAATAAGGTTAAAAGTTAAAGCTAGTCTGTGTTTTATAATTATCTAATAAATATTTTTATTTAAAAATTTGCAAAATTATTAAAATATTAAATCATTAATCATAACTACACGATAATTTACAATTTTTATTTTTATTATTGCAAAGCAACTTTAAAATTGAATGAGATTAAAACATAATCTGTTTTAAAATAAAATAACTTACCTTTCAATGCTCAATACAATACATGCGGAAATCAATACCGTACAAAAGTAATACTTAAACTGAACAATTTGAATTCAACAAATACTGGAAAAATATTATAATAGAACCTTTTCTTCTCTATAAATTATGAATAGAATTATACTTTTGCCTTAATGTCTTTTGGGCCTTATCAGACTTGATATACGTCGTGGCATATATGTACATACATATTTTATTATATGTTTGCCAAAATTTAGAAATTTGGAAAGGAACAAGAAGGAATAATTATGGTAATAATTAATAGAAGTTATAAGAATACAACGTGAAACTATGTATAATGCTTTAAATTTTTATAAAATAAGAACATGGTCCTATAATTTTAAACAGTAGTTGTTGTTCAAATTGACCCTGTATGTATGTATGTATTTTTAAATGAACGTTTCTACAACATTTTATTAAAATCCTTCAGGGGGCGTGAAGCTCGGTTTAATCCCATATTTTATATTTCTTTAAAACTCCATGTATACGCCATGTTATATACATATGTATGTAGATAAATCAAAAGAAATTCACCCAGTAAATCATTTTTCATCCAAACTCGAAGTGCCTCGCCTGCGTTAGCGCCGACGCGATGGCGGACGTTCGGCTACGGCACGACTTGATTTGGGTCAGTGATTCTCGAGGGAAATGGACACCTACAGCCGGCGGCGGAGCGATATGCAAAGACGTTCCGGCAATTTTGAATAGATGGCCATAGGCTTGTGAAACTGCAAATTGAGCGATTTCATCGTGCTGTCGCGATCTCGTAAATTGCAAATTGCGACGCGTCAGTTTTGGTGCTTCACCTGGCGCTTGGTACGCGCGGTGACTTGGGAGGCCTTTTCAATTATCCAGCGGCAGCGCGTCTACCACAATGGGCGTGAGGTCACGGCGAAGAACCGACAATGCGTCTTTATCCGAAATCCAGTGGATTGGAACCTCTGATGGCAGTGTGGATCTCTTCACTCCGGGCACTTCGATAGCCGTCATTTAACTCAGCCACCTCATCGTGTGGCGCAAGAGTGCATCTTCAGTTTTAATGGATTGTGCTAATTTTATGACGATGTTTCTTCGACGTCCGCAGAGCACTACCGAGGATTAAGTTCTGATCTCAGCCGGATAGCTGCTTGAGGGCAATTTAATTGTCTTTATGGGAAATTGCCCAACTTTCTTGCTAATAAAGCTATTCTAGGATCTTGATGCGACCTTAACTGCTTCAGCAATTTTACACTTTGTTTATTTGAAATATTTTTCGTTACGCGACCTTGTCTAACAAGACTTGATCAAACATTCATCTGATCTGGTCATGAGTGTGATTTAGTTAGTTAGAGCTGCTGCCGTGTCGTCAGTTTAATGAAATCAAAATTTAATTTTCTAAATCTAGATCTCCATGAAAAAGCGACAACTCATAAAACTCAAGCTCTAGTTAGAATTATTTAAGCGAAAATGCTATTTGTTTTATTGAATCTATTAGAGAAAAAAGGTTAGGCGATGGGTGCGTTAAGGCCTCTTTTCTAATAATTCATACTGAATAAAATATATTTAATAGAAAAGACCTTCATACATATCGATATATAGTCTGTTGTAAAAAACTTAAATCTTCAAAAAATTTCATTTAAAGAAAGTTAACTCATAAAAGATTTAATAATGTTTTATTAATGCAATGTGTTTTGGAAAAATGGTTATAATATTTTAACTCTTCAAAGCATGACATTCGGATTCGAATATTCTAAAGCTTTGTTCCGATTTAAAAAATTAGCTCTCGAAATAACATAAATAAGTGCAAAAAAATTTTTTTAAGAATCTAATAAAACAGCTACACAATAGCTTGACATATTCAGTCCCACCCAAAATAGCCTCATGAAATTTATATTCTCATTCATTTTTAAAATGAACCGCCCACATATTTTTAAACATCATTATCAAATATTATATAATATGAAATATTTACATATTTTAATAGACTTACTTACCTTTCGAAAAAATTGTTTATATTAAATTCATTCAAGAAATACAACCTTTCGGGTATGGGAAATGCAAAGCGAAAGCAGTTAAGAGGTGTAAATTATTTTATCTTCTATAAGGTCATCGGGTCTAGGTGTGATTTATAGTCCTTACCAATCAATATAATCGATTTTATGATGTATATCAAGAAGCAATTTCCTGTTTTGGAATCGTATATATGCATATCAAATTAAGTATTCCTTTTGACATGAAATGAACAACTATTGAAGTCACTTGAGGACAATAAACCATAACAAACGCTTAGCTGACAATGTCGGAAGTTATTTTAAAGTATTAACGGCTATTAACCAAGCACCAAGAAGGTAAAACTATCGCCTTAAGACTTGTGTAGTTCAAATCTTCAGGGAATGTCCAACTTTCACTTTCGTTGCATTCGACCACTCAACCGCTCCATATCATTCCGTCGGCGCCACCGCGATCATCACGATCACTTCGAACAAGAAAAATCAATGAGCCGCAGTGCGCCCATTCAACTGCATTTTAATAACGCCCGCAGCCACGTTACGATTTTTGTAATCGCAACAAAAAACGAGGCACGGAAGCGGCTTTAAATTTACCATTCATTCACATTGGAATTTTCGCCTTTTTTTCCAACAATATCTTCAGGGGACAGGTTGTCTGAATTTACGTCAAGATTTGCAGACGATTATATTTGGTAATATTTCTACTTTTCGCCGAATGAATACGCCACTCCTTTGGTATTAAATGAGCTTTTTATTTTTATGGCCAGGGTGCAGACTTTCATTTAAATATTATAAAATTGTGTGAAAGGAGAATTGATTTTAAATCGATCACAGTGATTTAACCCATGAAATTGAGATTAGGAAATTTGCAAGATAACAACCGGAACTGCTATCGTATCCGAAAGAGAACGATTACCTAAAACTAATTCGAAATCGTACTGGCCTCAACATATCTAGCAATGTATATGTTTCGATTTGTTTTTTGCAATTTTAAAAAATTTCCAACCTTGACTGCAATTTTCGGGTACATTGGACAAATTCGTTTTTCATCTAATTTTTTTTTTCCCAACTTTAAACCTATCCGCTTAAAAAGGAAGCATTACAAAACCTTAACCCAGAGGTCATCATGATAATTGACCAAATGAACGTAAGCGACCAAATTAAGAACTGGGTTACTGGGAACCCGGCAATCACGATCACGACGAAATTACTTTCTCAACACGGCGCGCAATTTGTTTAGCAAAGCCCAGAATCAAAGAAAGTCGTGAACCATTTTGTTGGCGTTGTGACAAACCCTCATTAATAAAATCGAATGAATTGTTAGGTAGCTCGACTTAACCGAAAACCCGTGATCACCCTTGAGTACGTACCGCCGTTGATTTTGTCGATCTTTTGCGATTTCCTGTGGCACGATCTCTTTGCGCTGCTGGAGGCTGGTTGAGAAAATTTCGTAGATTAACGAAAAAATAAAGTTCCATTCATGGCGGTATAGCCGTTTTGGGAATGTACAAGAAATTTCTTTTAGTCGGTTACATAATTAATCACTGTATGCCGCGAATCATTTCTTCAACTGTCTTATTGCTAATTGCCAAATGAAATTGCACGTCGTGTTGAGCGTTCGCTTCTTTGGGCTTTTTCTCCAGGCTCAAGTTTACTATAATTTTTAAAAAGGTAAAAACAACATTAACTGGAAGGTTTGGTTTATGCTTTTTTGGTGAAAAGCATTCGAAAACGAAGAAACCTTGGGCGCATTTTGCAATCACAGATGATGGTGTCAATGCACTAAAGAAAACAAGTTCTGGAAAAAAAACTTGGTGGTCGAGCTCAATACAGAAATCGAAAGTAAATTCGGCTCTTTTCCTTTTTAATCGATTTTAGCTGTAGGCACTTTCATGTAAAATTAATTTTACGGCAAACCAAACTGGCACTTCCGCTCATATGAAGTACCTATCTGTAAATTTTCAAAATATTAAAAATGTATAAAAGCCATAAGTTTATATTTTGGAACTCCGACATATGATTTCTGACCAAATTAAGCCAGTGACTTAGCCTATCCGTAGTGTAGGATCGATGTACAGACTCAAACACACTATGAGAACTATTCTTAAATTTAGAATATTAAAAAAAAATGAAAAAAAATATATATTTGGGGAATATTTTGAGGGTGTAAAGGTAAAACTGAAAACTTTACCAATTTTTCCCGTGTTAAACGGAGCTCACGAGCAAAAAATCTGTTTCCGCCTGAATTCAGACTACTTTCCATTCGTTTCCTGATTGCCAAAATTGGTAAATTTTTCGGTCTGTACAGTGATTATTTTGATATACAGAATCGATTTCCATCAAAGCTTCGATTTTTGGATCATTCAATAGTTTTTTCTCTGCGAACTACAAAAAACCAAGAGGAAGTAAAGCATCTTTTTGATAATAAAAAAAAAAAAAAAACGATGGATTACAATCCCGCTGAAAGTCGAATTACGTCGCCTTCATTGAAAAAATTATTGACATGAAAAATATGCGATCACACCTGACGTGGGCGAAAAGTCCTGCTGGCATCGCGGAATGTGCTCCAATAACTCATTTCCATATGTTGGAATTCGTCTGCGATTTTTGCAGACGCGATTTTGCTGAAATGGAAAGTGATTCCGAAGCGTCTCGGAAGGTGTGGCATTTTTTGCTTAATAGCAATAATTTACCAAAAATGTCCGCATGACATGGATTTTGTAACAGGGGAAGTGCCCGTAAAATCTTTGATCGGATGAGGTGATTTGTCATACCTGCGGAACGCACATGCCATCACTCAGTTTTGGTTCGCTGAGAAGATGAAGAGCCGGCCGAGCAATGAATAATTCAAAAGTGATATAACGCCGCTTCAGCCGTGTTTATGCCCCTCAAATAGTTTTACCGTGAGCAAGGCTGCATTATGTAAATTCCAAAAATGCGTTCGCACGACGTGCATATGGTGCACTGCAACCGGTTCCAATAATAGCAAAGTTTAATAGACGATTGAATCAACTCCAACCGCGTTATGCAAGTTATCTAGTCCAACTGTTATGCCATCATAGTCTAACAGACTACGACATATCTGATTTTCTATTTCGTATATTTGTCATATTCTTAATTTCGAAATTTAAAATAGTTAAAACCACTCTATTAATTAACAAAATATTAAAACCACACTACGAAGATGCAAGTCAAATTGGAGAGAAAGAAAACCAGTTTAGTTTTGTGTTAATCTAATGGTGACGAAAGAATTCAAAAGTCCTTTCATTCAATATAGAAAGAAAAATAATTACATTTTAATAACTCAGTCGAGGTTATCATAATTTATAAAAGTAACTTAAAGCTTGAAAGCAAAAAGTTTCAATACAATATGATGACACAATGCATCGAACTCATTAGTGGACTTACAACGAACTCACTTACACTTTAAGTGTTGCATCCAACTATACCTTAAAACTTTTTATTATTAGCCATAAACTAGTCCTATAAATTATAGTAAGCTGTTAAAAATGTAATTATGCGTCTTCTTATAGTCAATAAAAAGACTTTAATGTCACCATCAAACCACTAGAAAATTCTCTTGGATTTCTTCTTTTTTACTTGTCGGACTTGCATCGATTTTTCGTTTTAACTTTTTATTTATCGATTTCATTTAAATTATTATTTATATTTTGTTTTAACTTTAGAAAGTTATTTTCTCAGTATAATAAAAGAAATGACGTGTTCTTAAACTTGTTTGAAATTTATTCATCAATTCCCTTTGATATCCATCTCGATAAATTTAAAATTAAAAAAATTATAATAATAATAAAAATTGAAGCAATTTCAACGCTACTATTTATAGTATTGCATCTTAATATTTTAGTAGAATTAATGAGGTACGAGCAATTTTAGTAAAGTTTTGCATCAAAAAGCTATTATTTGAAACCTATCATTTCGAATTTTCAAAATTGAGCATCAAATTTAAAATCAATAAATTTTTATAAAATTTCGATATAATGCAGTATTCAGAGACTGCCGTTTTTAATTTTCAATTATACGCAGCATGATTAGTGTAGTAACATAATTTTGGAATTATTATACCTTTTCTAACCTTCGTACAAAACGAAATTCGATACAAAAGTAATACATATGTATATTAGGTACAAGATCTCAATTTCATAAAAAATATTAGTTGAATTTAAAATTTTCTCAGGAATACGAAAAGCAAAACATAGGCAATATTTTCTTAAATTGTAAAAACACTTTTGTAGTGGTATAATATAAAACCTTAGCCCTTCAAACCCAGAAAAAAAAAACAAATATTCCCACACTCGTTGGACTAAAATGAATCACGTAATTTAAAACTGAATTCGAGCCCCCAATTGCGGCAGTCACTAAGAAGCAGCAGAAACTAAAGAGGAATGCGCAGTCACAGGGTCATGGAGTTGAGCAAGCTAAGTGCGCTATAATACAGTAATTAATATGAAAAATCACAGGTGACCCTGTAAAATGATAAAGAGCTCAAGATGTCACACTGAACTAATTACCCAGAATGATGCATAATTCAACAGCCGATAGTCGTTAGCGATGCCACCGCGAATGAGTGCAACCAGCGAATAATCACGAGTCATGCCAAGAAGATGCCATGAATCACGCCGCAATTGTCGGAATGAATCTTAAATCGTCTTCCCGATTTGGACTTGGGAAGCGCATTTTGTCAGCTGAGATGCACTTAAACCATTTAGCAGATAAATGCGAGGAGTCGTTGAAAACACCGCGGAGTCGCGGTGCGCAAACGGCGACGTCGGAAAATTGGCAAAGACTCATTTGTATGACATAAGATCGTTGTTGACACGTTTTACGATGAAAATCACTTCAAGATCAATGCGGCGAAAATGTGCACAGGGCGCGGGCGTTTTGCTATGTTATGCATTTGGAATTAAAGTGGGCTTTAATAATAACTTCCTGATCGAAACATTCTAGGGGAATACTCGTTTATTTCTTTTTGGCATCCTTAAAGGTCAGATTAACGTCGTACTTTTGATATACAAATATATCTTTTGGAATATAGTCGAAGGGAACTGGCCATACGTGGAATTCATAGTCGTCGTACTTTTGAACTTCTGAGCTTAAATTAAGATATTCCTCCAACGAAGGTAATTCTTTAGATGGCAAAACTATGTCCATAACCAACATGTTCGGTATACTAAAATCTAAGTCTGAAGACAATGTTTCGAATGCAGCAGACCCACCTAAGGACATAAGTAAAGTAAAATGTTCTAAAATGTTCAAAACTAATATTATTACCATTTTCTATTTCATCTGCCAACAGTTGACACATTTTATGAAGGTCACGTATTATTATAGAATTGTTTGCCTTTATATCGGCTATGTCTAAAGATAACGTACCCGCTTGGTCTGGAGGAATAACCGCGCGCCACACAATTCTGTCAAAAAATAACTATAATATTTCCAAAGTTATACGACAATTCAGTAAAATATTACAGAATGGCATACCTGATAAATGTTGTTAAGCACAAAAAGCACTCTTACTGTCTCAAAGAACTCCTGAATGTAAGGCTGAAGATGTTTTAAAAACTGCGTTATTAAATCTTCAGGACCCTCGAGTAGAACAAACGAATATCCGTAGTAAAACAAGAAAAGGCCTGTGAGTCTTTCACCAAAAATATTTTCTTTGCACTTTGAAACTATTTCTTCGTAAACCTGGAGCAGTTTTTCATTGAATTCAGTTACCTCACCCTTGTGCTTTGTCAGGTATATCAATCTTTGGTAGTAAGAGCTGCGGTTTAATAAAGCCATATTTTCTCGCACAAATTCCGCTAAAGTCGGTCTGCTCTGGTACGCGGCTTTCTGCTCTTTAGCAGCAGTTGGTACGCGGGTTCGTGGTGTATTAGCACGACTTACTTTTGCCATTTTTGAAGGTTTTGATGTTCAAAAATTTCTAATAATATAAATAACTGGGACTATTTATCTCGTCAAATGAGAAATATTAAACTTCGGTTGCTAGGATAAGTTGGACGAAATAATCGATACAATTGGTATGCCTGCCGTATACTGAAGTAAGTTTGAAAATTTTTTTAAGATTTTATAAATTGTTGATTGTTTTGATTGCCGGTTACTATTCGCACATTCTTCGCTGTCTACGATTAAATTGTAATTACGAACTCATAACAACTCTTATACATATCTTTTAGAGACAATCGCACCGATAAAGCTTTAAATTAATATTCTCGTAAATAAATTTTAAAATTATTATTTACGGCGTGTTGTAAATGAAAAAATCATATACTTAGGTAAAAAACAAACTGAGTGAAATAGGAACTATTGGTAAATACCATTTCAACAAACATTTATAAATATTATTAATATGTACCTACTTATAAGTTTGACCCAAATATGTCAAAAAATTAATAAACTTAAATTCAATATTGTGGGAGTCACATTGAGGGCTCTACCACTCGATTAAAAATGTTGTTGTTAATACTAACCAGTGCGATATCCAGTTAAAACCGACTAAATTGTATAATAAATTAAATATAATATTATAGGTATATAAAATGTATATAAGTAAAATGAAAAAAGAGTGGGCTGCGTTAAAGAAAAAAAAACGATTTCATATTTTGTACGATAAAAAGTAGTCGCTTTACATTCTTTTACAAAACACGTAAATACATACACTTTTTCATTTTCATTAATTTTTAACAAAAGTAGGTAAATTCGGATGAACACAACGACCGCTATCCTGAAGTCCGTAAACCGATGCGCTAACTATTCAACTCGATAAAATTAACGAATAAAATATGCCTGCAGAAAATAATTCCTTTGGTATCTTATTTATTCATCCTGAAAAAATGTACAAATCCTATACATATATCTACCGACCTACAGTGGTTTGCAATACATTTGCAATTAAACTCGTTTTGGCTACCCTTTATAAGTAAGTAAGTTAGTTATATTTCTATAGAACAATATATAAAATATACTTATATTGCACAAGCTACATACATATGTATATTATTTAACTTCGCGTGTACCAAAAACAATTTATACAAATCGATGAAATCTATCAATTACATGACAAATGAAATGACAGTATATTAATATGATGTAAGACGATGATGATATAAATGTTACCATAAGCCTTTTTACCTGTTTAGTTTAATTGTTAAAGTAGTTTTTTTTATTATAATAATATGATTCATCTTTCATGAGACATGTTAGTGTTAGCCGATGATTTTTGGGAAAGCATCAAATTAATACAACGAATGTATTGCTTCATTATGTCGAGCCATTTCTGTCTAATAAAATGAATAATTAATTAATTAATAGGAGCACTATTTTGAGGTACATACACTCTAATCCTCAATTAATTGAAGTGCTTATTTCATAATCTTCTAAGAGAGAAGTGAAAAAAATGAAGAAATGATTGAGCTTAATCAAAAAATACAAAGGTAAACAAAACGAAATTATCAGTCAATGTACCATCGTGCAAGCAATTAAATGCCACCGACTGGGTGTCTTAACTTTCGCTTTCGAGCCCACAGAGCCGTCTCAACTGCTGTAATAATTACCGGCCATAAATTATGTAAATCGCAACAAAGAGCTAATCCGCTGCAGCCGTAAACATACGCAGCACCACCACCTCATGTTTACAAGAGAGTCACGAATCGAAGCAGCGATTAGTTCGCGACTATAAGAGAATTAAAAAATAAAAAGAAGCGGCAAAAACAATTCCAAACAGCGGCGAATGCTCACCCGCTCAGGTATTGAACTTGAGTGAAAATTTTCAAAGTCAAGGCAAAAGCACCTGTGCGCTAATGATCGACGATCTCAACGCCCAGCTCGAGAGTCTGCCACTTTCTTCGCGGCGGATGTTTATTGTAAAACTTTTCAATCAAGTTCTGCCTGTCGTTAGTTTTCGTGATAATAAAGACAAGGTGGTCAATCGGCTCATTCAGCGGCTCTTCCACTCTTCAGGTGAGCACGCGCATCTTCGCCGGTTTCTTTTTCCCGCGGCATGTGAGCCAGCGGATAGATGATCGGGTTTCAGGTTTCTTTTGATGAATGATGGTTACACACAGCACGAGTACCTTGTTAGGAAAACAATGAGTGCAGCCACTGGAAAATGCCGGAGGAGGGCCGCAATTACACAAATAAATAAGCCAATTGAGAAATTATTGCCGACTGACCTTTTCTGTCATCGGCTTTGTGAAGGCTATTGCCCGAGTGAGTTGAGCCCCTTGCCCAATCCCCGCATTCAGTACTCGGATTAACACAGAAGCACAATGTGCCTCTACCAAACAGAAAAATATTAGCCCTTAGAATTCAGAATGTATGTATATAGGCACATATGTAAATAAATTTCATAAGATCCCATCCATACAAAAACTTGCACTCACCGCCATTTCTGGAAATTAGAATATATCATCCCATTCAAATAAAATAAAATTGTAGTATATGTATGTATAGTAGTGCCCCTTTCCCTTTGGCAAACGTATAGACCAAGGAGGGCATTTACCTAGTTTTCCATGATCTGAACTTAACAAAGGGTCTAGTTAGGCTCCGGTGATTTTGTTCTATTCTATGGTGATCTTCCCCTTTATCGCCTACAAGATCACCAAGATATCCTTAACTTTTTTTTGAAAATGTTGCGGCTATTTATGTACTTTAAAACAACATATAAACTTCAAAACCATTATTATTATACATACAATAACTTTTTATAAAATTCAGAAATAAAAAAAAAGTGAAACAAATATCTGGAGATAGTATATATATTTGTAATCTCTGTTAAATACATTTATCTACATTTTCCATATTATTGCGCTTTCATTATATTGTACATTTCATTTTTACGGCAGATCACTTTTGGTGATCTTTATACATGACAATTACCGTACATGAATGAAGTCAATCTTTAGGGTTCCGTACCAAAATGGTAAAAAAGGAACCCTTTCTGTCTGTCTGTGTGACAGCTGTTTATCTCGGGAAATATTGTACATAAGCTATCGACTTGCAATTTGGCACAGTTGTAGAACTTGCTTAACTACATACGTCCATTAAAAGTAAAAGAATTAAGAAAACATTTCTATTTTTATTGAAAATGGGGTTTGAAATGAGGGTTCAAATTTAAAAGTGAAGCATATCATATCATATGAAAGGGCTTTATTTACGCATTTAAACATTATTTTTGTTTTATTTCTAAAGCCATATACTTTTTTACTTCTGACCAAAAATGTACAAAAAATTACCGTCCCCCCTTATCTACGAAGTTTACTAAGTGAAATATCTAAAATAATTTTTGCTCTGCTCGTAGAAATATGTATGTAGGTCTGTACCACTAACTTCAAGAGGATTTATAGGGAAGAAAGTGAATAAAATTCTACACTAATCTTTAATGAATACCAATAGTTTTTAGCACACTGTATTTTCGAGGACAACCCATAAATGTGGTTCACTCTACCTATATAAATAAAAATTCAATTTTTCTAATTCCGGCTACTTCAATATCAAACAATCTCTGAGAAAAATTCCTCTGATAGACAGACACATTTTGGCATGACTTATGCACTATAGAGACATCTATTTGTTTATTACTTTGGTATGCTCTGAGAAAGGCATGATTTACTTACTTTCTTTTCATTTTGGTTATTACACTTACCCACAAGATGTCTTTGCTTGGGACCTCCAAAAGTCTTAATTCGTAATTACTAGCATTTAAATAAATCACTTCAATGCGCAAAGAGAAACTGGACGGGAATCTCCTTGCCTGCCAACCACGCAAATTTGTTTTGAATAACGAAAGCAAATCGGAGCTAATGTGACCTACAAGGTCAATTGCGCAAATTAATTCACTTGATGTCCCTATTGAGAACCCTGGCAATGACCACAGCCTTGGCCAACAACTTCAAAGCTGCGAATTTTGCTGCTGGTGGGCGGTAATCGATTCTATTCAAGTTTTGGAAAAGAAGGCCAAAGCGCCTTTGTTGGGTTTTATTGCATTTCTTGCTATTCCTGGTGCTGCCAGCCGAATAGACAGACGTCTTCTTAATTTTCGGCACTGACTAATTACTGTGCTTAAAACTCGTTATACCATTGAGGAAGAGATAACACCCCTGTCTGAGAAGAGGAAGTGCTCCAAGCAATTTGCTGGTGATTTAAACCGATTAATGAATTTTAAATGTATTATATTGACGGTGAGCACACTTCAGTGAAAGGTCAGAGTTAAATTATAGAATAATAAAAAAATTAGAATTTGCGCAAATATGACTTTTCAAATTCGGCAAATCCTGTATGTCAGGTACTTACAAAAGAGCCGCGGGAAATCACAAGGTGATTTGCTCTGTGTAACATAACATATGCATATGGAACACATACTCTGATCCGGATATTTGCAAATAACGATTTAAAATTCGGCAATCCCGGATCTTCAAGTTAATAAGGATTTTAATGAAAAACTGCATGAGGCAGTGAGGACAAACAGTCGTGGTATATTTTTGTAAATGTAAGTGAATAAGAAATAAGAATGTAATGTAATTATTATATTTACACTAAGTAAATAACCAAAAAATAGCATAAAGATCCGGGATGCATACATATTTTATAAGAATTCTTTGCTTTCTGATTTAGTGGAAAAATTCTGTGCTTATATTGTTTTCAGCAAAACAAACGAAACAAGTTTTGTTCAAGATAATTAAATTTTGAAATGAGGCTTATTTGAAAATAAATTCTGGATAGTAGTGGTACCAAAAAACTGTACACAGATAAAAGTTTTTTTTTTTTCTTTTATAATATACATATTTCCGGGCATTTTTTTTAAAAATAATTTTAAATTAGTGCATAGTATTATATTATATATTTTCATATTTCTAAATTTTCCTTTACCAAATTGGCACAAAATCAACACAAAGTTTGGAAATATCAAGATATGATATACATACATAGTAGGCTTTGGTATACATGTTTGTAAAACAAAGCAAATATTGACTTTTTAAAAAATTGACAGTCTAAAGATAATAGAGCAGCAATGTTTTTCTCTTATACTTAGATTGTTCAAATCAAACTATACAGCGTTATATAATAGTGGCAAAATGATGGATGTTCAAAGTTAAAATACAATCTCTATTTTTATGAAAAGTGTATATGTGCTTTTACTGAAATAAAATCATGAAATTTTTTATTCAAACAGTAGTTTTTCTTGTCTAGAAAATGTGCAAAAAAGGGGCAAATGGAATTTTAAGAAAAACGAGTTTATAGATTTAAGATTGACTAAAACATTGAATTTCATAAATTGTAAAACATTTTTTAATAACTACAAAAAAAATCGATTTTTTCAAAATATTTGTAAAAACAAAGGTTTGCCTGCCATTTGGCTTTACCCCTCAAATATGCAATTTTCAAAAAACAGCGCTAAATATAAAAAATCGACTTCTAAATATAATATTCATACCCATTTATTATGTTGAAGGTGATATCTATAATAAATCGTCCCTTTTAGTTGGCGGTAACTCCTTTTTTTATTCAGAGCCGTATGGACAAGATGTGAGATCACACATAATTCAGATTAATGGTCAGCCACTTCAATCCAATTTAACTCGAAGCAGTAAGTAAGAGTGACTCAATCTCGCTCAAAGTGATACCCACCCACGCACTGACGATTGTTTATAATTTCGCTCTCGAGCCCGCCAGTCCAAAACAAATGTTTCAATGTCAGCGAAGCAACGTTTTTCCATTTATAGCGACTGCATATCGAATGGGTCGTGCATTATCTAATTGAACTCTCCCAGTTTGCGTCATTAATGCAATCCTCCCGAACGAATTTTTCTCAATCGGTCTGATTCACTGTCCATTAACCTGACCTCGAGCAATCGAGAAACGAAAGATTCAAGCGACGAACTTTTCAGCAGCACGATCAGACGGACCGGGAGAACTGCTTCCTTCTTTGGGCATTCGACTTTCCCATTTTGCAGTCACCTCTAAGGCCTACGCCACAGCAGAAAATGTTGAATGCCGCATGACTAGCCAACACCGGATTAAAAATTAAATCAGAGCAACGTTTGCTCGTTTTCATGCGGCGGACGCGGACACAATTGCGCAACTGGCGGTGCAGATCTCGCACGGATCGAGGGACATTCCTAGTAAAATGCGAACGTGATTGCGAGATTTGTGATCGAAATATTGATGACTTTGGCAAATCGATCATTCGGACAGTCGCCAATTTTAATTGCCGCAGTAACTTCCACGTAATTGTAGTGGGCCAAAGAGGTAATTACTTTACATGTAGGAGGAGGTTGTCTATTGGGAAACAAACACGAAAATAATTTACGGCAATAAATCAAACGAGCTCTCCTACCCATGGATCGTTTAAGTGGTGGCGGTGGAATGCATAATATTCGTCAAAACTGCGGGTTGGGAGCAGCACAATCCAGTTTTATGCAATGAGCATATTTAGAAATCAATAAGATGACCTGCATCATAAGGCCAATTTAAAATTCTCTCCTAACGAGCAAATTCTGGATCACCGTTGGTTAAATAGCTGCTTTGATGAGAGCTGTCTAGAGCTCCTACTTTTGATCTACGTGCTTGAGGTATATAATAAATTTAAAAGCGGCAAAACGACACGATCTGTTTTTCCAATTTGTTGGATAAGAGGAATGAAAAGCAGAACAACGGTTGCGCCTTTGTGGCAAAATGACCGCACATTTATCGCTTGATTTATGTAAACCTGTTAAAATAAATTTTACTTTTCCCACAAAGTAGATACTAATCTACTGTCATCTTCTGTTGTCAGATTTGAGTGAAAATAAATACGTGATAAGCGTACTTCGAGAGAAGCTGATTTCTGGCGGCAGTATGCACGTAAATTACTTGTTTTTCAAACAATCAGTTAAAATTCTGGGCTGGTTATTATGTAACACTACGACAAACAACAGAATTCACTTTCGCATAGTTGGCACAAAGAATGCAATGCCAACAATTATACATTACATGCAGGTATATATAATTATTAATGTGTCGTACTCTCCTGGGGAGTTAAGTAATAAACGTTATTATAAAATAAAATAAGATTAAATGCACTTTAGGAATAATTTCCCTTACAAATAAATATACTTTTTTGTAAACATTAGTACATTATACTAAACATGCAACGTCAAACTCCATAGAATTAAACACTTTTATATTGGGAAAAGTAGGTAAAAATTTCAGAACTAATAAAACTTAATTTAATAATATATTGACTTTTTATATTATATTATACTTAATAGGTTTTGCAAACATACACACAGTAAAATTAGTTATTGCATTTGTTCTTTATTAATTTTCGGTTTTATTGTTATTTTCATTTTTAAATTTCCGTGAATATAAATTCCTCTGTATGTTTTCACGGTTTTCCTTAAAAACTATTTTGAATATGATTCTTCGTCTGAAAAGTACTAGTTATTTAGTTTAGATTCAAAAACTACTTATTTATTTATGAATTTTATATACGAAAGTTCATTAGATATGTAAAAATGCGCTAACAACATGTAACCCCATCATATTATCGGCATAAATTTAAAAGTGTTCACATCAACGCAGGCTGTTATAAAATGAAAATTATTTATGCTCGTCTTTAAGCCGTAATAGTTTTGCATGGTGATTTCAGCCACTTAGTAGGTTTCACTTCCAAGATTATTATAGTACTTTGTTTACAAATATTATTTGTTATTTATGTTCTATTAATTAAAAGTTGAATAATTAATTTTAAATTTTTAATAAATTTGCATAATTTACACAGGAAGGCGTTAAATAAAAAGTTTTAAAAATTCGACTAAATATTATAGGTCGCATGATATACCACTATTATACCTTTCTGTTGAAATCCCTGCGAGAAATTTTATTCATAAAATCGAATAAATATACATATATTTTTTGTCTAAAGAACTTTTTAAATTTATTTCTGCTTCAAATTAAAAGATTATTTCTTAGATATATCGGGTAGTTTTCGGTGATTTATGTAGCATAAAATAAAATCTCTGACATAATGATTCAAAAAATTCTAATATCTTTTGTCAGATGGTTTTTCTATGTACATACCTACTTATGCTTATATTATTCTTTAAATAGTTTTTGCATTACTCTTTGGCACATTTATAAGATGAAAACAGGAGCTTTAAAGAATTCAACATTACTCATTTATACATATAAAAATCCTACGACTAATTTTGTTGATGTTTAATGGAAAAATTATGAAAGCACTTGACAAGAACAAGTTGTTAATAAAACCGGATTGCCTACAAGTGACAATACGTAAGGAGAAAAAAATAGTAAATTATCTAATAATTATTTTTGAATATGCACTAAGACTGACATTGATGTAAGTCATATATGTACTTAATTCTTTTGCATTAAAAAAATCGCGGCATTTGACGAAAAACCCAATCAATCGATGTTCTTTCGTCTCAAAAAGGTAAACAAAGATAAAATTTTCTAAAGAATGCGATTCAGCTTACTGAAGCGAATTAGTCAATAACTATTACGCCGAAATAAATAATATCGAAATTGACAAATCTGGGAGTTATGCAAATGTTGTGTTATAAAAACCTGATTATATGCCAGTCAAAAGTGTTCATGTTTTGTAACAACAAAGGAACTTAGAACGCCGTCATCTCGCCTTTTTGCGGTCGGTGTGACGCCCACCGTGGCTCCGATCGAATTGGATTTAAATTAATATGTAAGAGATAACAAGGTCGAGAATAATGAGTTGGCGCGCATGCGAATTAGTGTTATCCAACATGACTCCAAGTGTTGGAATTAAACCTAAGACTCCGCCCTATTTGCTCATCAGAACGTCAACAAAACTACGTGCGATGGCAATTGCTCCATAGGGCGGTATCTCAATTTCTTGCCCATACGGAGCTGCCGACTTGTGCGTAATTATCCGTCTCTGTACTTTTAATTGCACGACTGTTTGGACGTGACGGAATTCTTGAGGAATTAAAATCGAAATCTTTCGCTTTTATTTATTCACGCCTCTGACTGACAAGGCATTGCTATTATTTTCTCTCATAATTTCCAGCTTATTAAGACCATAAATATTCTGGACGACTGCAAATTAGCGGGTGTGATCTGGGAATCTTATTTACTCTATGTGCAATAATTAATACCTTTGCGCATTTGTTTATTTTGTATTCCTTTGGCGTTGGAATAATTATTACTTGGGAGATGTAAAAATACACCACGGTGGTCAATCGTGAATGTTTGCACGTTTTTGTAATTATATACCAAGCAATCACCTCAATGAATACGACTGAAAAATGACTCAAAAGTCTATTCAATTTCAATAGGCAAAAATCGATGACAAATATATTCATGCTTGAGGCGAACCTGGAGGAAGTGCCATCAATAAAATTTTATTTTTTCCTTCGCAACTTTGACTCAAAATAAGTAGATAGAGTGGAATATCCATTCAGAGAAATTCTTCGTAAGATGAGCTTCCTTCCATAAATAATAAAATAAAATCATTCAATAAATCATACGTAATGGAATGCTAAATAGGATCATATTTCAAAGCGTCTTTTGAATCTTATACTAAAATTGATTATGCAATTCCTAATTATAGCATGAAATCGTTCAGTCACCGGTTAATTTTCTGATACTTTACTTCTCAGGTAATTTTTTCCGCTGAAACGCTTTTGAAGAATTTCTTTTATTAATTATGAATTTATATAACGAGATTTTCCCATCATTCCTGAGTCAATTCATATCACAGAAAACAAGTTCCTCCTGCCGTTTGCAGTCATTCATTTGGAATGATTCAGTTAGCGCGACGACGATGGTGGCCGGAAACTATGCAGACTGTGTAGACTTTTAATAGATTTTACCATTTTCAGCCAATTCATGTTGTCAAATTAACTCCGGTTTTTGCCTCTAACGAATAATAATCAGTGTCCAGTTTAATTGGCACGTAGTCATGTCGGAGGAGTTTTTGCTAAAATCTCAAACCCTTTCGTTGGCGGTAAAAGTAAAATCGAACCCATTCGATATCGCGGCTGACTGGCAGTTGTACCCAATTTCCCTTGATATGTGCCTCCATATAGGTGCCTTTCACGGTGCACCAACAGCTTACAATTTCTGCAATTTACGCATGCTCTGTCTTAAGTCTACAGGAGCTCTTAGATAATTTCGTCTTTTTATGTAAGCCAAGATGCCCAAACCTCTCGAGATTTGCTCTGAAGTCTTGATCGCTACAGCCGTTGGTTAACGTTGATTAAGTCTGCCTATGTGGGTTACGAAACCCAACTTCGAATCGCTGTTGATACATTTAAGTCGTGATAAGGTTTAAATTGTTTCTCACGGCTTTACTCTGTACGCGACAGCGTTTTAACTACTATCGCCAAAGCAAATCAAGGTAATTGAGACTATGAAAATAATCCTGCTTCAGTGGGGCTATTTTGGATTAATAAATTTGTTTACTATCTCCGTTTCGAACAAATTTTACGAAGTGAGCGTTGCTGGGAGTCCCAAGCGCTTGAGTAATGTGGTAATTAATTTATCGGATTATATCTTTTTATAGCCGTAGATAATTTGGAAAATAAAAAGGTTAGGTAAATGCAGGTAGAGACATAACATCGTAAAATGTGAATATAATAAGAAAATGGACAAAGAAAATCTAACAAATGAATTTTATTGCAATAATTTTTTAATTTGGCATGCAAAACCTGCTTGTGACCCGGATCCTTAATAAGTATAAAACGTTTAGATTATTCACACTTCTTACAACTAGAATGCTGATTTTAGTACTTGTATCTGTTCTTTTAAAAAAACCGACCAAGTACGAGTATAATTCAAGGGTCGAACCCGAACAGTGCAACTAACAAAGAAAACGTTTATTATTATTATTTTATATCTGTAATCTTTTCGATTAGCATAAATTACTTCAAAAACATTTCAACCAAGATTTATAACTTATGTTATATTTAAAATTGTTCGCATGTGTAATTCCCGACAAAAACAGCTGAATAGGAAGACATCTTTATATTTTTGGTCGCTAAAATATTTGTTAGTTACATAAGCCTTTACACGGGTTTAGTACATAATCCTGAAAACAAAATGTCGAAATACAAATTCTCTAAAAATCAAATATCTACTGAAAAAACAAGATCTAGCAACTTACCTATTAGGAAAGTAAATAAATACCGAGAATTTCAAGTTTTATGTATGTAGATAAAATATTCCAAATCTGCTTAAAAAAGAAATCTCAAGCAACAGAATTAAGGAAACACCCGAATACTCCTGAAGAAAGAGTTGAAATTTCCCAAGCGTGAAAGAAAAGCCAAAGACAATATGAATTTAAAGGATTACTCAAATAAAATCTTCCTAATGAATGATAATGGATAAACAAATATTTTAAAGATTTAAATAAAAGTTTCAAAAACTAGAAGGCTTCAAGTGAGCCGTAGTTCATTTAAATCCGATCATTTTTCGCGATACGGAGATTTGAAAAACGCTAAAATAATTAGTGTTTTTCGGGTGATCTCTTAATTATTTTTAGAAGTATATTTAAAATCGACGCAAATTGAAGAAATTCTCCAAGTAGATACATATGTATATCCGTAATACCTCCATAAAATTCAAAGTTTAACAGTCCGCCACTTTTCATAAATATTTTCAGTCAGCATCTTCGAAAATGGAAATGTTTTTATTTCCTAACAAATAATTATTTCGTTAATTGACCATAGTTTAAAAATATTCAAGTTAATTCTGACACATATGAAGTGAAAATAATTTATATTGGATTTAAAACAACGTTTGAAGTACAATCTCTTAAAATTTGGATCAAAAGGGTTAAACTTTGAGGAAAATATGACACAATGCAGTAGAGAGTTCGTTGATTTGAAATTATGGATAGATATCTTTTGTAAACAACCTAATCTCACTTTGATTTAAACTGCAATAAATTTATACCTATGATCATTTTAATGGATTAGAATCAGTCAATGTCCTAAAGGTGTTCAAATTGGATTATGATTCTTCCATAAAAAGACAGAAATCGCTAATCATACTTTTCTTAAAAAAAAAAATATAATAAGTAAGTATTTTGAGCTACAAAAAACCTTGAGAAAAAATATATATACATTTGGATTTCGTGCGTATTGTCAGAAATGTCTCCAATAGTGGAAAAAACTTGGGAAGCTCCTATTAATGATCACCATCCATCATCTTTGGTAAATATGGCAACCATAACTAATGCTACCTCTCTTCAACTTCGGTCAATTCGACAGTTAAACCATATTCAAAAAGATTCTCTACGGATTGCTTTCATCACAGCTTAATCGTCAAATTAATGTGGTAACACATTTTATCTTCTGGGCAGGATAGTGACCCCAATCGCAGGGCTTTAAGTAAAGATAAAGATTGATATTTTTTTCAGTTTGTTACCTCATTGCTTTAATGTGTGTGCTATAAACTCAGCAAGGTGATTGTTTAACAATAAAACTGCGAGTAATGAAATTTGAATACAAAGCACCTCAATGTAATAGAATTAACCAGTGGCGCTTGCGCACGAAGCTCCTTGGCTTCCGTCGTCGTCTGTCCTTTAACTTGACTTTCTCTGTGGCATCAATTTACCTTACTGACTTGCAGCAAAACTCGAGACCTGAATATCTCGCATAAACCAGAGTAATGAATGAAAGTGAAATAAAACACAAAAAATATATCGGGAACAATGGAAGCGCGCGAAATTGATTCGCAACATTTGATAGCATGCCGGTTGTATATTTACTGCTTACTTAACTTCCTCAAAGTCGATCACACAAGGAAGTCGAAGGTGGAGGCAAAGTTAGCGAAATTTTTCCATTGGACTGTGGGAATTCTATGGAGAGGGGCCAGGGCATATGCAGCATAATGCTTCTTATGCGCGAGATATACGTGGTTAGAATTTAAGGCCGGCTCAATGAGCGCCAGAGGAGTGGCCGGACTTAAATTTCGTGTCGAATACAATTTTGCTACGATTAAAGCCGGGTCAAGGTGTAGTCAGGTGAATTCAATAAACGTTGCAATTCATAAAGTCCGCACAATTACAAGACGTCGCACAGTCCGGTAAGAAGCTGCGTACGCCCACGACACGCTCACAGTTTCTTTTATTCATACGAAATCGTATGCCAACGGCCCGAGAACTAACCATGGGAACGGCTTGGATGTCAGACCAATTTGCCTCCATAGAATTTTCCGTGCAATTGAACTTTTTGTCGGTGTTACGCTCGTGTCCACAGGTTGCGATCTACAATTTCATTATTGTAGCAATAGTTAAACGATAATGTATCTTTGCTTGTCGCGTAATCGGCCGCTCGTACTCATGATGAGATCAACTTAAGATAAATTTTAATTGTAGAAAATTAGAATCGGCACGATAGTAAGTTGATTTCATCTTTCTCATTGTTTCAGATTTTCATACGTACCTCCGCGGGCTCTTGGGGTACACCTGGACTAGGACAGTATCACATACAAACCGACGAAGGTCCCGAGAGATATTTTCGATATCAAACAGATAGCGGACAATATCGTAAAGAAAAACGACTTCAAGATGGAACTGTTATTGGTAAGTTGAACTCTTTTACGTTAAATTGCAATGCTCAAAAAATAAATAATTTTGACCCTAATATGTTTGTAGATTGAGAATCCAACAATAAAAACACCTCAATAGTAAATTTTTACGAATTGAACAGAAGAAATTTTATTTATCATTTTAAATTCGTTTTAAATTATGGAAAACTACCTACCCACTTAGCTATTGTCCAAAAAATTTTGATTAAATACAATATATTATATTATATTATAATGTACATACAATCTTGGGTTTGAACACTTACTTAGACTTTAATTCGAGATTTAATTCAAATTAGAACAAATATAAACGATAAATTTACGTTGTATGGTTATATGGCAAACTGAAAAGGAGAACGAGTTTTAAGGAAAATTTTTACAGTTTTAACTGAAAATTCGATTATATTTGTATTTTATTTTTAAATAAAAACTACAAATTTGTAATTTTTATGTTTTTTTCAAATGAAAATTATCTTAAAATTATACCCATATGCATATAACATGCAATACAAATTTTAAGTCAACCAATGCAATAATTGTTTTTCTATCTTGCCAACCAACTTTGAAAATTATGGTTTTAGAATATTCTTTTTAAAGTTGTAAGTACAGGTATAAAGTCGCTGAAGCTGTGCGGTGCTCTAAATTTTTATTTTTACTGGGAATTTCGTGGAATATTTTGGAGTAGGTTGAGTATAAGATTTAGTAAAAAATCATCGATTTTCACTCGAATTTAATGTGCCTTAATCTTTTTTATCATTAAAACAAATGCAGATACTTAGATATCCATTACCTTTGTTCAGAAATAGTTATACTATTTTCGCAACTTTTCAATAAATTTTGTATTTCTCTTTCAATCACAATTAAGCTTAATTTTACCAGATAAAGTTTATCCGTATCCTGTATAAATCAGTACACCAATCACTATAAATTGTTTAATTGTTATTTGTCTATTATTTTAGGCACTGATGCTTGGATTGATGCTTCGGGATTCCTAAGACAGAAAGATTACATCGCCGATCACAAGGGGTACCGAATATTAAAATCGAAAACTGTATTTGTTGGAAAGGGCCGATCTATTGAGGTAAAAAATAAAAATATAAAATAAAAATTTCAAAATTTGTTAAATATGTTTTTATCAAAAACAGGAGGCCATTAAATCTGTGAAGAGTGTACCTGCTCACGCTGGAACCCTTGTAAGACCAGGACTTCAGCCGAGCGTAAATTACAACCCATCAACGTACTACTCCCCGCCGACTACAACAACCATTCCAACAAGATCGTCCTTTTATCCAACCAATGTTACCCCATCGAACTATTTAGGATATGACCACTATCCAACTCCTCAAGTATACATAAGGCCTCATTCACAGCCAGTGGAGAACACGTATACACCCTACTATGGTTCAACCACATCATCCTACTATCCAACTAGCACTGCCAATCCTCTTAATTCGCCTGTGAGAACATTCGAACCACCGTATGATAAGAGGGTTCAACCAATTGCGGCTTACACTCCTTCAACAACTCCTTCACCACTCACTGCCAACTATGGGCCACCAGTTGCTGCTTATCCCTCATCAACGCCAGCAAATTCGATCTCATCAACATCTCCTTCGTATTCAAGTACATCATACCCTTCGACAACTCTAGCGCCACCTTATTCTACAACAAATCGTCCTGATGCATATTCGACTAACGATGGTTATAGGTCCTATTCACCAATATCTTCTACTTCTGGTTACCAAGACACAACTGCACGGCCAGTTGTTCCGCTTTCCAACAACAATATCGATGTTCAACCCCTCTATACCCGACCACCTTCGGTCCAGGCAGGGTACCCTTCGAGGTACCATGCCCAAGGACCACTTCAGTACAACAATAACTTAGGAAGTGGGTATGACCCACAGTACCCTCTCTACGATGGAGTCGCCGTGACGCATAATGGGTTCAGGTACTATCTCCCTCGACAGTACCACGAGGAAGAGAATCTTGATGGACAATCGAAAGCCGGTAGCTTTGGTTACATTGACCCCTTCGGCATCCGCCGAGTGATATATTACAACGCATCACCTGGACAGGGCTTCGTCCATCGGAAGAACAACAGGTACGTGGGCTTCAATGCGACCCCGTACGACCCCAGGCCACTTTAATGCCCAAAAATATGGCTAAACCTCTCCTAAAGCACGAGTGATTAATAGACAAATTGCACATCTAACAAGAATTGCCAAAGACGGAGAGGCAAATCCATTTCCAGCTTTACATCAGTCATGCGGCTCCAGGGCGACGAGGAGGTGTCGTTACTCATCACATGCCAATTAAACACCTCAAGGTCACACCTCCGCCACCTGGCGCATCCGCATGAATTACGATGGTGGCACGTCTCGCCCATCAGACTCACCCGCCTGCAATATAAATCCTTAAACTGTAGGATAAGCGTAATTAAGCCATTCTAACTTATTAAACGTAGATCTTAGGCGCATAGTTTCACTCTAATCTTGCCATAACGACCAGTCGAGTGCATCGATCATCTTGATAACTTCACCTGCGAGGGAAGGCGTTTCCCTGCTAATAGACTTTCATTGCTGCCGGATCTGCCACGTCGCAGATTCAAATTTTAAACGCTTCTCGAGTCAATGGAGCTCCGTTGCAGAGAAATGCCAAGTGATTTTAATTTTATTTTAATTTTACTTTCGATTTATTTTTGTGTTCTTCAACTTGAAGTTTTGTACTTTTGTTTCAAGAGGATTTTTTTTTGTAAATAAAAGGAACATATTACGTGAATTGCTTTTGCTTTTATTTAAAACAAGCTGGCGTAGCCGACGTAAGTATTATGAGTAAACACTTGTGAATGAATAATTTTAATTTTTCTATATTTAATAATCTAGAAATTATTTTTCTTAAGCCCCGTAGTGAACTTAAGTTTCAATTTATTCAAATTTTCGATTTCACAATGGTGGTTTAAGACATAAACTAAGTGCTTTTATGTTAAACCATTAGTTTTGTGCATTTAAGCTAAGTTTAGGGAATGGACTCCACTACATTTAACAACTATTTGGATCTTATTGTTTGTAAAAGCAGCGTTATTTAATATCTTTCTTTCTTAAAATATTAAAACATCTTTTGTATAGTGTATAGTATATATGAGTACAATGGATTAAAAGGTCGTAAATGCACAAACGTAACAATAAACATGGAATATTGAGTAATTTAAAAACAAAAACATTTAGATAAAGACCTTTCGGCGGCAGCCAGAAGGAAGAGGTAGAATTCAATGTGGTAAAAATGATTTTTACGTGAGGGTATGTAATATTGAATTCACCACCCCCTTTACCGATTCACTCTATTTGCGAACATAGCTGAGATATTGCCACGAAAAATACGTTAGTCAAATTTAATCAAAATCGATTAAGCAATATACGGTCTACATCTACATGGAAATAAATTAAAATATATAGCGAAGTGAAAGTCCCCCTCCCCTTCCCCAAACCCTCAATTTTTTAACATGACTTAAATATCGAGCCAATAAATGCATACGCAAAGTGAGATCAACATCCATTTAGAAATGCGGCAGCTATTAACAATATCACTTTTAGAAACTGATGTAGCCCTTTACCGATTTGACCGATCACGACTTAAAACTACATGTTGCCAATGTGTATGTTAAGTTTGGTCAATAGCGGTTCAGAAATACGATAGATTTAGGGTCCAAACATTTTTTATATAACTTACGTAGCCCCCTGTCCCAGCCCCCTTGACCGATTTTTTCCATTTATGAACTTAGCCGAGATATTGGCGGGATAAACGTATAGGCAAAGTTTGGACAAAATCGGATAAGAAATACGGCCTCTATCATGTCTACAATTTTCGTTACATTCCGTATACAATATACATAATGTACAAATAAATTTTATTTTTGAAGTTTACGACCTTTAAAACGAGTTTCGGAACCATTCATTTTTCCAAATCTTTTCATCAGATACGCTGCAATAGGTAGTATTTCATATGAAATCTATCTAAAAGATACGAGTATGTACGTGACAGCAAAAAATGGAACGCAGATTCAGCATGTTAGAATCATCATATTCATAATATATTTATCTGAAGGAGGATTTCGTTGCAGACCAGTGTTATTGAAGGCAAAGAATATAAACTGAAATAATAATACTTAATTCAACATAACAAGCGCGTCGAAATAAGCATCGAACTTAGGCTACTGGGAAAAGTAACTAATATGGATTGAAATTATCCTATGTGGCTTAAGCTGTCTTCCTCAGCTTTACTATAAACTCAATTTCAAGCTCACACTGTGAGAGTGATGATGATATAGTATATAGGAAACCATAGAATGAAGTAGTTTTTCGACCCAATCTAATTTGGAGAAAATGGAAAGCTATCTGTAAGACTATGTAATTTAAAACTATACTTTTGTGCCTATGTTTAGCTAAAATGTATTGTATTATTATCAATTTTAATCTTTTAAATAACAAAATTACATAAAAATAAAAAACTGGACCTATTTATAAAAGATAAACAAAAACAGAATGCGGATCAGTTCGTTTTAGCGCAAATTTCAAATATCAGATATTCCAAACCAAAAGAAACAAACATTCCAACTGTTATAAGGAAGTATAATAGCAAATAATTACAAATAACTTCTTATATTTATTTTTACTACAACGCATCATTAATAACTTGCGAAGTATTCGTGCTGTGCTATTTGTTCACACCTGGCAGCTATTTCTATTCACGAAAAGAAACATTAATAAATATTAATTACATTAAGCAGCGTTATTTTTGCGTTTTCATGAAGATCACCCATGCATTCAGATTGAAATAGTCTTTTTTGCAATTATCGATTTGGTTCCTTGCTTTACTTCATTATATTTCTTATGTTTAAATAAATATTTAATATTTGCCATTTCATGGCTACGAAGATACATAGATAATAATATTAAAACGAAAATAAAGAAATGGATCCTCTTAGGATTTAGTAAATTTCGATATTTACAACTTTCTATAGAAAAATTACATGCTTACTTAATAAATATTATAATGGTTTTTGTTAGACAATTTTACTTCATTTTAACATACATATATCGACATTTCTTACTTTTTCTGAAAGATAAAATTATTTAATGTTATTTAATAACAACAGCAATTTGAAGCTAATAACGATATCTCTTATTTTCAAATTATTATTTAAAATCATTTTTCTACGAAAAGGATCTAAATTAATCAAAGATTCTCATGCTTCACATAAAATTGCTCCTTTTTAAAAATGTTTTCTTTTATTTGTAGTATTTGCAATATGTGTACTATAGGCTCTCGAATAAATATTCTATAAAAATGTTACTGTTATTGTGAAAATATTAAAAGCGACAAATATTTATTTAAGTATATGCCCTGAAATATCAAAACTTGGAGCCTAATATTTTTAATGTTCTTTTATTAGTTTAATTTAATTGAAAGAATTATATTTAATGTATATGTTGGTTGGGTAAAAGGCTTGATTAGTATATGTACATGCTAAAATGCAAAAACCTTCAAAATTAAAATTTGAAGGATCCTTAAAAAGTCAATTATTGTACATTATATTTTAAATCGGTATTTTAGACAATAGAAATCTAGTTTTAGTATACATATTTTAAATAAAAGGTTTTTTTCTTTAAATTAGTTTTTACTTTTTAGCATTTCATTTTAGTATGTGTAATGTGCGTCCGCTGATAAGTTCATTTCTTCTATTAAATTCAGTTAACATCAGCGCTGAATATTATTACTTCAATTTAGTCAGAGACCATACAGTAAAATTTTGTCTAACTCTGTGAATTATTCATTGTTCGTGGTAATACATTGGAAATCAAACGGCACAGCTTGGGAGCCAATGTTTTAGAGCGCGCTTTAGAGATAAGAACCAAAGCCCCGCTCTGTTGACCAACTCCGAGCTTTTTTCCATCTTCCAAGCTCAAAATGAAAACAGATGGATGAATATCAGCCGCATGGAAGCTCCAGGCAAAAGAAAGACGACTCTAGTGGATCGACGATCGATCTCCGATAGTCAAGGCCTGATCACTGATGTTTTGGTGGGTGCTGGAGAGTGTCGTCTGTCGCCAACGTAGAACAATCTTGTCACGCACTTTTAGTCGAACTAAGCAATTTACGGGTGAATATTCAGATAATGTTGTGCTAAGTGGTTCTAGTGATAGTTAATAAGAAATCTAGTGCAGCCAAAATTTACTTACTTCGTCCACTGGACGGGTTTTTTATGAATCGAGAAAATAATACACGAAAATGATCGCCAGAAATATCGGGAAGAACTACGCAAATATTCCAGGGCCAAAAGGTCCGCTTAGGCTGGGAAACATTTTCAGCTATTTACCTTACATTGGTACGCACGTCCCTCTTTAGTAAAATTCTTTTAAAAGAATGTTTTAGGTCATTACAGATGGACGGAGCTGCACAAGGCCGGTCTTGATAAGTACAAAAAGTATGGGAGCATAGTCAAGGAGACTATGGTGCCAGGGACAGATATCGTTTGGCTGTACGATCCCAACGACATAGCAATTGTTTTAAATGACTCAAGTACAAAAGAATTCCCTCAACGAAGAAGCCATTTAGCCTTAGCGAAATACAGGAAAGATCGACCGCACGTCTACCGATCGACGGGACTTTTACCTACGTGAGTGAAAACAGCTCCTGGTTAAATATTTGCATATTTGGGAATAACTTGATTATATTTGCAATTTTATAGAAACGGGCCGGAATGGTGGAGGCTTCGATCGGAATTGCAAAAGGAAATGAGTTCACCTATGAAAGTAAGAAGTTTTCTGCCAGATGTAGACAACATCACAAACGAACTTGTCCAACTTTTGGATACTAGCGTTATCGTAGATATGCTACCAGAGCTTCACAGACTTAACTTGGAATGTAAGATCATAAAGAGGGGCCTTAAACTGTAAAATAAATGGGTTTGGTTAAGTCAAAATCTAATAAGGGCTGTAGATCAAGTTAAAACTCAATCTAAATATATCAAATCAACAATTAACATATTCACTGCCAATCGCGAGTATATTCTGAATAGTTGAATGTTTGCCTGAATATGCTCTTGACTGCGAATGGTTAAATTGATGGTAAGATCAGTGATCAATAACTCGCATAATAATCTGAATTAACGATAAGATCCGATTCGAACTTTTTTTATTTATTTGTTATATGACTCTGATTGAAGTTTAAATAATCAGATAAAATAGAAGTAGAATTTATTTGAACAGATTTGATGTTGAACCCAGACCAATTTTATCATTTCCTTCCTTATAGTTGAATTATTAAATGAATTTCTCACAAGCAATTCAGCTATAACAGGAAATAAATCAATTCCACAGTAAGGTCCCAAATTATTTAAATTATAAGAAAGCTTTAAATTGTTTTTATACTTTAGTAACATGTCTCCTTGTCTTCGATGAGCGAATGGACAGTTTTTCTGAATTTGAGCGACACCCAAATTCTAGAACTTCACGCCTCATAAAGTCAGCTGAAGAAACGAATAGGTAAGAAATATTTTAAAATTTATTCAGACATATGCTGCAGCTAATGTTTAGTTGTATTCTTCCAACAGATCAAGGCTTCCAATTATGGAGATACTTTGAAACGCCAACATATCGAAAATTGAGAAAAGCCCAAGAGTATATGGAGAATGTCGCAGTGGAGCTAGTATCCCAAAAAATTTCTTTTTTTAAAGAAGATTCTGATGCTGTCTACAAGAGCAACATGTCTCGTAGTTCGCTACTTGAGGAGTACTTAAAGAATCCCAACTTGGATTTGTGCGATATCGTTGGAATGGCAGCTGATTTAGTTTTAGCGGGAATCGATACGACTTCCTACAGCACGTCCTTCGCCGTGTACCACTTGGCGCGGAATAGAGAGGTTCAGGAAAAACTCTACCAAGAGTCGCTTGCAATACTTCCTAATAAAGATTCACCGATAACTGAAGATGCCCTAAAATCGAAGATTCCTTACGCAAGAGCAGTTATGAAGGAAGTCTTTCGAATGAATCCGGTGTCTGTAGGAGTCGGTCGTATACTTAACAATAAATTGGTACTTGGGGGCTACAACATTCCGAAAGGGGTAAGCCCATACCTATTTCTAAAAATGATTTCCAATATGGGCATGAAATTCAACCACAAGGAAACAAAAAATCTCTTACCTGAGGTCGTATCCCGATTATCGATTATCTTTTGTTTCCTTGTGATTGAAATTTGATTCAGAAATAGGATTCCAAACCTTGGTAACTAAGTAATTTTTTTCAAATAATTAAATTTTTTTATAGACAGTCGTCGTCACTCAAAATATGGTGGCTTGTCGTCTAGACAAAAACTTCGAAAATCCAGAGGTTTTCAACCCAGAACGATGGTTGAATAGAAAAAATCCAGTGAATCCTTATTTAGTCCTTCCTTTTGGCCATGGAATGCGTGCTTGCATTGCAAGGCGATTGGCCGAGCAAAACATTTTAGTTTTTCTACTAAGAGTATATTTTTGTATTTTTGAATTTAAAGCCTTGCTAAATTTTCCTCACTTTACAGTTTGTTCGAAATTATCGAATCAAGTGGATGGGCACTGCTCGCATGGATGTAGAAACGCTTCTAATCAACAAACCTGACCAGCCTGTGAATGTTTTGTTAAAAAAGCGAGATAAATAACTATTCCCGTGTTTAAATATTTCAGTTCCAATAGCTAAATAATAATATCTTATAAAACTCTTTGCTCGCAATTGCAAATAAATTATACTCTAAACAAAATTAAAATATTGATGTGCAGTATTTACAGACTTCAATAAAAAATTGTTCGAATCAATCGACTATATTCCAATGCCTAAATCGACTAAGAGGATATGAGAGAGAAGAAAATGCCAATATTCCGATTCGCTTGAATAAATAAAACATATTCTATTGAGGGGGAATTTGAAACGTGTTTATTTGAAAATCTAGAAATTTATTATATAATATCAAGCGCTCTTAACTAGTAACGAACAACAAATCTAAAAGAGAGTTAACAGCTGAAACAGCTTTAGCTTCTTCAAGATTAGTGTTCGTCATAAAGGTATAAAAGCGGGCAATACGCCCAGTTTAGGCCTTCGCTTTAAAACACAAGTACCCTCATTACTATCATCCTCCTGTACATCAATTACCTTTTGCTCCTCGAGGTAATCAGAATTTTTCTCATTGCATTCGTCAACAAAGTACCTCGAAGTTGGAATCTTTTCGTCAGTTTCTATTTGTACCATCTCGGGCTTTTCTTTTCGTCTAGCTCTCGGATTTTCTTTTAACACAGCATGCTCCTCAATGGCCTTCTTACGTTTCGAGCAGTATTCACATTTTACTTTGTCGCATTTTCCAGTCTTTTCAAAATTAGGACAAACGAATTCATGCCGTTTGTTGCACTTACGAGGGAAGGGGAAAATTCATTATCAGAGAATTAGTGTTTAAAAGTTTTAATCGATACATACCTTATCAGCCAATTGGCAAAAGCCTCTTAGAAATTCTAGACAAATTTCAGCGTTCTCCGCCAACTTCTTGTGAAGGTAAGGGCAATTTTCACGGACGCATATTCCTTGAAGGTAAAATTTACATGTTGGCATTTTTGATAGATTTACATCGTGTGACAAAAGACATTTCTCGTTAGAACACTCTCCTTTTAGGAACCTAAAATTTAAAAACATTGTACACGTAGCATATTGGGGATTGCAGTGGGATACTTTGGACAAATTGAGATTTGTTTCTTATCATGCACTTTTGGACATTTTCCGCGATCAAACGATGCACATTTTCCCACTTTCCGATAGATCGGACAGGGAATGTTTGTTTTCACAAGGTTCTTTGAAAGGGTGTTGATGCTCTTTTGCTTAGCAAGACTAGAAATAGATAAAAACTCTAGACTAGAGAAGATATGAAGGGAAAAATAGTATACTTTAAGTGATTCCTGGTTTTATGAATATTGGTCCTAACGAAAACGTTGTTAGACTTGGCGACGTAGGTCAGTCCGCCTATATCTATGCGTTTCAGTTTCATCTTCTCAGCGCTAGGCACCTCGACTCTAGTAAGACTCCTGCCCGACTTATCCAGAACGAATTTGTCGCCTTTAATGTACACAGATCTGCCTGGATTAGGAGCCACTTTTTGAGCATCTGCAACAGACTGGCAGGAGGAATCAGCTTTTTGGAGCTTGTTTTTCGTAGACCTGTAAAGAACCCCATTTATGTTCAGAAGTTCCAGTTTCTTGTTAGGCGAAGTTATGTGGTATTTCCCTTTGTTTGGTGATCCTCTGGAATGGAGTACGTTTAAGAAATTGCTATTTTGAAACGTTTTACCTACATCTTGAGCAGCTTCTTCTTAGTGACAACCAATTTCTTGGACATCAAATTCTCACTCACACTGCTCCTCCGCAGGGTGTATTTGCTTTCGAAGGATTGCCTTCTTACAAGCTTTGTACTATTACTCAGTCTGGGGATTCTTCTATCTATTTTGTACTTTTCATTAACAACAGGTGGTCGTCTCTTGCTGGGAGTGAGTAGCTGTGGGGCTCCGGTGAGCCCCACAGTTCTGCTCTTACTGGGAATTGCTGAAGCGCGTATCAGTTTATTGCGGCCGATTTTTATCATTGAGATTTTTGGTGGAACAGAGACTGGAAGAACTTTTCCTGGCTCCCGCACGAGTTTTGTCCTTGATTTGGCGATGACTTTGGCCATTGGCTCAACTGTTCTGGTTCCTTTTGTTTCGATCGTTCCAACGGCTGTTTCGGAAGAATGCAATTTTTGTAAAAATTCTGGGTTAATATGAATACTACTTGAGGGCTTGGATATGAGGAAATTTGGATTTATGTGGGTATTTCTAAAATTTGGGTTTAGGAAAACCGTCCTTGAACTTGAGTGCATGGCGGGACTGTACGCAATTATCTAAAAGTAACCAAAACACTTTTAAAACACTGGATTTAACACTGGGAGGAATTATTTCGCTCTTAAAAACACTTTCTGCAACGTTATAGCACAAAATTCCTTAAAAGTATCCTGTGACAGCCTGCCCACAAAAAAGACGTGACGTTTTGGTGGAGTAACAAGAAAAACAACTGCCAACACAAAAATTTCAAAATTACAGCAGTTTCCCACGACTGTTGTGTTCGGGAAAACAATTTAATAAAATATTTGTTACTTAATCGACTACTGATACTAAAAGCTAAAAGAATAATAACCATAACGTATTTAATTCCTGATATTTTAAAAAATAAATCAGGATAAAGTAAAATTTTAATTTTACAATTGAAGAGATTCATTACTTTGACCCTTTTGGTGGCATTTTTATGGCAGTCGCCAGTTCTGCACTCACACGCACACACACTGCCTTCTTTCTTTCCGGTTAAGCAAAATGGTAAGACGTGCATTGCTAGTCTCAAAATTAAAGCAAAGTTTTCGCAAATATCAGCGACTTGTTAAGTAGAATTTATTTTGTTTTGCTTCAATAAGTGAAATGCTCTATAAGTAAATAACGTGCATCGCCGCAAGTGCTTTAAGTTTGGCTAAATTGTGCTATTTACACGCTGGCACATGGCTCGCTTGATCTGTCATTTGAAAGATGTTTTTAACCTCGGTTTTTCTCCGTTTTTGGGAATATTTCTTTAAAAATGTGAAAGAAGTTCTACTTAGCATGTGCCTGGAAAACAATTAAGACGTTCTTCTAATTTTCAAAAAAATATTTACAGCCGTTCCAAAGATTCGTGGAGACTGGCAGAGTTGCCAAATGTGCTGCGGGCCCCCTCAAGGGGCGCCTTGTCGCTATCGTTGATGTTATCGACCAAAATAGGGTAAGAATTCTGCATTTAGTTTATTTAGCTTCATCTCACCTTGATGAGTACGTTATTCTTGATAGGAATTGCCGACTGACACAAAAATGAAGCTAACCCTAATTCTGATACTAGTCACTATCTAAAACTGTACTGCTTACCTTGAAACATTCTAATTGTACCTTCGTATTTTGCAGGTTCTCATCGATGGACCACTTACCGGAGTTCCCCGTCAAGAATACAGATTAGCTAATCTGCATTTGACCAAATTCCGCATCAAGTTCCCTTACACAGCCCCCACAAGGATTGTGCGCAAGGCGTGGAAGGATTTTGATCTGAGGGCTAAATGGAAGGTCACCGCCTGGTCAGCCAAGGCTCAGTCTATCCGCAAAGTAAGTTTATTATATCCTAGTTGCTGCCAAGTTTCCTCCTTATCCCTACCGTGATGAATACGTTATTCTTGATAGGAAATGCCGGCTGAAACAAACATGAAGCTAATTTTTCTCTGACTACAATTGAATTTACGCCTGTAGGTGCAAGTACTAATTAAAGTTGTAAAATTATCAAAGCGCTTATAATGAAAGTAACATCTTTCTAGGTTATAATTGATTATCATTGTTCTAGTTAAAGGATGAGAACTGATCCTGTAAAATTGTTCCTAATTTAAAACTTACTGCTTGCTAGAAAATCATTTCGTTTTCCATATAAGGTTCTCATCTAATTATTTAAATATTTTAGTAAACATACTTTAATACAAGTATTTGCTTTAAGTAAAAGTACAAATTTTAAGATTAGATGAATAATTATATTATGTTTTGAAAACTCATACTTGATCTCCAGGTGTAAATAAAACCTACTCTTTATCCACACAAACAAAGTACTACAAATCTTCCAATGTTTTTTAACTAGATATTTATCTTTACAGCGTACACAATTGAACGATTTTGATCGATTCAAGCTACGTTTTGCTAAGCGTCAGCGCAACAAGTTGCTTACAATTGCCTTCAATTCATTGAAGAAACGTACCAAGAGCGACGGTACACCACGAGTTCTCAAGAAGGACAAAAAGAAGGCCGATAAGGCTGCGACGGGTGAAAAGGCTGCGACAGGTGAAAAGGCTCCAAAGGTTGAGAAGGCTCCAAAGGCCCCGAAGGCTCCAAAAGCCCCAAAGGCCCCAAAGGCCGAGAAGGCGAAAAAATAAGTTTTTTAGTTCTCTAACAATAAAATTCTTTTACGGAATATTGTGGTTGAATTTATTTGCGGAAGGGAGAAATATTAATGCTGGTGAAATTTTGCGTACTGCGTGTAATTCTTAGGCTTTGTCCTGGGGCTGTTTTCTTCAAGTGCAGAGTATTCAGAATTCTCGGACAAGTCTACGAAATACATATTCATTGTCTCCCTCTTGTTTAGTTTCCTTTTTTCAAACCCGTTTTATTGAAGAGTAAACTGATCTTGCAATTTTCTAAGTTAAATTAGAAGGAAACCACAAATTCAAGTTTACATTTTAATTATAACACAATATGCATTTTTGAATAAAGGAGAAATAGAAAGCGTAGATAGATATATTTTTGCTTCTTATACAAAAATTACTATTATTTTCATTAACTTCACGCTGCGTCTCGATCTACCATTTTACTCTTACGTATTTAAATTAAAACGTGTTTTAAAACCCATTTCTTAAAGTTAATTTAGTCAACTCGCAGAATTCAGATAAAACAAGCTCATATTTTGTAATAAAAGATTTCTTGTTTTTACGTTTTTTTTCTTTTTTAATTTGAGAAAACCCAGGACATTTTTAGTCAAATTTATATTTTGGTTCATTTCGAATTTTGAAATAAATATACTGCTAAGAATTTAGCAAGTGACAAAATGTTTTTATAGTTATAGCTGAATTGAATAATTGTCGTTGTAGCTTGATGAAGTAAGATCTTGATGAATATTGAAATGTTCCTAATGAGATAAAGAGGTCTTATTTATGGAAAATAAAAAAAACGATTAAAATTACGTGCCAATATTGATTTAAATAAAACTCCAAGTGCTCGTTTTGTTTTTGTTTACCAACAGAAATAAAAGTTAACAGTGGGGATGGCAAAACAAAATGTCTAAGTTGCACTTAACGACTAGAAAAACATTTTTGGGTTATTCACAGTCCAAATCACTTGTAGATAAGCCTCCAGTTGTTTGGATGGTTGTAGCCGATGAGGATGGGCAGATGCAGGAACATAGTGATATGGTCTTCGGTAGTATCTAAGGACACTTTTATCCAGCTGCGCAGCCACTCGATCATGTTCTCATTGCTAAGGTTAATGGGATTCAATCCTCGAATGTAGCAGGCAGTCTTCAGTGCGTCAGGCTGCATGTTGTGAACGTCTCCTTCGCGGATAATCGCCAAATCCATGTGATGGACAATAAAAGCGTGTTCCAGGAGTCTGTGACGCTTAAATATTCCACTCCGCAGACCGTGCATGTGGCAGAGAAACTTCTGAAATTTTAGATTTCGAAAATTATTCAATTTATTGGAAGTTTGCTTTTATATTCTTACAACATGTTTCGATGATAACGAGCTGAATTTATAAGGTGCTTTTGTAAACAGCTCTTTCACATAAAGGAGTTCATCTATTGTAGGATGAAGCCCACTCCCAAGGAGTCCGAGAATATGATTCCATTTTCTGTAAAGTGGATCTGCTTTAACACTTTCTAGCTTAGATTGAAGGCATCGAAACACCTTCCTATTATTGATCAGTCTGTTCTTCAAATAGTATTGATTGAATTCGGCTTTTTGCTGCAATGACCAAAAGTGCGATGATAGAAACACCCTGGGAAACATGAATCTGCAAGACAGCCAGAATGGAGTTAATTAAACGAGCAGTTTGAATTTCACCTTACGCTATGGGGAACACAGCATAGCCTACGAATGGAAGGGCAGAGAACAGCAACGCTGGGGCCACTTTAACCATATCCCTGGGCATTTGGGAGTACAACTCGAGTTCTTTCCTTGTGAGCGCCTTCAGTCCATTAGCCGATGTGTTTGCAATTCTAGCTATCTTTAGATATTGTTTTAATGATTTGTAGAACTCCCTAACTCCCTCGAAGAAGACACGGTAGACGTGCATCGCCGAGGGGAACTTCTTTTCCAGGATCTGATCATAATTGGTGACATAATCCAAGTAGCGGGTAAACACAAAGCCTTTAACATTTCGCCGGACTGCCTCCCGGCTGTATCGTCCGTGAGGTGCTTTGCTAAAATGCAATATAAATTAAGTATAGTGAAATTCTTTCCGACTTCCGTTTTCATAAATGTTCTTACTTTGAGCAGATTCTCACGAGAATACAGACGCTTGGTTCCACATGACACACTGCTCTGGAGAGTCCACGAACTAGTGCGAAGGACATTATTTGCGTACCTCCATCCACTCGGGCTTACACAACTTTTAAACGGAATAAAATGTGCGCGGCCCAACTCTTCGGCAGTTAGCTAGCACTGGATTGCGAAAGAAGCCTGAGAAATGTCGCAACTGTCAAAATGCGTGAACGACTTTCTTCCATAGTGGATCAATATCGGTTATTAATAAATGTAATTGGCAACGCAGGAGCAGACTGCGTGTTTTCTTTCCTGAGTCGTAAATTAGGGGTTTAATTAATCTTAACTGTGGTATTTGTAAAACAAACATATTTAGATTGAGGTTATGTTTCCCTGGGATTACAATGCGTAATATTTTCGGTCTAAATCCATAAGGATGCTTTCCATCGCAAAAGAGTGTGTCACGTTATAAACAACGCTTCTTTCTCTCCGTGGTCTATTTAAATGCTTAAAATGTGAGTTCGACATAAAATTAAAACAATAATTATTCCAGCAAAAAAATTATTCTTCCGCATTTGTTTAATCAACAGCAGTAGATTTTAGCAAAAAAAAAAAATACTAAACAAGTAAGTAAAATTGGACAAAATCCACAGAAACGAATATGCGAAGTTAATTATAGTTAGCGTGCTGTAATTTCTAGAATTTCGAAGAGGAATTAAAGGTGTTTCCCCTTCCTTTGATAATACATTGAACATTCTTATTCAGAAAAAACAAAGTGTTGGGAAATAGAATTGTTTAGGTAGGTATTCGCTTAAAATATTTTTGTTTTCAGTCAAGTTTAGCAATCACTTAAATAGGTATTATATATTTGCACAATCCTTAAGGTTTTATCTAAAACGTTTTAACCCTCAGTGGAAGCACAGGACGCAGACTGATATTTGCGATGATTAATTCAAGGAATTTAATTTTCTCAAGGTTCTTTCTTCAAATAATAATAATTTTTTATTTTGTCAGTAGTGTATTCTTTTTCTAAACTGTACAATGAATCGATTCGGAAATTAATTTTTCATTAAATAGAAGCAGAGATATTTATACACGAAAATGCAGGAAAATGCAAGTATTACATGTACCTTAAATATATTTTTTTTTATTCTTTTTTAACTTTTAATTCGTATTCAAAGTAGTCAAAAATTGGAAATCATTTGTATTTTAGATAACTTCACATAAATTTTTTTTTTTCAAATTCATAACAATGCATAAAAAAATTCATTTCAGAGTAACACTATCGGATTCCAAAAAAAGGCCCCGGCGCTTTAATAATTTAAACTATATATTTTATCGTAGAAAAAAATACATCAAGTGCGAGAGTGACTTCCATTCCAAGGGTTCCATATCCCATACTTAATATAATATACCCTTCCAAAAGATACTCCATCAATTGAACAATATTTTAAAAAAAGTTTTATTTGGAGGACACGAACAAAACAAACAAAAACATGACTTCTTCGTTGGCGGATCTGCGAAAAAAGGTTTACAAATATTTGTTTATATTGTAAGCATAAGGTCTACTTAAAGTTTAAGTAAAACCAAGAGAATTTATAAAACATTTTTTTAAGACCTTGAAAATTAGCAGATTTTAACAGTTTTCAAAATATCTAAAATTTAAAGTAACAGCATCAAAGAACATTCAAAAGTATATTTCCAGGTCGGAAAACCACTTCAGTAAACTTTAATTAATTTATTATAACTAAAAAAATTTTTAAAATTGCTCCTTTTTGCATTTTTATCTCATCGCGTTCGCTTATACCACTAATTTAAAAATAGTTATTTGAGGCTCCTTATTTTTGCGGCGTAAAATGGAAAGAATCTTTAAACTTTTATTTGCTAGAATGCTAAAATTTGCTAAAGTGTATTGACTCACAATATAAAAAGGAAAGAAAAGTTGTATGTATATATAAAGTCAAACGAAAGATGGCAATAAATTTCTACAATTTAATTGCTAAAACACACACAGGTACCTTATCAGCTTCTAAATTCATGCAAATGATCGGGCTAATAAGACTTATATTTGTAACGTATGCTGCGAAAGTAGAAATGCCTTCATTGATTAAATTATGGTATTATAACGTATCCTAAGATGGTTTCTCTGAAATGACATACTGATGCTACTCTCTGAAGAGGCTAAACATTTTGTGAATGACTTGTATGTCTAAGTGTACCTCTGTAGGATACATACAATTGAATATTTGGATTAAAATAAGGAATTTACTTCTTCATCCCCAAGGAACCTGCGCCACAATTATATATTTCGGATTCACTATACTGATTTATTGGCTCTCAAAATTGTTCCGCCTTCTCCTCACAGTTCTCATACATTGTTCAAGGTGTTCATAAATCTCAAAATAAAAATCTCATAAAATTATTCTCCAGCCTCTGGGAATGTTGTACCCACTCACTAGCCATCCCAAGAGGCTTTATCCAAACTGCATTCTAGCCAGCTATAAATATTCGTTATCTTGGACTATCCTTGGCCACTAATTCATATTTAGTAGTTCAAGGACGAGTCGTTCGCATTATCAAATTAAGGATGTCGCTCTGGAGCTGTGAATTTGTGCCACGACAAGGCTCAGCCACTCGCCCCATTCATCGGTCTATTTACTCGGAGAATGCATTTACTTGACGCCTGTTTACAACAGTTTGAACAGTGTGGTGGCAGGCAATTCACGCAATCTCAGAACTCAGAACCGACAAGCAATTAGGCTTGAACAAGTCCGAAGCCCGTGGGAGCGGTCTCGTCCCGGTCGTTGCAAACAATTTCACCTTTTCATTTTTAATTGAAAGTTCCAAACTGTCCGGTGTATTTTATGCTGTGGGTCTGGAGCTAATAGGGATCCACTCGAGCGGGGGGCATTAGATAGTGTTCGACTGTTTTGGGGGATATTTTATAACTTTTTAGGCAGTTGCTGCTGCAGCTTATGTATCTAAAATTTTTTTAGAAAGTTTTCTGGCGTTTTGTGGAGATTCTCTGGGTAGAATTTATATTTTCATCATCGGGAGCTCTGCTCTCACATTTTACAGCCATGTGCATGGGATCGGTGGAGAGCACTAGTGCTCCACAAACCAAAAGCCGTCCTCCTCTGTATTGGGTGCCCTCCACTAAAACCGGGAGAGCTTAGGAGGAAAATGCAGGGAAAACTCGGAAAATTCTCGGGGCGGTGAGACCAGTTCGTTTTGGAACGTCGCGACGCTAAGGAGGGCTAGCATCGTTTCGGTGCAGGAGCATCAATCTGCTCCCGGTACATGTCAAAGCCATTCTATAATCAAAAAATTTCTAACCTTCCGCGTTGAGGTGCTGTTTTCAGCGAATTGTGGTCATTGAATTGCGGGGAAGGTTATCGTTTTCAACAGGCAAAAGTGGTAAAGTGTTGAAGGTTTCAAATTCAAGTGCAGTTTGTGTTAGAAATTCATCGATTTTCGGTTTTTCATCTGGTGAAAAAATTCTGTGGTCGGAACAAAACAAGAAGGAGTCTCGCGCCGATGGAATAGTATCCTACGGTACGCTCAGTGTGTACAACGTGAAATATAAGACGCTTCCCTGGCTCCTTTCGTGGAGTGGAGATAGTAACTCTACGGGATTTGCAGAATCAGAGAAGCATCGCGACGATGACGACTATGGGGCAGATGTGCAGAGACCCAAATTAGGCGAGTGGGTACTCTTCCAGTGGTGCCTGCTGCAAAATATGTATTTGTCCCACTAATCTGGACTAGTGAACGTGGAGGACAACACACTCTTCTCGCCCTTCGTCCACCCACGTTATTTACTTAACACCTCGAGCCAGTTATTTAGGGTTATTTGCCGTAAGGATATTCTCGCCCTTACCCCTCGTTTGCCATCACATTGCTAAGAGAAGCTGGGCGAAACGGGTGGCGCTTTCGAGTTTCGACATCCTTTCAGGTTGAAAAGAAAATGTGCGATTCTATCCTAATAGCATGGTTTAGTGGGCATACTAAGCGCACTGCGGTTGTTTATAAGAAGCACCTAACTATATCCTTAGCACAAAACCTCCACCGGTAGAGTTGCCTCAGCTTAAGGACCATCATATGCCGTGGTTCCAGGGCGAAAATAGGGAGCAAGCGTTGGGGCCTGCGGAATTCATCCGACCCATTTGTTGATTTATTGCCCGGGATTAGCCCCCGGAAGAATCACAAATAGTCGTACACAACTGGAATACATCAGACACATTTTCTAGGGCACTCACGCCACGCCACTTCGTGTGCACAAAAAGCCCTAATTTCCACTCAAAGGCAGTTGCGCTAAGTTGCACTGGCACTCAGGTAAAAATGGTAAATTTATGGAACCATAATATAGTCTTACTTTTGTATCGATCCACGTTCGGTGCTAGATATTTGCTCAATATTATCCGGGCCTGCTGAGTGCCTCCTAATCGAAACAATGATGAGCAGCGTGCCGGATAAGCGATGAAAAATGCATAAACCAATTTCACCCAATCATCGCACTTTATTGAATCTCATTTCTATGGTGCTGTATAATGTAAACAAGCAATCCGCCGACTTATGGAATTTGTAATTTATTGCTGTAAGGTGCACAAGCTTTTTGCTTTCTGTGTTTTGTGTTTTGTCCTAATGATTTATTGTTGAGGAATTTTCCATAGCCTCTGGGATTTCGAAATATTTTAAGAAAGCGTTTGGATACCGTTTGTAAATTAAGCCATTCTCTCCATCACATTCAACGGAATGAATGCTCTGTAGAGAGCCTTTATTTTGTTGAAAGAATGTATGGTGACTTTGGTTGAGTTGTGACGGGACGTCACATTTGAACCATCTTTTATCTGGCTACTCAGGGTTTCGACCTTCTCAAACAGACCTTCATGGAATAGTGTTGCATAATCGGCCAAGTTTTATTCCGAATGGTGAAATTCAACAAAAGACGGTATTTTGCAAGACACGATACATTATATGGTTTCGTTTTTTATACATGTATTTTGCATGTCCATCAATTATAACGTCTCTCAGTATAGAATTTCCGATGTTATTACAGATAAGTCCTTAATTTGAAGTTTTAAAGAAAACTTCTAATGAAAAGCGAAGAATAATATCATGTTAAAAGGATGAAAGCATAGTAGTCTTTCAACACCTACATAATACTTTTTTAATGTCCACTTTCGAGTAATATTTGAAATATATGTTTGTGTCAGAAATCAGAAAAAAAAACGAATATATTTATTAATAAATATGGTATATTGGTACATGTATGAATGTAGGCACATTTTACGAGGGTTGACAAAATAATTGAGAAATCACAAGTTTTGTTATTTTATTATTATTAAACAAATATAAAATTATTATTAAAAACTTACAGATGAGAATCATTAATGTACAAAACAGTGTGTAACATTTGAGAAGGATCAATATAGTGGTTTTTGTTTTTTTTAATTATCACTTCTAGCTGAAAGCAAATTAGTTTTGACATAAACGCTTTTGAAACTTCAAGACTCCCTTTGCTACTTGTCGATCGCTCAACACTTATAATATGATTTGTAGAATGTAAAATATTTGCACTTTTCGAAAGTATGAACCTTCAATCTTTCTTCATTTACATAATATTTTACTACAACTTTTTATTTATTAACGTATTCATGTAGGTATTTAGTATGGTAAATAATCTAATTGGTTCTAATAGTAAATGTTTTATTAAATCGTATTGATAATTTTGTCAATTGTCAATTGTTTTGTCTTGTCATTTTTATCGTCGTTTGACTTCTGACTTATATATGTACATATAGTACTTACGCACTACTATTTTATTTTATTTCCTATACCTCATCTTCGGTACAAACATGAAAAGTGCTCATTAAAAACAATGCAATTCAAAAAGGCACCTTTAATCCGAATGAAAGTTCAGAGCCCTTAACCTGTTAATTATTTTAAAAAAGAACTTGTGTTCAAAACAAGGAAGTCTATTTATACAATTTTATCAGCAAATTATGAGAGATTGTCGTATTTCTAGCATTTCTTAAATGCCAAAGTAGAATATTAATTGCTCAGCAATTTTCGATAGCAGTTAAGAGGCTAAGAGGATAAGTATCGGGCGGAAGAGAAATTAGAATGATATTTTATCTTTAGGTCTATGAGAATTGTTTGATATTACAGTAAATTTGAAATGAAAGAATTTTTATTTAACCATAGCACCCAACTCCAAGTAGATTTATCAAATAAAAAACTTTTGACAGCGTTCTAAAGTGAATAAGTTTGCCTTTTATTTGTAATAATAGAATGAAGTGAATTTCGATTTCAATTGCTATGAAATTGTTCTCGCCATCCATCCTATTCGCTAGATTTGGCAATTTAAAGAACAATTGGATAAAGGTTTAGATAGAAAGCAAAGAGATTATATCGACTTGATAAATTGCTACTGATTTGTCCCGAATATAACTTCATAGACGCTGGGAAGGTTATACATACTTTCGTTTTTAGGTATTTTTAGAGTTATTGAAAAGGATTAATAGAAGCGATTACAAAAGAATTCCTGGTAATTAAATTAAATTAAATTAAATTTGCAAAAGTAATAAAAGTATTCTTTTGTGAAATGTTTTAGGGGTTTATTCTGGGCGTCGTTATTCAATTCGACTCAAAAGTCGAGACATTAAAAATAAGTCTTGGCTGATAATGTTTGAGTCGATTGAAAAGCAACACTCACAGTAGGCCACTTAAATAACAAATAAAATTCACGCGTGCACCACAAGAATATTTTCCACAATAATTGTTTTTCCAAATTAATGATACAAAGAAAACATATGGATACAACAATCTCGCAATATTTTCCAACTCAGCACTCAAAACAATTTCTGCTGCAATTAGTAAGCAAAAACAGATGGAAAAGTGAAAGTAATTGACCCAAATGAACGGCAATTACACTGTGCAACCCTTGCCAATGTTTTACAAAAGTGTCTACATGCTCCTGGCACAGCGCACGGCAGATGCATTAATCATTCGTTTTTCGTAAAAACCCTAATTACATTTCTCGCTTCACCTCAATGACGAAATAAACATTACCCAATTGAAGGTGGAGCATGCATCGCTTGCATCTCCAGCTGAAGTCATTACGACCGTTTCGATGTGATTATACCACACCACACCGAAAGTCTGGACTCCACGAAGCAACCGTTTGGTTCTTGGCGCTTGTTTTGCACAACCTTCGACACCGTTTGGTCATATTGTCGAAAAGGCATTGTGCGTGCGACGGTGCGACTGAATTAAGGAGACCCCAAGTGGATTAGTCGACACCCTGACCGATGTTACCTGTTAAAGCTAAGCAGGATATCCGAAAATCATAACGACAAAATTACATTAAATGCCAACAATGGCTCCAGTCGGCACACATGCAAGTGCCGCTCTAGCCAACATACTCACGTTCGGCGCGCCAAACCTGAGAGCAGGAAAATTGAATTACCAACTTCTGGAAATTTGCCAATTTCGACAAAGTTCTCTATTTGCTGGACCCGGCCACGACAGGGGCTTAATTTGATAAAATTTTATTTAAACAGTCCTGATAATTTGCGAAAGGCTAAACGAAGGCAATTCCCTGAGTGCGGGCCACCGACAAATCAGGTTCAAGACGTCAGCAAACTGACGATGATTATTTTCAAGGTAGAGCGGTCAAGAGGTGGTCAATTTTGATTTGCTGGAGTTCGGTTATTTTTGAGATTGTTATTTACGTAAAAAGAGCAATGCTTTCGGGAGATCTTAAATATTTTTAGAGACTTTATAAGCCCGAAACACTGCATAGAGGCCTGAATTTGCTTGGGTGCTTTTAAAATAAACTTTTGATATGAAACCTCAAATTTGTTTATTTGCTTTAAGAATAGAAATTTGATAAAATCCGTTTCTTAGTTTCAGTTTATTTTTAATATTCTTACATGGGGTCAATTTATGTACCTACGTAAACCAAGGGATGTTATTATATGAGTGACCCACTATATTCCGCTATAAGTAGCGAGTTTGTTTTATCTAATAAATTGCATTCATTTATTTCTGCTCAATTATTAACATGTTTTGTTATTCTCATTATGTTTATTATTATCTTGTTGCGCTGTTATTTTTGAATACAACGTAATTGATTTCTCCGTTTTATTGTGATCAGTTAAAAAGTGAAGCTGCCTAAAGAAGCTTTCGGTATATAGATTTTTCATGTATTCTCATGGAACTTGTATATTATTACATATACATATGTAGTTCGTTTTTGCTACGTTGTGGTTTCTTTTGTTATATATGTAATATATAAAAAAAACATGACAATTTCTATCAAAACTTAAAATATGAATTTAAAAAAAAAAAGAATAGACTCAAACCGATTATAAAAATTTCCGTAATCGGAATTTGTCGATCGGACTATTAGTGTTTAAGTTTTGGTAACCGTAGCTCACTAGGAAGTTAACAACAACATTTTTTCTAGGTTCTAGGTTCAGAATGCTTCCAATTTGTCTGTGCAGAATATTCGTTTGCTTCTTTTAAAGAAAAATTTCAAGCATCCAACAAATGTAGTTAAAAAAATATATATACTTTAAAATGGTCTTTTAGTCTTTTTAACAAATTTTTTTTTTTATGTTCTACACCCTGCAAACATGTTTCTATTAACACTAGAATATTTCATGCTTAATCCGAAATAATTACTGCAATAGGTAGGATTTAGACATTTCGGATTATCGTAGAGAGTGCATATTTTTAATACGTTAGACAAGAACACTCCCAAGCGGTCAAAATTATATACTTAATTCAAATATTTCTTACAAGTATAAGAATTAATGAAGAAAATATATCTTGCTACATATAGTTGTTTTACATAATCAGGAGACCAAAACACATGTTTTTAGGATCTTTTCCAATAACAAAAACAATTGGTAAAAATTCAAAATGGTTGAAATGATTTTTAACGATAAGATAGGTACTGAAACTGTTTTCCATATAAAATTTGGATTGTGACACAAGTTAATACTTTGAGTGTCAAAGAAAATGTTGATATCTTTATATGTAATCGAGAATTGCCAGTCAATTTTAGACAAAAAATACATTACAATTTATATTTCATTCAATTTTGAGCTAAAGTTCATAGCATTTCTACACAATTGTACTAAACATAGTAGACTATCTTTATTAGTAATGCTATCAAAAAAAAGCTCCGTAGGTTAAAAACACAGATCAAAGAATATATGTTCTGATTCCGATTCGGAATGTAGGCTATAATATGTAGTAGGTATAATGTGCAATGCGAAAAATAAGAGATTCAAATTAAGGTTGTATTTAGATTAAAGGTGGTTCAATAGCGAGATATTACTGTTTATATATTTTAAATGCAATAAAAGATGTGTGATCCGACACGTAATTTTCTGATTTCTCGTATTCTTAAGTCTTAACGTAATTCACTGTTCGTAGAATCGCTACGATAGATCTTCAAATAGATCTAATAATGTGTTCCTGTGATGCCTGTAAAGAATCGTAAATATTTGTAAATATTCATCATATCCACTTTCTTCCTCCATCAAGAATTACTAAAAGGGAAACTCTAAAGGAAACTTTTGCAAGAAATGTTGGAAATTGTTTGCTTTCATTCATTTGTCATGTAACTGGTACACATATGGGTGATTTCAAACATGCACGCACATTTTGAGTAAAAAGTAACAAAAACTCATCCAGCACCGCTTTCTAGAAGTATTATTGTTGCATGTGGGGTATATTCGTGAGAGAAGAGTTAGATTTTACTTTTTCCTTTTGAATAGAAAATTCATTCAGCTATTCCTTACAATGAACACCTCATGCTTTTTTGTAATTTTCTACGCGACACGCATTAAAAGGCTCATCTCAATTCCATTTGTTCACGCTCCACCTATCCCCTCGCTCGAGGACACGCCACTTTCGTGTCACATTAGCCGTGTTTCAAATAAGCGCCTTCTAGCATCTCGCATTTCGTGGCGGAGGCTCTAATTTGAGAAATCAGTTTTACCTACGGATCGTTGAGACGCAACTGTGCATGCATGCAAACCTCTTTCGCGAGCAGGAGGCGAAATAATTTGCCTCAGTAGAGCTGTACACGGCGGTGCTCCGCCTCAAACGAAATTTTCTGATTCTGCAAAAACGCCCCGTTGATGTCCCTTGTCACTGAAGAGGCTCCGGCAAAATTCGTCTTCTAGGATACGGCTGATTGTTATGCAACTTCTACAACAGGAACAACAGATGAACAAAATGCATAATGCATGGAAGGTCTATTTGTGTTTTGCTAGTGAGGATAACCACAACATTTCAGGATCACATTTCTGAGGAGCATCCATCGCCTTTAGGCCTAGTTCATCCGCAGCGGTACAGCAGTGCTCTCCTGGAAGCAATAGAACTCAGAAACTCCTGAAAAATGGCAGTTAACATTCTGGACGCTGACCACTTCGCCATAAGCGCTATAGTGACGGTTGTGATGCAAGTGCTCTTTTTTCTAGTAAACTCAGTCTTTCAATTGGACAAACTCACCGATTTCGCCGGCGGAGTCAATTTCATTATTGTTGCCCTGCTTACGTTCTTCCTTGGCCAAATCGATCGAACTGTGAAGGTAAGTACCTGAGCCACTGCTTTCGGGCCACATTCTTTATTTAGTGCATAAGTGGGATGCTCGCCTGAAAAATGTCTGTACTTCCTGCTCCGCGTGCGGCAACCACTGCAGCACAATTCTTTGGGTTTTCTTGGGGTGAACACTTGACATTGACTTCAGTGGCATTAGCAATGGTTTCCTGAACAAAGTGAATTGCTTAAGAGCACCCCAAGCCTCTCAGGTGATAGTCAAACTTTGTTAGTTCTGTACAGGTGTGCTCCTTATTAAATTCTGACTCACATTTTTTACAGGGTTTGTGTTTGTTATGTCATATTTATGCCATGTAAACAAGACAGAGGAACATAATGCTGACAACACAAAAGATGGGAATTTCACAGAATGTAGGTACAAATTTCAATTTGAGAGTTAGCTTCAGTTTTAGATAATAAAATCTTTAAAATAAATAAACTTCCTGGAAAAATAAAACCGTTTTCAAAAAATCAGATGTCTTAAAAAGTAGGTAAGAACAATTTTTATTTTGAAATTCTACGTTGTTATTTAATATCATAAAATTTGATTAGATTTTTTAGTCGACGCGAAAATAAAACTGGTGATATATAGCATGACATTAAATTTTCTATAGCAAGACATAAAATCTTAGCATATGAAAGCAGCAACTAAAGAACTCTAAAGTAAAATTTATTTTGTACTTCTTAAGTAAGGTTTCTGATTATTTGAAAGCAGCTCTAATTTCTTATTAGCTTTGAGTCTACTTTTAGAATACATAAATAATAATATTAAAAGGACAAGATTTTAGGTCTATCATCTTAGATTTTTAAATTTCAACGCCAAATATGAAATCAGCGATTACACAAACTCATTCAAATTCATTTGTGTTAGATTTTAGTAAAATTTATCATCAAAAAGCTACTAATTTAAATCTTATATTTTTAATTTTCAAAATTGGGCATTGAATTTTAAATCAGAAATTTAAAATCGTCCATATAACAATTTTTATGAGATTTTAATAAAATCCAGTATATATATGTATGTATGTATTGTTGAGTACACATTTTGAATTCTAGGAATTGAGTATTCGATTCGAAATCTACAATTTTAAAAACCTCTATAGGTAGATATGTACATATGTATATCCGTTTTCTGTGAAAGTCATAAATAATTTCCCATTTTTATTTATTCTTTCCGCCTTCTATAACCTCCCTTCTTCAACCCCTTCATGCTGTGCAACAAACAAAAATGATCTTTAAAGTTTTGCGAAAAGAACAATTTCAAAAAAAAAAATGTTTTTATACATGAAGTCGGTTTTATAAATTAATAAAATTTGAAACACTACAAAAACGAAATAAGTTTATTGTAAGATTTTGCTGTTGTTATCAACAATTTGAAGGTTGATAATTTTTACTAGATGTTTTTAGTTAGCTTAAAAATCAAAAAGTGTGCGTCCTAATGAATGTTATTATAATATTAGTTAAGTTGTTCCACCGATTTCCAACATCTAGTAGTAAAAATCTGAAGATATAAGAATGATGATTTGGTGTACTGCCGTGCCAAGGAAAAAAGTGGTTAAGCGCAAAATTTTTCAAAATTGAGTTTTTGGTATCATTCGATTCGTCCGGAAATTTTCTATTTAATTTATCTTCAATAAAATTGTTATCACGATTAAATTTTGTTTTATAACAATATTTATTTGAATAAAAATGATTAAGAAATCTGATGTAGATCAAAAAAGATGCTAAGTGACTCGAAAAATTGAAAAGAGAAGCCATTCAAGGTTCGAATACAAAAACAAAAGACCTTTAAAGGCCTTTACGTGTTTTTTTGACTTTAAATATCCCGCATAATTCAGAAGCATACAAAACAGAAAAGCCTTAAGTACTTAAAGGTTTTCTTGTTTTGTATGCGGCATCCCTGGAGCGCTTGAAAACAAAACTAAACAGCCTTAAGTACATTTTTTGATATGAAGTTAAAACACTGCCGTGCCAAGGAAAAAAGTGGTTAACTCCAATCGAAGCGATTTCGAGACAAATGAGAAAGAGTTTGAAGTTAAAAAAATCGTAGTTAGAAACATTCTTTTTTTGTGAAAATTAATATGTTCATTAATAATGATATTCTCTATTTGAATATTAAAAAAAAATTGAAAATTCTACTTTTTTGAAGTTCCGGTAAGCTGGATTCGAAGGTGTCCATTTTGTAAAGCTTGGCGAATACAAAAAGGGCGGAAAATTTATAGATATTAACAGTGGGAGTAATAGTCTACATTCAAGAAAGTTTGTAAATAATGAGAGTTAACATAGAATGAATAGCAATTCGGCAATTCAGGCATCAACATTAAAAAAAGGGAAATAGCACCCATTAGGAATTAAGGGGTTATATACAGTCAGGAGGCCCAAAAAAAGCGATTTTTCAACAAATTTTCCTGAGAAGACTTCTAAATTTATTAATGTAAAAATTTGTCCACATATTATGGCAACTTTTAACTGTATTTTAACATATTTTATTGGTAAAAATATTAATTTTGAAAGCTGCTGTGGTTGATCTCCAGGAGCTCCTCTAAAAAAAGGCGCCTTGCGGTGACCACGATATCTCTGGACTGGATAATCTAAAATGAAAAAACCAAACGGTTTTCGTTAAAGTAATGTATAATCTTGTAATTAATCGAAGTAATAAGCAAAATAAATTTTTTTGACAAAATGGCGGCTTTTCAAAAAAAGAAAATCGATTTTTGACCAAAATTTTGACCTTAAATTCTTTATAAAAAAAGAAATATTTATCGGTGAGAAAAAAGCTTCGATTAATTACTGAAAAATATACTTAAGAAGCTTGTGTTAAAATTTGAGACTGATCGGTTCAGCCGTTTCCGAGAAATCTTGGTCACCGACTTTAAAATCACAGTTTTGAGAAAAACGCGTTTAAAGTTTCAAAAGCACTTTACATAGAGAAACATTTTTTTTTCAACTTACATCGAGTTGTCTATTCCAGGGCCACTTTGCAGGTATTAAAATAACACTAATGCACTGTCACTTTACATATCTGAATATATTAGAAGGGAAAACTTACAATAGGCAGGTGAATAAAAGGGACAGGTAAGCGCTGCCGCTCCGCCCTCCTACTTTCAAACGCTCTGACACGTCTTTACAAATATGCGTGTAACTTCGAAAATAATCGCCGAATTAACTTGAAATTTTCTGTGTATGTACTTAAATATAAGTGCATTACGAAATTTAAATTAAAAAAAATCGATTTTTTGAAAATTGATGGATTCCATTTCGGTAATTACGTCTTCTATCCCTCTTGACACTTTTCTATCTACTTTGGTTGTAGCTTTAAAAGTAATAAGTATATTATATTTTGAATAGTTACAAATCTACGAGCAAAGTCAATGGGTAATTCCAACAAAAGAGAAACCTTTTCCATTAGTGAAAATTAACTTGCCACGGCAACTGTTGTTTGCAGTTCTCTACGTAGATTTTTAGATGCTATTAGGAGCAGATCACTCTCATTTAGATAGGCCTGCGAGTAAAGTCCCTTAGATTTGTAGCCTGCTGGCGTTACGAAAAGTCTGAGCTCAACTTAATTTGACTTTTATATGACGAAATGGCTTGGGTCCACAAAGCCGACAATCATAATATAGCCTGAGTGAGAAAGTAAGTAGGAAGTGTTCTATAGTCTGAAAAGATATCCAAAACAGAGAGTCTGGCACTGTTCCAGGGTATGCTATTTCTTTGCAGGCACAGCCGTGTCGGATGGCTTGAATTTGCGGCAACAAAGAGATGGTGAAAGCGTGAAATAGCGAACTTTTATCCGTGGGCTCAGAATTGGCGAAAAATTTGCATTTCGTTGCTGCAAAAACCCCCTTTCAAATGGATCGAAAGTAGTTTGCCGAGAGCCGCGGGCGTTTCATCTTTATAGGATGCAATATCACGACTCTTGTGGATGCCACCACCATATAAAATTGGCGACAATTGGAGATCCAGAGAGTCGCCGACGTTCAAGTAAATTTCATTGGGGCGCTGTTTGCTTTCGTAAGATTTATTCAATGGCTGCAATTAGTCCATTAAAGAGTGTGTAAATTAAGGCATGGGCCTGATTCTGGCGAAGCTTGTGGGCACTGCAGCTAAAATCGCATAGCAATTCCGTGGTATTGTTCGACAAGACAACCACATGGACAGACGATTTATGTTGTTTGTTTACATCCTGGAATGCGGGCAAAGCTTGCAAAATTTATCTATTTAATTAATGTTTAATTAAAAATATACAATTTTCATGTAGAACTGTCTTAAAACAATAGTTTATTAGACATTTATCAAAATCATTTATATAAAAGATAACTAGCATAACAACAAAAAATGCGAACGAACGCAACTTGGTATTATTTATAATATAATGAAAAGTTAGTTCAAACAAGCAGACTTTGTAGCAGCAGACTTTTTTAAAAACATTTAGATTCAATTTCAATTAGTTGTGTTGGATACAAAAACAATGAAAAGAAGTAACTAGCTTATATAAAACGTTTGCACAAGGAAACCGTTTGAAGTTTTTCCTTCCAATTTAGTTGTTCTTTTTCATTTTTTTTCTTCATTAATCAAAATTTAGAAAAGATGTATTTTTTAATTTGTTGGGTAAAAATTTCGAAGTTGTGAAATCAAAGTTCATATCCTAATAAACTAATGCTTGTCTTTCACACATTTGCAGAAGAGTTATTCGAATAAGTCCAACTGCAAAATAATTGTTGCATTATGTAGATACTGAATAAGTTATTTTATATTAAAGGAATAAGATTAGCAAAACATCAAAATTGCTTAAAAATACGAAAGGTTTAATGTGACCAATTTAAATATTATATTGTAAGTAGGTATGTTAAATTCAAACACTATTTTATGACGTGCTAGGTTTAGGAGTGATTTCAGTCTTTAGAACTGTCTATCCATCCAAAAATAAGGAATACGTGTCACTTACAATATTTTAATGGAAAGTAATGTGTACATAGGTTTTTTTTCTTTTCTTTCTGTAAGATACAACGATATATTCATGTATAAATTGTAATTTTTAATTATTGCAGGACATCTAAAAAGATATGTTTTTCTGGATACTTAGATCTACGTTTAGACAAATTTTTATTCAAAAATATTAAACGATTACAGTGATATGTAACACAAATATGTACATATATACATACATATATGATACTTTGACAAATCATCTTCGTATTGTCCAATTGATTTCTCAGTAAAGGTGTATCTGAAATTAAAAATCCGAAAATTTGATTTATCTGCATCGTTGTGTCGAAGAGGTTTTTTTAAATGATCATTTGATCATTTTTGGTCATGAGATATCTCAAAAACAGTAATTATCAAGATTTCAAAAAATGGCTATACACAGATTTAACCACTGTGATTGTGAACATTTTTGTTAAAACCAATTGAAGATCGGATCAGTAAATATAAATAAAATTTGTTTTTTTGCTCCGTCACGCTGCTGTAACTCCTTAAAAAAATATGTGTTGATTGCTAAATTTTTTAAGGATGTAAGCATATAAAAAGCAATTACTTCTTTAACAGAATTGAAATTTTGAACAACAGATAATAAAGGCATTATTAATTTAATTTGTGAATACCTAACTATTTTCCAATATTTATATGCATAGTACTCAAACTTATAAGTGGAACCACGCCCAAAAAACCACCCACGCACAACATAGAATTTAACAAGTATTGCATATACCGTCTAGTGGTGGTGCTACAGCACGTTTTCGAGTATGAATAAATAAATCGAAACCATTTGGAGGCATGCATGAGCGGCTCAGAGGCCCTGGGCTAGTTTCAGTAAATAAAAATGTTATCGATAATCCACCCCCTTTTGAAGCAAGAGAAGGCAGTAAGCCTACCTACGAGTGGAATATCCCTCGGCTTAAACCAACGGCCAGAATCGGAAGCACCTTCCATTGAAAGACAGAGTTAAGGGGCTGCTTGGGAATTAAGGCTTCATGGGACTATTACACTACTATTCATTGGGGACAAGATTTTCAATAGCCTCGGAGGCACTGAAATATTAGGGCATTATTAAGTTTTTAAAGGCAGACAGAGCTCTTAACGCCCGAATCAGCTTCTCCATTCATAGTACTAACTAATCGATTATTTTTCAAAAACCCTTTCAGATTTGTAAGACCGCACACGTCCCTTAGGCCCTTTCAGGCTTGTTTGTGCTAAGTTGCAAACTAAAGTTGCCGCACTTCGCTCAGCGTGTCTGACGAAAAGCCTTTTTTGTTCTGGGGAAGTTCCGGGGCTATTGTAATGAAACTTAATTTTTCTTTTGTACTTTTCAGCAAAGGGCGGATTTAAATTAAAGTTCTGAAAATAATAGATGCTTCTTAGCGAAGTAATTAAAACATAATGTTTTTAAGTTTAGTTTGGACAAAGGTTTCATATCTTTGAAAGTAAAGAATCAACACAATATTTTGTTTAAATGTAGATAATGCGCTTTAATATAAACCATAATATTTAATACGTTAGCTGTTTGAAGCACGCAAAGCTGATTAATGATTTTATTACGTAAAATAACTTACTGCAGTATCCCTGCAGAGTTGTTAAAAAAATAGTGGTAAATTGCTTTATTTATTTTATAAATTAATTGAAATATGAATTCATATTCAACATGTATCGTAAAAGTTCTTCCATCAGCCACTTCTAATACAATGTATTCCAAATAAAACAGCAGTTTTGTTTTTCAATGTTTATCCGTGATGTCTTTTGATTCCGGAATTTTATGTAAAGTGGAATGTACAAATATTATGTTTACTTAAATATTACAAAACGTGAATAACAAGATGCTTTTCAGTTTATGAAAAGGATGCTGTTGAAAAAATAACAGTTTTGTACACTACCTTTTATTTAACTTAAACAAATTCCATAATTATTATCATGCCTGAAATATTTTATTTTTTATTACTATACATATAAGCTAAAAAATATATTCTCCAAATCCCTAAGTTAAAAGTAGTTACGTATTTTTCCATTTCCAAACATTCATTGGCTTCCCATAAAGTTTTAATGTGGTTAAGGTCAGTTGTCATGCTTAATCCAGAGGTTTAACCAATTTTTTGAAGAAACTTTGTTTTATCATCGTAGACTTAAATAAAATATTTCATCTTTTTAAGATAAAAAAATTCCTATTGCGGTTAATTTTTCGAATCAAAATAGTTGTGATTAATTTTCCATTCAAAACTAAATATTGAGATTTCCTTAAAACATTACGTATAGTGAAAAATGAAATAAAATTAAAAACTATCGAAAGCAGAAAGTATAGAAAGTTCCATGAGTTAAGAATTAATGATTTTACTTACCTACGTAAATCTCAATTGCTCCGTACAAATAAAATAACGAATAAAACTGACTAAAGATTCGTTTTTAGATAAAATACATACATATGTGACATTGAAATGTGTCCTTGCCTTTTTGTCATATCGTAATTATCTTCTTCTCGAAAAGAAAAACATTCAACAAAAATTAAATATTTTTTTGGGAAAGTTGATGCGCAAATACTGAAAGAGACGAAATTTTGGGCAAAAAAAGGTGTACGATGTAAGAGTTAGGAGGCCACGTATCAAGTTCTATTGCTCGCAATCAAACAAGATGATGAATGGGCCTATATATCACGATCAGAAGATGTAGGGAGTTTTACGGAACAAAAATGGGACAACTTTCCGGACCATTCAAGCGTGTAGTGAAACATGTATTTGATTAGTATACGTTCCAATGTTTCTTGTTTTCTCCACCACGAAAATTTTCGGTGGAAAGAAATCGATTTGGTGGAGCGAACACCATTTGAAGGACTCGCCTGCAAAAACATCAGCTTAAGTGGTGTATAAAATAGCAAGATGGCATGAGCTAAGTCAAAAAGCAAAGATGGGCAGCATTAAAGTCATTGTGCTTCCTTTGCTCACAGTATCGATTAGAGTCCTTCATCCCGGAAGAGGTACGAAGGCCAATCAAAGCTGTCAAACTCTTAACAACCAATAAATGATCCAGGCGACCGTAAAGACAGCAAAACTGAGCTTCTAGTGATGGGGTCATGAAAATGTAGTAACATACATATAAGGTTGCTTTTAGAGTCCATTTCAGCGCGATAAGCATCTTGATGAGGATGCAGCTCGCGCTATGCTCCTCGACTTACTGCTCCGCAATCGAAATTGATATCGATATTATAAGGTCCTTCCCTGATGGGCTACAGCACAACCTACACGAATAATTAATACCAAGGGAAGGTATTGAAAACACGCGCCTAAATTAGGATGAAAGGAGCTAAATTGCTCCACACAGTTCCTGCAGGTGTTCCACGAATGCTTGTATGCGGTATGCTTGTCGAGGAGGTGGTCGGTGCTTTCCATATTAATGGGTTTTCGCTTTTACGTTATTAAGTTCGTGCAGAAATTCCTTCCTATTGCATTTAGGAATTTTTCTCGAAGTAAGATATAAAAACTGCACAACTCAACAGCTAAAAAGTATTCTCCTCAAAAGTTTATCCTACGTGACTGGGGCAATACACACCTTTGGATATACAATATAGTATATAAGTATATTGACAACTTTTTATGGGATGTCCTATTTGTAAACTGAACGATGAACGAACATTGTGGGAGTTTTCTTGAATATGAAGTAAAGTATCGATATTCAAAAAGTATTCATACATATTTAAATTTAATTTACTGCGCGCCATATGGGCTCATCTCCCAAGAGCGCCTATACTCTAAGTGGGGATACCATTAGATTTGTAAGAAATAAATAAATAATTTAATTTATCGATTCGTGGATATTATTTGTACGTTTATAAATACTCCTAAAGTTTTGTTATTTAATAATTATTTATACTCATATACCGGAAAAAAGTGGTATGAACTCAACTCAGGAGTTGTTCCTTATACTACGTTGTTTTAAAACCGACAGGCAATATAGTAAAGTTTTAAAGACAAAAGATTTTGGTAAATTTCTATTCTTCTTACAGGGCCCCATGCATGCATAAAGGCATGGTTTTAAAGGCTTTTATTTGACATCCAGCTTGATGATTGGAAAGCAATTGTTTTTTCTACTTCCGATTACCTACATAAAAAAATATTTTAAAATTATAAAAAAAGGGTTAATCACGTTTTGATGCAAATTTTTGCACCCGTGCAACTTTGTAAGACCTGCTTGTTTTAATGAGCGCCCTTGCACTATTCACAATTGTAAAATCTGTTTAATAATGTCGAAGGTGATTTTTAATATTGATAGGTTTTCATTATTTGTAAAACGTGCCTTGTAAATTCGTCGAAGCTAACTTGATATTGATAGCTATATAGACTTGCACATGGCTTGATATTGATAGCTATATAGACATGCAATGGTTTTATGTCTAGTAAAAGTGCGAAACTGTTTGCAAATTTTTCTCCTTTAACGTCGTTGTTATAAGATTGCAAAGTTTTGCACCGTTGAAACGATACAAGTCCTATTTTCATCAAAGAGTGATTTTTCATCTCCTTTTTCCCCAAAGTTTTCGGACTAAATCGTGGTGTGCCTTGATCTATTGTAAATTCAAGGAGTCGAAAATATCCTCTTGGCCTAGGTTTCTTCAAACATTTTCGATGATATTGAGGATAATGTAATTTTATTGGTCACCTTATAAATAATCTAATTTCAGCCCAAATAATTATGATTCCACTTTCATTGGTCCTACGTTTATTAAAATTTCTTCCATGCGGAGATCTGAATATACATACATATGCATGTATAATATACCTAATTATAACATGCATTAGCAATAGTAAGGTTTGCAGGAGTATTTGCTCTTCGGTATAAGAACTTTTAAAATACTAGCCGTGTGACCGTTTGGGGATATAAGAAACTCCTGTACAAAATTTCATGCTTTTAGACCCACCGGTTTAGGCTGTGTGTTGTCAGTTAGTCAGTCAGTGTTAGAGTTTTATTAAGTAGGTGTTAATGATCAAGTTCAAGTTCATTTACGCATAAGATTAAAAAAAAGTAAAATCTTTCATACTTCAAAAACAAGGGCAGAGCTTGTCGTCCTTTAAATTAAACAATATCTCTTAATAATCTTGTTTTCATTAAGAAACAAAAAACTTATTGTTAGAAAACACTTTTTCACTAAGACGGTTTGAAAATGCCATATTATAAAAAAAAGGCATATTGTTATGAGTTAAATGAGTCTGATATTAATTAAAAATGAAATGATATACTAATTTGAAAATAAAAGCGTGTTCGTCATAATGTAATAAATCGATAGACTCTTGCCACACGCTTTTATAATAAAATAGATTTATATTTACTTACGTTTAACATTCCATTTTATTTAGTGCATGCTAAAAAAGCTTGTTTATTTTAAATTATTGATATTTATATTTAATATTCAAATTGATTCAAAACAAAATGTATAAAAGCCAAGTTTGAGAAGACTGCGCTCTCGAAAGTGATTATTTACTAAAGCTAGGCCATTTCCGGCACTCGCGGAGAGGCCGCGAAATCCTGAGGAAATGTTTTGAAACAGCGTCAATAAATCGACGACGAACTTTTGACATAGTTCAAGGATAGTTTGTCAGCTTCGCGGCTGCCTTGGCACTGCTGCAACCTTTCGTCGCACTGCACAAAAAAGAAAAAACCTGGCTATGCTTGAAGCTGTGTGTCGCTGTTTTAAATGCAATACTATCTCCAACCATTTGCCTTGACAAAATCAACAATTCGATTTTGTTGTTTTAAATTGAACGTGCACAGCTCGCTAAGGGTTTATTTTTGCGGCGCAGTGATTTTTCTGAAATAAAAAACTTTCCCTCTCGCCGACGTGATTCATTATTTATCAGCGGTATCAAGGCGGTCGGACGGAAGCGGAATTTTTAAAGGTCCATTTTTCGAGACGAGGTGGCTTTTTGCTGAGTCTTTTGCTTCAGGGGATGTGTGCATAGTCTTTTTTTAAAGCACAAAATCCGGATTTGGTTTACATTTGGGAAAAAAAAGCTACTCAAATTTTATCTTACAGAATTGGATGAAAATGAAAAGAAGTATGAGTTTTGTTAGTCGTGAACACATAAATTTTTTGACTCCAGCACTACATGTGCATAGAACAAAATTAAAAAAAAAAAACGATTTCAAAGCAAGAAATTTGCATTTTACTTGAAAAATATGGGAATTGTATGTTAAAGCAGAGTATTGATTGATGTTAAGGATATTTTTATTGGATTTTAAATTTAAATTTTTTCCACCTACGAATTGAAAGTCGCATAATTATGGAATGAAGCTTTGCTTTTTGTGGGTTTATTAACAGTTTATTGCCCTTATTTTCCATAATTTGCCTGCACACAAGGAAATAGAGTAGGTTTCTCCTTACCTTACCCTAGATAAAAAGCGGAGAATAATGGCTTTTAAATCCTTCTTTACCAAAGCTCTAATCAGTAAAATGGAAGCCCTCCCCAGTGTTTTGTTAATTTAAGCTTTTGAGAGCATCAACTCAGATTATTGCGATTTCGTCAGTTTAATTTCAGAAGATAATCTGATGGTTCTATTGATATACACATAGTGAGGTTCTTCATTCTTCGTTACTGCAAATTAGTCTTTGAAAGAGGATTTCAGATTCAAAGGTATCTTTTCAGAGGTACGACCACGAAGGCGAATTTTATTTTAGTTTTCTTTTCTCTTTGTTATATTCTTTCGGACAACTACAAGTTTAACTACAAATTTTAACACTAGATTTATGCACATTTATTGTATGATTTGTAATTTTGACGGTTACGCGGCTGTAAGAAAATATATAATATAAATGTTTTTTTATCTATAAATTCTACCTTCTGTCAATGTTTTTCTATGGGATCCAATTCGATCTTGCTTAGACTTTTAATGATTATGTTGGTGATATAAATTAAATCTTGAAAATATTGTATTTTGCTTCATGCTTATATATCCCACCTAAAAATAATTTGGAAAAATTATTAAAGGTTACGATGATACGTGAATAAATGCTTTAACATAACTTTTAGGTAACCAATAATTGTTTTACTGGAAAATACATATACATAAATATGTATGGCGAGTAGAAATTGGCAATCTTTAAAATCGCCGACATGGAAAAATTTATTTAAAATTATGCTTTCAGGAATCTTGTTCGTACATATCGTGCAAGAGCTATAAAATTGGTAAACAGCAACAGCAAGTTAAGCATACATACATATATGTATTGAATAACAAACGAATTTTATAAATATACATAGTTTCTAGACCTAGTTTTTTGGTGTTAAATAATATATTTTAATTTAATTTTAATTTTGATTTATTTTTTTTGAACGTGTGTAGTTAAGCCACTTACAAAAAATTGAAAGTAAATAGTACAGTAGCATTGTGCAATGCATATGACGAGGATCAGTATCATTAAATAATAATATATTATAAATGTATAAATATTTGTTTGTCTATTATAATACTAAGTAAAGCGCCCTGTTTTTCAATACTCTGGCATTCTCAATGAAAAACCAATATAAACCATATATGTATGTATAGTACTAAGAATTTGGTTCTGAATGTCGCGTCACTTTCAACGCAGTGACAACTTTAACTTAATTACGTGCTGTAATTGATATCACAAATTTTTTTTCATAATTCAATTGTCATGTTACTGAAAGTGCTGTGACAACCACAATCAGCTTCTAAACAGTCTGCTGACTATTGCTGTCACGACAAATATAAAAACAAATCATTTTGTTGTCATCATCATACCAAGTAAATTTACATTTAAAGTCTCTTTCACATGCAGTAAAAGGTGAATGAATTTATATATGCATATGTATTGCATGCTATGATTATACGTAGCAGTCGACATTCGCTCTAATTGCAATCTAAAAAAGACATTTTTTCCCCATTACGATTTCATGGAACGGATATAATGTGTAATGACTTCATCAAACGTATGAAACTGAAATGAAATTTCATTCTAAATCTTTGTAACCACGTCTTTGAATTCAATTTCTGGTAGAAATTTTACAGTTGAGTAAATACATTCATTTTATCTTGGCTTTAAAATTTGGTAGATACGAGTACCATAGTTGAACTCATGCGATATTGAATGGTTGTACTGCTTGTTTTGTTACATCTCCACGAGAATTGTGTGATTTTACTTCTAAAGATTGTAACGCTTGAAGAACTTAGAACAAGATCGTTAAATACCCCATGCTAAAATATATAACATTTTTAGTCGACATGGATCCCTTTAGCTGAAATAATAATGCTTAAAAAATTAACTGTAGTAATTTAAACTTTTAGGCATATTTCTCTCCGAATATTTTTCAAAGCGTCGAGTTATTAAGTAAGAACATAAATGCGTGCTTGTCCAGCTGGCAATTAATCACAACAGAATGAATTAATGAGTAGTATTGCATTGGTGCTTTAAATTAATAAGTACATTCAATTTAAATAAAACTGGTGCGAACGAACTACAACTTTAACTTAGAAAACTAGTTTATCCTAAAGTTGGATTTGACTGGTAACATTGTATATATTAATTTTTTTAAAAAACTACACATTTTTCAACACAATAGTAAGTATTATATGAAGTATAGTTTTGTTCTTTGACTTCCGCTTTTTTAATTTTGGTCAGGCATATGCCATCCAAGGGTACTGAATCTTCATTTTAATAGATTTGACTCATATTAATTGGTAATTGTTGTGGAAATTTAGTTGCATTGAAATTTTGATTTTATGTGGGCGTTTGGTCTTCTATAAAAGTTGTAGAAGAGGCTGAGAAACCGGCTGATGATCTGGAATTTCAAATGGTTCTGATGTTGTATAAAATATCATATATTTTTTTTAATCTGTCATAGTATTCCAAGAACAAGCTATTTTCTTTGATGCATGCATACCTTTGTTGTTTTTAATGATGTTTCTAAAATTCGGTCGGCGTTAATTTTGAAATTTTTGGGACAAATCGAAAACAAAGGAAAGGGAACTTCCAAATTCTCCGTCGGTATTTATTGAAGTGTAAAATCTTTTAGATTAAAGTTAGATTAAAATTGTCTTGAGCCAAAAATATCTTGCTAATTTAAATTTTACCCAGCTCAAGAAAGACGGCAGGGACTAATTTGCTTGTAAAATGCTGATCGCTTCCAGATTGTCATAAAATACGCCCTTTCAACACCCAACGCACAAAAAGCGTGAGCGTAGATGTAATAAATAGCGAACTGGACACCTGTTGAGACACAATTCCAACTAAGCAGTGTCACTATTTCTGTTTCTCTTGACACTGCGCCCGCAGAGTTTTCCGATTTTCTAGAATAATTTATTGATTTCCCGCCCCGAGCAGTGCACCCTTCCCGAGAAAGAAGCCCTGCCAACGAATATTGCCCGCTAGGAGACTTCCTAATGAAAGACCTTTTTCTGCTTTGATTTCAGGCATACGACAGCCGACAGCTGATGGTAACGATTTTCGTCTGCCTGTGGGGTGCTCGCCTGTCAGGATACCTTCTCTACAGGATCGTCAAAATTGGCCGCGATAAGCAGTTCGAGGATAACCGTAGGAATATCATCAGATATGCTATCTTTTGGACGTTCCAAGTGAGTTTCATTTATCTTTGTATCTCCTCTTTATCAGCAGGACATAGAGAACTCTACTCGGGTTAGACGACGCGAACACCTTGCGTGTCGCCAGCTATTTGTCCTCGTACAGCTGAATTTTATCAGACAATTAAATTTGCTTTAAGGGAAGATTTGATCTGGTAAAGAGATTACCATTAGCGTGTACGAGGAAATCATTTCAAGTATCGGATATGAACAATTATCGGGAGGATTATTCAGTATCTGTCTCGGTCTTATCGAGTGTTGACACGTTCTTTTGAAATCGAGTTACCTTTCATCGATGAATTTCGAAGAGTATTAAAATTGCAGCGGCAGAAGAAAGGCGGACGTGTTTACATTACTGGCAATTCAATATTTGCCCTTTAAATCAGTATTGGCGCTCCACTTTTAGCCGTGTCGTTCTATTGGTCCATTGTTCTTGCGATGCAGCGGCTTTAACCTGCAAACATCTGCCTGCAATTCGATCTCATACACGTCCTACAGGAACGAACTTTGTCATTTCCGGACTAAATTAATGGATTTTCTGTAGAACTCTTTTTTACGATTTCTGTTTTCGCTTCAAATACGGTTGTCGAGGACTGAAACTTTTGTTTTCTCAATGCAGGCAACTCTGCAGAGCTCCATGTTTCCATTTATCGTCTCAATTAATTTTATTGCATGGGTTTTGTTTGCAAGTAAATGAAGCCGTTCGCATAAATGCGGTTTATCTTCTGCAAACTATTGTCTGGACCCTGGAGCTTGGACCTTGGGTAATCTAAATGTACCTTTCCATTGTAACTTTGTCGCATTGTAATGCGGGTGAAGCGTGTGGTGTTCCCTTTGAAATGTATTGATACTGTCTATCTTCAAGGAAATCTAAATAAAGGTTTCAATTTGTTGTGTTACTTAGTTTTTTTATCGCATCATTTTAAAACATATTCCCAGTTTAATAATAAAAGAAAACATACTTGTAGTTGCCCTGTCACCTTAAAATAGAAAAATAAGAAACAGTTTAAGGTTGAGGTCTCCTCATGGATTTTAATAAAACTGTGTAGCAGCTTTCATTTGGAGTCAAATGAGACGAATATGTAAAAAACAAACTTGTCGGTCATTTGTACTTCCCGAGATATTTATCTTTGAAATATCGAAAATTACCATTTAGCCGTTACGACTTGTTTACATATTCCCACAAAGATTAGTTGCAAATTGTATAAATTCCTTAAATTAAGGACATTTCCATCTTTTCATTCTGAAAAATTCTTCAAGAATCTTTGATTTTAACGAATTAAAGCTAACAATCTTTTTCGACTTAGCGACGGTGACGACCAAGCATTTGTCTCATAAAATGACAAATCGAAATAAAGTAAAATTTGTCTTATTTTCAGCACTCGTGTAGAAGTTTTTTACGGAAACATTTTTAATTTAAAATTTTTCTATAATTTTTATCAAAAAATTGCAGGAGCATGGAGAAATTGCGGCGGAATTTTAAAGTTATCTCAGGAAATAGAAGTAACTCATAAATTTGTTTTGCATATCCATCACTTTTGACTCTAAATGGACATTCCTACAAAGTTTCATCAAAAACGGTGATGAAATCTCGAGCTCAATTTATGCCAAAAAAATTGGTTGTCTGTAAAGTTGGTTTACGGACGATAATTTTACGTGATAACGTCATAAAAAAACATTGATGAAAAATTGCATACTTTTATGAATTGAATTGAATTATTATCACTGAATTATCATTATTTTGTATAATACAAAGAAGGAGTTATTTGAAAATTACAATTTTTTCGATAAATTAACATTTATTTGCACTCGTTTTCAAATATTTTTTTATTTAAATTATGCAGATTAATTACAAGTAACAATGTGCTATTAACAATTTATTTACAACTTATATACATGTGTGATATTTAAGATCCTCCTATCTGCGTTATTCTGTTAAGGATAGAACGATGATAGGAAAAGTAGGAAATCAAGGGGAGTGTTTCAAGTGTAATATGCCTTGAAAAAGTCAAATCGATGGTTGTGGAAACCACATTAACTTTTCACTTCACTTTATAAACAGTTGACAAAACAGTTCTCGTGTAGGTTGTGTGCTGCCGCTGTCTCTCTTCTACTCGGACGCATCGGCCGATGGATTGGAAGAGAGATAGATGCGTCACAAGCCGAACGCTTAGGCCGATCGTGCCTCTCTATCGCTTGTTCCGCGCTCTCGCTTGCACGCTCGGCTCAGGCGGAACGTGACAATGAGTCATGCTTTTTCGTGCGTGCAGCCGGCGTTCATCGATTTATAAGACGTTATCACGTCAATAATACTTTTTGTGCAAAATAAATGTTTGCTGCAAAATTTTTAAATTTTTTCTTAGAAATGGACCTAATGACCGCTGAAATTGATGAATGTTAATTCTATTTGGTGAATAAAATAATATTCCCAACCATAACCTTTGCAATTGTTATAGCTAAAGTTTAAGGAGAAGGAAATTGAGCATTTTGAGAATTTTTTGTAGCAAAATCGTTTTTCTTTAAATCCTTAAAGAAGAGCGAAATCTCTTGGATCAATGATGTAAAATTAAAAAGATTACACAGGTCAACACCAATTTTTTTCTCAAGGTATTTGCAAATGATTTCTATAGGATTTTTTCCGTAGATTACGAATTCGTAAATGAAAATGTTCAAACAGACCATATTTTGACCATTTATGAAAAATTATTACAAAATAACGGATTGAGACAGGAACTTAAATGTTGTTCAAATAATAGTTGAAATCTTAAGCTATTATATAAAAATACAGAAGGACTTAAAACATTTCGTAATGATCCATAAATTTGATTTTTTTTGCATTACTTCATATAATAAATGCCGAATAAAGAACATGACAAGTGCACACTCATGAAAAACTTGTTCGATAATATGTTTACAAAGGGCTATTGAGATAAATGGTATTTGATTTTCTTAGATTAGGATTTAGGCTTTCATTTAAGCCAAGTTAAAAAGTTCTATGATGATCCTTTATTTTTTAATGATGATTTAAAACTGGTCAAAATACGGTCTTCAAAATCTGTATTATTACTACCAACACTACAAAAGCAAACTTTAAGGAGGTTGTGGGTATTTTTTAATTATTTTGATATATGACAAATAAAAATATTATAAAATAAACCGAGACTCAAGAAAAAATTTTTTTTTAGTTGACCGGTGTTATTTTTAAGTCTAAATTGAATTTTAATAAAAGCCACTGATTTACCAAAATGTCCATTTAGTATTAAAATAAAAATGAGATTATAAAGTGAACTGGTTATTTCAGAACTAACATTAAACCCAAATTAATATTTTAGAGGAGAAGGAAAAAACTGTGTAAATAATAATTATTAATATACTGCATAAAAATATTTGTGGCTGAAAATTTTAATGAAGGAAACATTTTAATTTTCGAACAAATTTTGACTTATTTCCTCTCTGAAATAACTTATTCAAATGCGTTTGTAATCAATCACACGGCTTAATGAAAAATTTCCTACTATTGAACCGGCCATCCAAAACAAAAATTTAATATCCGTACCGTGAGCCATAAAGAACTTAACATAACCCAGCCAATTTATAATATTTGATAATGAACACACATCTGTTAGTTATGGTAATTAAAATTTGGTTTTAGTTGCCGCAATTTTCATGCGAAATTGTGCAAATAGCACAACATTATCCGCTGTTGCTACGTTAAAATATCGATAAGTAAGGATTTAAATATAAAAAATGTGAATAATGACTTACTCTACAGAACGTGGTTTTAAAATGTTGAGAGAGAACATGGGTGAGCATGATTAATCAAAATTATTCGCAATTTATTGGGAAGATGCCCAAACTTAATGAATATATTCGGTGGAGGCGGTTGGCGCAGTAAAGTAATTGTGGTTCGGTGGCCTTTTATGCCCTGGTTCAATATATTCCGAAGTTTTCGAAGGTAGGAAATGTAACTTATGAAGGCCAGAGAATTATTTTATGCTGATGTCGGTAGGCACCATTCAAATAAAAAATTTACTTTTCCTCACATTGTAGGAAACATTTTCTCGATTCTTCGTAAAAAAAGCAATACTTACCCATTGAGAAAGATGAAAAGTGGGTGGGAATAATGTAATGCAAAATTCATCTCTATGAGTATTAGTAAAGAAATTGGTGAATTTATTATTGAAATAAGGTTGGATCGTGGTGTGGCAATAAATTTAAGATCGTAGCATTTTGTGAGTGGATAAAACGACACTCTTTTGAAAAGTATACTCCGTGTCCTTCTTTTGCGTTGTTAGATGTAATCATAAATTGCCCCACGCGACCCCGTTCGCATAAAATTTATTTATGAAAGCACTTACCTGTGTCCTTTGGCTCCACCAGTGCACTCTTCATAGGGCCGAGCTTTATTTATGTAGTTGTTGCTTTCCTTGGTCCTGAGCGTTTCCTTAATGAAAAGCTTCCTGGGACCAAAAATACAGCGAGTGCTCTCCCGTCTGCATACATTAGACACCGATGTTACGGAAATAATGTCGTTGCATCCTACTTTGTTATGTGCATGCGATGGAGCCGAGCCCCATTTTAACTGAAAGCAATGCTGCTCTTTATGACACGGAGGCGTTTATTTTGCTCCTGCCCCTGAGCCCGATGCTCCATTTTCAGGACAAGAAATTCCGTGTCATATGACGGCTGCACGGTAACTACTTCATGGTATCGTGCCTCAACAAATTTTATGGTACTAGTTCTTTATAACTTTCTTATAGAGGCGCGGTAATTGTAGGGAAAATGAACCCCACCAACACTCCTTCCAATATTGTGGCAATTTTCTAAACGAGCAACTCTCGGGAATTTCGTAGTTATTTCCTGTTTGAATGGAATTCACTCGGAGTTTTGGAACTGGAAAATATTTAATGTAGTCCTCACTTTAATTGGTTTGTTCTAATTTAACTCTGGGCAAAAATCGAAGAGGTTTGAGACATTTTCAAAGGAAGCTAAATTTAGTAAGTATATGTATACAAATCTTCCAGCTATTTAGTTCTTTATTTAGGGTAGTAAATATAAGTTTAATGAACTGTGCGCTGCTTGTAATACAAAAGTATGAGTTTTGTAGAATCAGAAAGGATACTTCTCAGCCTTCCAACTTCGTCATTTAAAAGGTGGGATTTTTCGTAAGCATACTATCGCTAGAGAGAAGATTATAGGAGGTGGAGGATGCAAGCAAGTTTCTTCACAGTCATTGTTTGAGTATGTAAAGTTATCAATCAATTTTAATTAGTTTAGCAAATTTTGCAGCTCAAAGAAACAACTTTATTTAGCTATAATTTGAAATATTGCACGTCGCCAAATTACGATCCTTTACTTATACAACTTTGCCTGGTCACAGTTTCAAACACTCATAATTTACTAGTTAATTTGATGAAATTTCATAAAGATAAAGCGATGTAATGTATGAGCTTGAGGAAAGGTGTGAAGTAAAACATACAATAAAGTTTGTTGTACTCAATGTAAGTATAATCGAAACTAAACGACTGTGGTTATAAATATTTACTAATTACACACTGTCTCTTGACGAATTAAGTTCCAACTTTACACTTAGAATCTTTAGTGAATCGTTCAGTATCGCTCGATTAAGCTAAGTGGACTAACGTATTGTTATGCGAATTTCTGATTTTCTTTCAAATTTTGAAAAAAACTGATAAAGAGTTGAATCTCTTTTTGATGGTTTTTTGTGTGGCTAAAAATTCTGATATCCAGAATTAACAATACACTCATTTTACAGAATTCATGGCTTAGTGTGTCATCCGCTTCTACAAATACTCGTACATTATAATAGATCTCCCATATTGAATTTGCTTAAAGATATAATTTTCAAAAATCATTTAATCTATCGAAATATAATTGTATTTTTACTTATATACCTGAAAATAAGTTTTTTGATGTCAGTTTTGAGCATTTCGAAAAACTTATTGTATTTATAAAAAACGCTATAAAAAATAATCGTATGTAATATTACACATTATATGAAGTATGGAGCTTCAAATTTGATTTATCAAAATATATGAAATTTTTCAAATAAAGCTCGTGTTCTTTATCTGTTGTGTTTATTTGCTTAAGGTACTTTTTCGGATTTTAAGTTCACCATACATAAACAATCGTAATAAAAATTATAAATAAACAGCTGTGTCTACTGCATATTTCTATTTTTAATACAGCTAAATCACTCATCACGACTTACCCAAATTTATAGGATACTTAAATTCTAATAGTTTGTTTTTAAAGTAGAGAGAGAGTATTAATTTGCCTTTTCGTGTTTTTTTTTACCAATTTACAAAGCTCTTTCATTTACCACTGTTTACTTGCTGAAGCCATAAATACGTCCTAAATCAACAGCGAAAGTGTAAACTTTTTTTTCTATAGAATACCTAAATCAATTACATTTCGCTTTTGTTTATCGAGCAGACTTCGAAATTTTCTACTTTTCTTTTTTAATTGTTTGCTTTTACAAGTTGCTTGCCATTTCCCTATTTTGCTGTAGAGACATTTTCAATTTTTTTGTTTGATACGTACAAGGTTTAACTGGAAACCTTACTCTAAAACCCGCAGTGGGATTTAAATTCTTAAGCAATGTTCAGAAAGTAGATTCTTGAAGCTATTTGAAAGCAGGTATGCAGATTAAAAAGTCGCGTCATAAAAGTATGTGGGAGGTTTCCCCATCGGAAATTTGCTAAATTTGCAAAATTTGCAAACTTATAATAGGCTTGGGAGCGATTGTTTAGCATTCCGGATCACTTCAGCCGTGCGACTCCTTCGAAATGCAAACAAAACTATACATATTCAACTATGTTAATAATGTAATGAAACATCTCATGGCGCTTGAGCTTAATTGCTCCTTAGTGCGGGAAATTTATATCAAAGACGCAGTGGTTGTGCTCCCCGGAGCTGATGTACCCGAATCCACAGCCTTTCCGAGTTTGCAGGGTGACGGTGTTTTCTCACGCTTAAATTTATCTTTCGGGCCCCTCGACGCTCGGTACCTATTGTGTGACACTTGTTCGAGCATCTCATTAAGCCCAATTAAAATAAATCTCGCGGACTGTTCTGGAGAGCTGCTTTTGTTCCAGCTATACGTGCTCTTTTCGTCATAATCAGACTGTGCACGCGATAGCAATCGATATTTCTATGAGGGGGAGATTTACAGGCCTAAGTAGACATTCAAATGTCAGCGCAATTTAGGATATCATCTGGCCTTACCTGAGCCGTAACGAATCACAGTTTTAGCAACAAGTATTTGACGCGACACGAAAAGTATACATCCTTAAGGCTTCCTCTATTCGAGTGAATGTCTCATGAAATCTCGATCGATACTGCTAGAAGCGGGAAAATTGAATAAAACCAATATAAGCAGGTGTAGGTTGACGATAAACTCATTATTCTTGTCGACAAATTCGCATAGTGTGCCAAAACTCGATAGTCCTGTTCTTACCACGTCTCCACACGAGTATTTTCCCGTAAATAATTACACCGATCAGACACGCAATGACGGTATGTACATATAGTCTTTCAGTAAATTTCGACCGTTTTCTTCAATTAAAATCACTGTCACGTTTAATTTGCTCATAAAAATGGTAATTCTACGCTTTTTTAGAATAAAAAAACTACACTGAAAAAAATCCTAATAACATAGAGCGCTATAGACTATAAGCACCGATTTATAAGTGCAAATGCTATTTTCATACCTTCAAATGCTATTTTCATAAGTGCAAATGCTATTTTCATAAGTGCAAATGCTATTTTCATAACTGCAAATGCATTTTCATAAGCCCCAGCGCCACAAATGGCTGTCACCTTTTCGCTTATAATTGTGAGAGCCGATGTACATAAAAAATTAGCCTGGCAGCTATAATTTCTCTCAGTGTAGGTGTAATTCAAAACAGTAGATCTATTACCTTCACCTACTTATTTTTAAGACATAATAATCAGTCTGCGTTGTCGTAGTAACAAAAGAGGGACGTAATTAAAATAAAATAATTAATACTTTTCTTGAAACTTAAAACGTAAAAACCTTTGAAATAATAACAAAAGGATGAAAAATGTCTTTCCGTTCGTATTAAACTTTCCTTGATAGGCAGGATTTACCAAAAATCTCGTCCTTCCAAAAATAGATATTAATTTCACTTTGTGTTGTTCGAATAATGAGTCTCGTCAAAAAGTTAGAATTTCATTACAAAAGCAATTTGCTCATTAAGGGATTTCTGGGTATGATTGATTCTCAGATTTCTTCTCATATCTTTCTTAATTATAATAAAAATTTTTAACATAAGTTCATTTTAATGCTACCTAAACACATTACGTATCAGCCATGTACGATAAATGAATCTACAAAAATGTTGAATAAAATTTGACGAAATTATAAATGTTCGCAAAAATAAAGGAAATCAATTGACATAATTGTTTTAAAAGATTACCAGGGAATTTTGTCATTATAAGTACCTATTTAGTATTTTCAAATTTGATTTATGTAATACTATTCCTATATGTACCATAGAATCCTATTTTTAAAATGAAACGACATGTTGATCTGCGGTTTACTGCATTACAAATTAGTTAAAGATGTTCTGTTCATTTTCATTGGATGAGATTTTATATGGGTACGTTCTTCACGACTTATATTAAAGACAGCTCTCAAAGGTGTTTTGCACGTGCAGACCGCTCACGAATTTTTATTTAGGTAGGTTTAACTTTTGTTATAATGTTAAAACTACATTTTCGCACATAATCTCATACGTTTTCGCTCATCAAATACCTTTATATGTATAAATTAAGTTACTACTAATATTAAAGAGCTGCATCTTTTACTAAACCATTTTTTAAAAGAAGTGTTTTTTCTAATGAGTTCATTAAGATGTAATTAAAAAATATTTATTACGGTTATAATACTTTAATGAAACTACTCTACTACGCAAAATTGCGTTATAATGGGAATAAAACTAAAGTTCCATTTCATTAATATGTATTAGAAGGACACATCGTTACTTTTCTTTTTCAATTGGATCAAATTACGTAAAAAGCTTTTCAGTAAATGACATTGTGACTGATAATTGCATTAAGAAATTAATTTTAACTCTAACCAGTAATTTGAAAATACATTTTATCTGTATAAAGTAAACTATTTTAGAAACAAACGAAGGAAATTATTTTATTATTATTATTTTAAAATAGAAGTAACACAACTCAGAAGAGATTAAAATTGTTAACAAACAGGATACGTAATATGTACTACAGATAATTAAATATTATTTTCATCGTATACGCTGATTGCATCGTACAAAAAACATTAATCTAAAGTTTCCCCTGTCTGGAGATATGGGTGTTGTATCTAATCCAATTAATTCTAATTGCATGCTACCTAATTAGTATAACAATTCGCAAATTTTAATTCGAAGAAAACTTACTTATATTATAAAGTTACCTATAGTTTCATAAATATTAGTGTCCATATTGGCAATTAAATGGATTAGATGAATTAGATTAGATTAGAATGGTTTTCTTACATATTTGAAGAGCCATCACAAAAACAATTCCTTTACAAGCTCGTATGCTAATTGCAGTGGATTTCGAAATAAATAGAAATAGAATAGAGGTAAAATGGGGGATAAACGCTTGTATGGAAGTCCGGTATTTTAAAAGTTGGACTATTAAGACTATTGGTTTGAAAATGTTTCATGGTTTTAGGAAAATCAACCCTTAAGCGGATACAAATTTATCCTCTTAGGCCAGGGAATGATTTTCCAAAAACGCTGAGACACGTCATTTTTAATTTCCAACTAAAAGGCTAAATACTAATTTTCATGGATTTAATATAAAAAATGGCGTATTTTCATAGAAATTTTGCATCCCCTATTTAACGCCCTTAGGGCAAGAATTACGTAAAATCCTTTCTTAGTGGGTGCTTAGGTACGTCACAAAAGAAACTGGTTCACAAATTTCATGTAATTAGCTGCAGCGGTTTCGGCTAGCTTCAATAGTATACACCGAGTGTATTATATGTACATAAGTGTTGGAAATAAATTATTAATTTTAAAATATTTTTATAATTTTTTTTTAACTCTATAGATATTATTAAGTCAATATTATTTTATCTGTAGTAGCTCAGTTGGAAATGTGTAGTTTCTGATTCGAAACATTATAAATGCTAGTGTCTGAGCTGACGCGACCATTTATTGTAATTTCGTCAACAGTTTCAAAAGTTTATAAAGATTAGTTTTGAATTTGTTAGTTATAGTTATCTTTTATTTAAAAAAATTTTAAATACTTAAAATTTATTAGGGCAATAATTGTTTGAGTTTTTAAAAATAAATATTCAGTCTTTGTTTTAATTAATATTTCTTTCTAATTTTGCCATTAATAAGCCGATTTTATTTTGAGTCTGAATGTTTGATAGTGGCTAAGTTATATTCTGGAATTTCTTTTAGTACACTTTTCACTCTGTGGGACGATGTACAAAAAATTATTATTATACCAAATTAATAGGTAAATAATTAGGAGGATATGAGGGCTGTGATATACTAACAGACATATAAACAAATCGAACCCATAAGGGTTTCTAATTGGCTACGGAACCCTAAAAAAGAAGATCTCAAATCCTCATTTATTATCGAAAGTCAGGGCCATTGAAAATGTCCGTATAAGATAATTTCTGTTATTCTCCAAAGAAATTTCAGTATTGTTGCACAAGAAGTAAAGAAGCTCCCATTATATTCCGAACAATCTAGCACTTATGAAAAACTTCTCAGAAGAAAGTGGCGCGCAACCACAACACAGAACGTTGAGAAGTGCATATTTAGAGTCGAACAAAGGCACGCGGGGAATTTCAAGTGACAATAAGCTGCCATTAAACGCTGTCAAGAAAACGCAGAGAATAATGTGGCGTTTATGATATATGACCTGAAACTTTGGTCTGACAAAGACCCCCTGAGAAGACTTGGGAGGCCACACCAAAGGCAGTTAAGAATCTTGTTAAAGTTTCCAGAGGCAAAAACACAGCCCCAAGAGGTCTGGCTAGCATCATTAAACCCTTCTGTTTAAAATGCTGAAGGGAAAAAATGGTTTATGTAAAATTGTTGTGCAAGTAGCACAATTCTATAGAGGAGATGATAGAGGAAGCTACGGTGTAGGGGATTCTGAAATTGCCACTTGCGGGACGGAATCCCAGAGGTTGACAGCAACTCAATTTATCAATATCGTCGTCATTTTATCCTCTTAATTACCTTTGCAAGGAGTGGAGAGGACTTGTATATGAGTCGCCACTTATTGCACAGAAGCGGCTTTAAAGGTTTCAATTTTTTATTTATATTATACTCCTGACGCCAGTTGTATTAAAGAAATTAAATACCTATCGAGGTAGGGGATAATTGCCAGTTGTGGCTGAGTATGGGACCAATTTTTTAACTGTGGGTGTAAATTAGCTCTGCTAGTCTTTTTCTAAAGAACGTAAGTCTTTTGTTGCTCTAATTGCTTTCATTTAACTTTTTTCTTATAATCAGCTTCTACGTCGAACTTTAAAAAAGACGTTTCCCTGCGCCTCCGGTAGCCATAGTGGTTAAACTCCAATTGAGCACATGCAACGATAAGTTGCATACAACATACAAGTGTATGACAGAAATGGCCGCCGTGCAGCGGCGTTCCACTAAATAATAAAGGCCTAACCTACTTCTAGGTGGTGGAGGTTTTAATGGAGCACGAACAAATTTTTAAGTGGATAATTGCATTTAGGGCTTAATGTTCCGTGGCAACCAAAGGAAATTATTGTGGGAATACGTCTGCCACGAATATAGGTACCTTGGCACATACTACAGTCGGAAGTATTTCACCCTTGACTTTTAAGGGGCTATACATTCGACTCAACTACCGCATAGAATGGATACATTTATATTTTATAAAAGCTTCGCAAAAATCAGCAGGATAAGGTATAGACTCCTTAAGCGCTGTTCACTTGATTTATGGTTTAAAGGCAATATAAAATCCACCTGACCATCAAAAGATCGCACACAATAATGCTTCAGTTCCAAAACAATACTCATCCAAACGTTATCACTCCAAGTAAAAAAGTTAAATTGGAAAAACTTCAGTAACTACCATTTTGTGTGATAAAACTACATTAAGTACCTATAGTACGACGCTAACCTTGAGCCTTGGAATAATTCTGCATACACGTTATAGACATGGCAGAGATATCTTACAAATGATGAATCAAGTTTAGAAAGTTCAATTAATGTTTGCAAACCTAATAATCTTGAAAAACTAGGTATTCCAACAAAGTTTTCAATGTTGCATGTCATGAAAAAAGGTACCAGCAATAAGGAAGAACTTTGTTTTTTTCAAGAAATAGTAAAAAATGTTAAAGGTGAAGGAAATTCAATTACATAAAACTGATGCCATGATACACGAAATTACTAACAGTTATTCGAATTGAAGTTACGGTCTGATAAAGTTCCAAAACTTAGCATGCACGAAAGTGCAACTTTCATAAATAGCCACTTTCCTTTCTTTGAACTAAGTAAAAGGGTTATAAAATTGAAATGAGGTGTATACATGAAAGGTCTGGTTTAAGGTTTGAAGTGGCGTATTTCAAATAAGGTTTTAAAGTGGGTGGAACAAAATGAAGGATCATTTACGAGAATCAGTGCGTAAATAATAAAGTTGTAAAAGGAAATTTTGTCGGATATTTAATTTTTACCAAGTTACTTACGTTATGCATATAGTTATTTTAAATTATAGTAATATTTACGTCTATTGACATGTTTGAATTCTGAAAGTTTGTTTACTTATTAGTAGAGCTTTGATAAAACAATTTGAACAAAAGTAAAATTATTCGCTATTTAAAAATATAAAACTAAAACACGACTATGTACTCGTATACCAGCAGTTTACAATTGAAAGCTTATTTAAGTTTTAGATGTTTTGTATGTTATGCAAAAAGTACGATATTCTGTTAAATTTCAAGTCATTACCTATTTTATGGAAATAGATTAAGGTTTTATTTAAGCCACATTATCATTTCTTAAAAAAAAACTTTAATGTTTTTAAAATATACACAAAATTGCCCAAAAATCATAATTTTTTTTTCCTTTTGCATCCTGTTTTCTCCAAAAACCTGATGTACTAGAAAATTTTAGTTTTAGTTATTTATGAAAAAAATTGAAAATTCTCGGAGTACCTTTACATATAGTCAAAGGTAAATACCATTTTTTTTCTGATTTTGTTCGGTAACTGCAGTTTTGAGTTTGAAATTGTGTTATTAATAAAATTATAAGTGTTAGAAATTTTGATGAAATTTGTTTTCATTGACATATACATATATGTACATATTTGCATTTGGGTTTTATAATAAGAAATGTAGGTTTTTTGCAAATGTTAACAATAATTCCATTTTATTGTGGTAAACTTAAAGTTAATGGTAGTTATATATTAAAAACAATTTATACTAACACTCCGACAATAAATTTGGCTCCTCCCAATTTGTTCTATTTATTTTGCGCTTTTCTTGCAACTTTTTGTTATTTTTGTTTTTTTGAAAGTGGGAGATCTCAGAGTTCCCAAGGCAAGTTGCCCTGCATTCATATGTATGTCTGCTCGACTACCCTCTTGTACGGTGCACCAGAAATGCAGTCAAAAGCGCTAAAAGTGCGAAACTTTCTACATATTTGTTTTTTCCATCCCACGAGCACGTCCCTTATTGTTCAAAATCCAAAAGAAGAGAAACTGAGCCTTTCGGGGCTGCCTCTTTTCCAAGCTTTGAATCATTTCATTCCCGCCCAGGCCATGTCAGATTTTAACCTACTCGTGCTGAATGGGGCACGGCACGACCCATCAGATTGTTCCACGCCCAACTGGGTTCCTGGCACTTCGTTGACAATTTCGCAGGCACACAAAGTGCGCCTCACTTGTGCAGGCTTCCTCATGGACTTGCATTAGGCAATTTAGAATACGTCTGGCCCCAGATTCCCATCCGCCCGGTTATTCCAGGAGGATGGGAACTAATAAATTTATCTTTGCCATTATAGATTCGATTTCAGATTAATTTCATTATGAGATGACAAGGTTGGCCCGGCAAATCAATAAAAGCGTACATACCTACACACATCGGACGCTATCCGGACTCAATTTATAACCCTGATTTGATTCGCGGGTCCACGACGGCTCGAAAATGAACATTTTGTAAAGGTGTTCGCAAGGGTTCGCTTAATTTGAGTGAATGTTATTTAGCACTCCAATTATTTTCCCCGAATTAAATCGTGAGTTGGATTTTTTGGCATTTTTATGCCACCCTTTGTCGGAATATGCCCCTTCAGCTTGATTAATTACAGCTGGTAACATTTTAATTTAAGTTTCGTGCGCGGAAATTGAATTCATCGCAAATGCGAGTAATTGGTTATCTCCCACAAGCATATGAATAATACGTACTGAACTGGGTTAGTTTAAGGGTTTTAGCAAAGTTAGGTATATAGTCGTAGAATATTAAGTGCTTCAAGTCATAAAGTTTCTCCTTATTAATTATCGATAAGATTCATAATCAATTTATTTTTCTTTTAGAAGCATATACATATGTACCTATGGAATAACTTGAAACGATGTTGAAATAATATGTTTTCTTGTTCAATTCCTTTAAGAATCCAAGTGGAATCAACGCAAAAGGATTTAAGATTTTTATTCACTGACCAGAAAAGGAATTCGTAACAATCAGAAAGTACATTTTGTACCTTACCGCGTCATTAAAACTCCATCGCGAGTAGAACGATCCAATTTAATTAACTAGTTTAGGAAACAGGAAACTATGTACATATTACTGAAAGGATGGATTTCAAGTAGAACTTGTGATTAGAAATTATTTTTGTATTTAAGAGAGGTATTTCCAGTCATGGAGATTTCCGCTTATGCCAAACAAATTTGTCGGTCGCTTATATGTACCATATTTAACTTTAAAATTCTGAAAACTGGTAGTTTACGCCATCAATTTCTGTAAAAAATTCTACATGAGTGCTGAAAATGGGGAATATTTTATTTTATTTCGATTTGTCATTTTATAAGACAATTGCGTGCTCGTCACCGTCGATAAGTCGAAAAAGATATTTATACCTTTAATTCGTTAATTTGAAAGATTCTTCCAGATTGTTTTTAGAATGAAAAGGTGGAAAGGTTTTTAACTTAAGGTATTTATATTATTTACAACGAAACTTTGAATATCCAAAAAATCGTAACGGCAAAATGTCAATTTTTGAAATTTTAAAGATAAGTATCTCAGGACAAGTGACCGATAAATTATTTTTGCATGTTCGTCACTTTTGACTCCAAATGAACAAAGTTTTATCAAAATCCGTGAGGAGACCTCAAACTCAATCTGTTCCATAAATGTACCTATCTTGCATTTGTAAAATTAAGAAAAACACCTTTATAGAAAAATAGTGAGGTAAAGTAATGAAAAATTAATCAGTTAGTTGTAATTTACTGTTTTCCATAGTTTATTAATATTTTTCCTCAAAGTCAGATTTCCATATTTTGAATTTTAACTTTTTAACGATTTATCATTTAAAATAATTTAAGTTTTGGTCTTCTTAATGTTTTTAACCAGATATGGAAAGTTTAGAAGGTATTCTACATTTAAACAAATCTAAAAATCTGCTTCGTTTATACAATCTATGCGCACTCTTTTATAATATTTAATTTCATTAAAAATTCACAAAATTCTAATTTACATTGCCCCCGTAAGGTCAGGGTCGTAGATTGGATTACTCACGACATGGCTTTTTTTGGCCTGAATAACAAACACGAATGAAGGTGCCTCCAATCACATGCATAATGTAGCAGAGATTGCTGGCTGCTTCCAAGGTATCTTTGAGACGAATCGCGCTTTTTTCATCCACCCGCCAGAGTAAAGCATCCCATTTGAAAGACGAATAGAAATAAAATATTCTGAGAGACTTTTCAAGTTTCGTTCACTTAACCTCCACCAATCAGTTGAGATATGTACAATTCTGAAATTTGTAGCTATAAATTTTCTGGATCCTAATAAATCAGTATTAGGGAAATTTTTTTTTCAATGTGCCTAGGTTCGGTGCGATTGCAGTTTGCCCGGGAATGGTAAACCTAAATATAGCTCAGCACCTTTTTATTATGGATTATTATGTGCTGGGTTTGCCTGGCGGAAACGTGCGGCGCCACATGAATGCATTTCAGACATGCAGGAGACGTACCAAATGCAATTCGCACTTAATAAAGAATTTTAAAAATTACTCAAAGAAATGGCATTTGAATTTAAAACGATTTCATTTACATGCACTGTATATGTATTTATGTACGTCTCAGTTTACCAGAACTCAGTTTCAATTGCAGACTATGAAAGTAAGTATTTACGTCCTAGTGAATTACTTAAGTTTTTGGTAAACCTACCCAAACAAAAATTTGTTTTATCGTTCAATGTTACATTGCATATTTATTAATGATTAAAATTTAAATACGTCATCATTATCATATTTTAGATTCTCTTTAGGATTTAGGTTGCATTTATATGAAGTATACATGTACTATTTGGAAACTTTCATCATGTCTTCTCCGCGCTTAATTAATCCCTTTACTTTTAAAAAGCGTCCTCGCCGTCTATTCATAAATAGGATTTTATGTTTAAGAGGAAATAGTTATGGACTATAGTTAAATCTGCAATGTCAGCTTAGTGTGATGGTGTTATAAAAGATAGGATATAGGGTCCTTATCAATATGAAAATATTAAACACCGTTAGTGATGTTGATTTACGATTGAATCGATTATATCGATGAATTTTGATTTATCGCCTACACCAAGCCATTAAATTACATTGCATTTCCAGCTTTAAAAATATGTTGACTGGCATTCGACTTGAGCATTTTCCCCAACATTCTATCGTCAAAAAACAAAGCAGTGCCAAATGTATTTAATTTTAATTTATTTAATTTAATGAAACTATTTCATACTATTGGTGCTAGCCCTCTTGAATTTTTATAATAAATTTTTAAAGAATGCTATGAAATTTCTGTTGTTGAATTAGGATACCCCATTCAAAAATTGATTTCGGGTCTTTTTAGATATCTTAAGATATTTAATAGAGATATTTTTATGAAAGCTTGTATTATGTTTTTTTCTGCTGTTACTATGTAAATGATTTTAAGAGGAAAAATACATATTTTTACCATGAATCAAAGTGAGTAGTCACATTTTTGCGTGGTGTCGTTGCGTCATTAAGGCAGATTAAAAATACCAAGCTAGTTGATTTGTGTGGCCGAACGAAGAGCACGTTGAACTTAGAATGCAGAAGATGTAATTTCTTTTCTAACCCAAAATTACGTTATATTGTTTTTCTACCATATACTTTAAATTTTGTTGTTTGAAACAAGTGTTTTATTATTATATGTGCAGTGTACTCGTTTCTCATGTTTAGTGATATTTTTTTACAGTGTATTTTTGAAAATGATATAGGCATTTTTATTTTAGAAAACCTAATTCTCTTTTTACACGAATTTGATATAACACGAATTGTTTTGTTTTTACACGATTTTAAATACACGAAACTAGAGATGATAATACAGAAATAATTTCACAAGATGATGAACAAAATAATTCTAGTGATAGCAGTGATATTGTAGTCTTACGCAAAGGTGTGCGTTTATTGTCAGAAAGTAACAATGCATAAAATTTTGTTATGTTTATATTATTTTTACTTTTTTCATATTAATGAATTTCAGGTATTATTTTCTTTTTTTTCAAAGTATAATTTATTTTTTATAATATATTTAATTAATTAAAATGTGTAAATGCGATATAAATTCTTAAGTGAACTCTAAAAAGAAACTTTAATACTTTTTTTAGGTCTGGAACCAATCTACTATTTTTCCATTTAGCCAATATCGTTTTTACACGAATTTTTTGGGAACGTATTTATCGTGTAAAAAGAGAATTAGGTGTATTCCTCCTTTTACAATTTATTTATTAAGTAACATAAATTTTACCGTAGAGTTAAATTACGAAACAATTTTTTAATCCAATCCAATTTACAGCCAATTTTGTTTTTCCTCAATTTAAAGGATATTAATGAAAATTCTTCGTTTTTGAAATTTTCAATTTATTTTTTATTGCAGGCAGTGTGGGTGTTCGTAGTGTCGCTGCCGGTGATAATTATTAATTCGCCGAGACACTCCCAGCCGTTTGCCCCAAAAACGATGACAACGCTGGACTCAACAGGTACAGGAATGTTCGTGGTTGGCCTTCTGGCGGAAACATACGCGGACCTTCAAAAATTTTCATTCAGACAAGATCCGGCCAATCAGGGGAAATTCTGCAATGACGGTAATTACAATTCCCTGTACATCCCCAAGATAGGATAATAACTTCCTGGCTAATTGCGTCTGTGCTGCACACTCGGGCCGATTTCCTCGGGCTGCATGCATAAGTGCGAGGGATGCATTCGGGCCTACAGAAAGTGCAATTTTCTAGCGATTCCCTCCCGCTCCTGGTACTTGAGAAGGAGGTGTACCATGACCCAGATAAATCCTCTTGGAGATCGGCGGTTTTGCACTTCAGATGCATACCTTCGTATTGTTCGCATGTGGGGAAATTACGCCCCCGCCCCCCTCGACCGCACGTGTTTCGAGCGCTTAAATGCACCGAGTAATGGCATAAACCGGGAGACACTGTGTCGTCACTGTTGTCAACAAAGACGTAGTGAAGTTCAAAAGTTTTCCAGAGCTGAGCGGCATGAGCCGAAGCACTGCGGGGGCGTCCCCTGACCCGGAGCCAGCCTTGAGCTATTCACGTAGTCCACAGTGGAGCAGTAAAAGTGCATCTTATCCTGTGTGCAGCACGCTCTCAACATCCCTCGCCCCTTTGTTTGTCGAGTGCATTTTAGTACTTTTCGTACAGTGATAGGGAATTTTTAATTTTCATTATCTCCAATTTCAGGACTGTGGAGAATGTCCCGCCACCCGAACTACTTTGGCGAAATTGTCATTTGGTGGGGCATCTTCGTGATATCACTTAACGTCATCCAGGGAGCAGAATGGGTGGCCATAATGTCCCCCATTTTTACAACTTTAATTATCCTCTTCTTATCTGGAATTCCTCTGAGGGAGAGGTCGGCTGATGAAAAGTACAAGGAGTAAGTATTCCCTTTGATATACCCTTTATACTTGCCACTCCCTAAATAATGTCCGTAAAACTTTCAAAAGCCCGGGGGAAAAAAAAGTCTCCATCCGGATTAATGTTTGCTCAAATTGTAATTCTCTGTCTGCTCTTCTAGAGAAATTGCTTGTAGATGAGCTGTTTCAATTCATAATTCAGACAGTGGCTTGCAGCAATTTACTGTGGTATAGATGGTCAGGATCTATATGGTCGTAAAATTTAACCCAGAAAAATAATGGTTTTCCAGCTGTAAAAATACAGAAGTAAGTAAATTGAATCGCTAAGTTCTACTCTACAAGAATTAGGAAAATAACTCTTCAGTTTATCTTGGGATAGAGACCACTTTTCGCTGGATATGACCAATTGAAAACTTTGTCCATATTAGAGAATTTTTTGAAGTGACATGTGCTATCAGGGATCTATGTATAAGAAATGAAATTTAAAAGTTATCATAATTTTTAAGTTTAATTTCCAGAATAAACTTTTTATGTAGGATGTAGAATATGTATTGACAAATATTTTACGTTTTAAAAGCATCCATTATCCTTTGTTTAGGTTTAGAAGCTTTTTGAGTTTTATCGTTGAATAGAAAAATAAAAATCAAGCAATAGTCGTTATTGTGAACTAAAAAGTAGAACTTAAATAATACTCGCTATTTCTAAGCAAGAAAATACGAATTTAAAAAAACGTCATTACTTATAAGTGAAAGAATAAAATTTAAATAATTTACATATTTGTTTATTTATTCAATTTAAAGATTAAAAGAAACCTTACAGACTAAAATATAATCGAAGGATTTCAAAAGAAAAACAATTCAATCCAACAATAGTATAAAAAAATATACGTTTTATCATACCAACACTGATATCTACCCTAATCAGTTGAGTAAAATATTTTTGCTTTTATAATTAGGAGCCAGTTGAACGAAGAAGTGTTTCAGGGGCATAAATCATTATTAAACACTTGATAAACATGTGGCAACTACAATTGCGTTTACACTCAAGGGTTGATAGATCAAATAACAGAGGCCGTGATTTATAGAATGGTAAAACAATTTAAAAATTAAAAATACAAGAATCTAGTAAAGTTTTTCTATACACTGTTTCTAATATGTAATATATGTGGTAGTGTCTTATTAAGAAGTAACTATACAGCGAAAAAGAAAATCATTTATACAAGATAATACTTAATCCTTCCGAATTTAAAAAATAGTTATAATTATAATAAATTCCTAAGTCTGTAAAAATACTATTCAAATTTTGTTGCAATATAACACAGCAAATTAATCTCAGTTATTTTAATTTATGAGTGTAAATCTGAATCGATTGGTTTGTTTTTGGCATCAAACCCGTTATAAATAACGCCTACGCAAAATATTGAGACACTTTGCCCTACATATTTTATTGTTCTGATTCCTTTTCATTGCTTCTTATAATGAAAAACCCCAAAATTCTTGTCTTGAAAATTGAAGCATATTGTCCTTACAATTTATTTAGGTCTCTTCAGGACAGATGGCGATTTCACATCCGCTTGGCTTGTTGCATATTATTTGCAATTTCTACGACCGGAAAATATATTCACTTTACTACAAAAACAGTCCTTTTCCCCACTGTGGCTGATTGCCAAAGCGTTATGGGTCCATTGTCACTCGACCAGAAATTTTCTTATAATTTGAATTTCATCGCGTTTGCCAAAAAGTTTGGAAAAAGAAAAATACGCCCTGCATTTAGCAGTTGGAGTGGATTGTGTTCCGTGAAGAATATAAGCGCCGATATTTAAAACAAATTCATGAACGGAACCGCTTTGGTGGCACCGCGAAAGAAATTATTTCCGGAGATGGACATTAACATAGTTGTTCCGTTTGTAAATCAAAGTCGGAGTATCCCTCCTGACAGCGGCGGTTGTGAATCGCATATATTGTTCCCCATTTGGTTATGCAAATTTAATAACTGCTCCTTTTTATTGGCCAGGAGTCCGTGTGAAGGTCCGCAGGATCCGTAAATTCTCGAATGGGCCTGATCAATAATTCAGAGCCACAGTCAAAAACCAATTTATTTCACTTAATGCATCTTTTATGAGTGGTTCGTTCCGACAGGACGGTGGTGCCTTTGGCTGGTTCTGGTTCGATTTGCGACGGCTCTGAGTCTCACTTGTTACGCCCGCCTGGAAGGTGGCCAAGGCAGGTTCTGTGAGGTGTAGTTCTCTGGGAACTTATGTGCCCCTTAAATCTATTTGAAAGTTTCTTGGCAGAATTGCAATTTCCTAATCGTCCGTTTTATTCCAGCAACATCGAGTACCGCAAGTACAAGGCGTCAACGTCACCTCTGATTCCAATTCCACCCTCAGTTTATGTTGAGGTGCCCAGCGCCCTTAAATTCATCCTTTGCTGCGAGTTTCCGCTGTACGACTCGCTCGACATCCAGAAGGAGGACCTCAGCCCCTACAGCCTGTCGATGGCCCACTCCCACTCGCACATATAGCAATCAGTTCCCCACGGAAGTGGGCAACAGCAACAGCAACAGCAACCGCAGCAGCAACAGCAACAGCAACACAACAGTGGCCATTACGGGGGTGGTCACCATGCAGCTGGGCAACATTCCGGCTCAAGGAATTCCGCGGGGTCCTGCAGCAAAATCGCGGTCAGCAGTAGCATAGGAAACGTTGGTCTTGGGGTGGGCACCAGCAGCGGAGGTGGTCCTTCGTCCAGTCACGCCGACAAAGGCAGCCAGGGCAACAGCTCATCGCAGGGAAACACTCCGTCGGCCAGCAACTTTGCAACTAAAATAGAAACAGAACGCTACCTGGGCTCGGACGGAGCACCCATCACGATTACCACTATTTTGTGATCAAATTTATTAGGCATAGTATTTTTCCAATTAATTCTTAAGCAATTTCTGCCACAAAGTTGCACCGTGCAGGCGACAGCCCGGTGGTGGGTACTCTCGTCATGAGGCGGATGGAACGCCATCAAACAAATTGTGTAAATAAGAGTATTTTTATAGCAAAAACAGAAAAACAAAAATAACGAGTTTTAACTGAAGAGTGGTTAACAAAGATTTACAATAAATGAAATGTTGTTTATTAGCCCAGTTGCCATGTTACTGTAATTAATTAACTATAATTAATTAACTGTTTTAAATTACCTAATAGGCTAGGGCGATTTGTCTATCGCTATTAAATAGGTGTACTTTGCGCGAATTTGTGATTTCTACGGGATAATTAAATATTAGGAAACTTTCCATTCCAATGGTTCTCTTCAAACTACTCTAAAATTTTCTTTTCCTCCTATTGCACTCTCGAGTTCATTGGATAAGGCACTCACATTAGCTTGTAACTTATCCGTTTCATTCAAAATACTGTTTTTGTTTTTATATTAGCTGCGTTTTTTCACCTATCCTGAATAAAAATTTTGTATTTAATTACTTTTGAAATGCCATTACATTAAATATTAAAAGTAATTTGCTTTCACTTTGAAAGAAAAAAAATTAATCTGAAAAAACGGGTAGCTATAAGGATCCAAATCCGTTCCACATATGATAGTACATATGTTGTTATTTCAATGTCCTTGGGATGACCTTGAAAACGATTTTGAAGATCAACAACCGAAAAATGTTGGTCTGGAAAAATCATTAATTTGTCTATATAACCGGTTAGATCAAATAACCTCGAAATGTTTAGTCAAAGTCAACTTTAATATTTTACAAAGGACCCCGCACGTTTCGTATGGAAAATGGGTTTCGGCCAATTTTTTTGAAAGTTTGCATATTGATAGTTCTCAACACGCTGATCAAAAGTCTCCATGGGCACAAAACCCGAAAACACCCCCAACCCCCCCAAAATCACCCCCAAAGGTCTGATTATTGTTCAATTGCCCTACCGAATTATTTGATCCAATTTTTTTGAAACTTTGCATTTTGATAGTTCTCAACACGCTGATCAAAAGTCTCCATGGGTACAAAACCCGAAAACCCCCCTAACCCCCCCAAAATCACCCTCAAAGGTCTGATTATTGTTCAATTGCCCTACCGAATTATTTGATACCTTTGAGGGTGATTTTGGGGGGGTTAAGGGGGTTTTCGGGTTTTGTGCCCATGGAGACTTTTGATCAGCGTGTTGAGAACTATCAATATGCAAAGTTTCAAAAAAATTGGATCAAATAATTCGGTTGGGCAATTGAACAATAATCAGACCTTTGGGGGTGATTTTGGGGGGGTTGGGGGGGTTTTCGGGTTTTGTGCCCATGGAGACTTTTGATCAGCGTGTTGAGAACTATCAATATGCAAAGTTTCAAAAAAATTGGCCGAAACCCATTTTCCATACGAAACGTGCGGGGTCCTTTACCCCATTTTTCGATTTTTACTTATCGACCCAAATTTACGACTATTTTTTTTATTGTATAAACAAATTTTCAAACATTGTTTTCATTGTTTTCGCCTTCACCATGCAATATTTTACAAGCCCAGGTAAATGCCACCCAGATAATTTAGTTTATTTCCACCAGTTTAGAATAAAAGTAGTTTCAAGAAAAACGCATTTAACATTTTGAAAATAAAGTTTTGTCTCGCCTATTTTGCTTCGTTTCAATTCAGTTTTAGATGCACTTTTTCATTTATAGTTTGTTGGTCCGTTTCTAATTTCCTGCAATATTGGTAAAACCAACTATATTTATTTAATTTGAAAATTTCTTATTTTGGACAGATAAAAACGCAGCTTTTATTAATAGAAGAGTGGGTAAATGTGAAGGATTTATCAAAGTTCTTTATTTTATACTGGTTGAAATGTAGCAAACAACTAGAAAATATAATTTAATTGTATTAAAGAATAATAAAACTTATTGTGATCACTGAACACAAAATCATTGCGTGACATTTAAGAACCAAAACGTTCGCACAGTTTGCTTGAAATCTTTTTGCCTCTTGAAATACTTCTGAAGGATGAACACTAAAATCTGCAGTTTATCTGACAGATTTCTCATGAGACAGACAAAAGAAAACTTTTCTAATTTCTTTCAAATTTCCACGAGACATTCGAAAACATATTTTTTGTTTAAATTTACTTTTTACTGCTAACTTACGACTTTTCGGATTGGCTGAAATCTGTTACACTTTTGTGTCTTTACAACTTGTAAAATACTGGATCTTTCAGATCTCCCTCTATTTCGATAGGAATAACTTTTAAAGGCGTTTGACACGTTTTGGTAGATATTTCTACTATTTCTATTTCTTCGTCTGATTCCATTTTTGTATTCATTTTATGCAGCCTGGAATGAGTTAAATGAGCTTTTAAATTAAATTATGCCTTAAAAAAATATACAGATTTTGCCAAATCCAATGATCTTAAAACCTCTCAGCACCTTTTAAATTCATGGACTACCAAATAACTTTCCAAATAGTTTTCTAGAAATATGTATAAAAGTATTCCTTAATACCGAATATGTAAAAACAATGCTATACTCCAATATTAGTGGGCACTAAGTTCACACCTTTTTATGTGAAAATCTGTCGTTAAAAATTCCTAGTTAAAAGAAAATGACTGTAAAACCCCTCAAATCATATCAAAAACAATTACAATGCAAACAATTTTGCTATGAAAAAATATTAAACCAAATGAAGAAGCAAAATTAATAGACGCTGTATAATGTAGGTGTTAATAATTACAAAAGTAATATATACTTTAAGTAATATATTAAATAAAGCACTTCAAGATTCTAAGTTCAATGATTTAATCAAAATTATTAACTAAGTTTGTAGGGTTAATTTTAGTTGAAATTATTATAAAAAAAAATCCTGTTAGGTCTATTTCCAATCCTTATGAGAATTTGGCAATTATGTACAAAGCTATTCATGTGAAAATGATATTTTGTCAAAATAAAGTTGATATGGACCACATATGCGGAATAAAATTTAGGCAAAATTTAAAATGAGAACATCAAAGTTAATATTCGTTAGCAAGTTTAATAATAGTAAGAAATACGAAGACTTAAATAACGATTTTCTAGACTGGTTCGATATAATTAACATTTTAAATTGGAATTTGGAAAAGAGCCGTAGTTAATATGCCTTGAGTTGAGTAAAAACCTTTTTAGGCATAAGGATTCAAAACTTGCAAAGCTATGCATTTTCGTTTTTCATTTGTGATATTATGCTATGTAATTCTATGGAATGCTTTTGGATACTTCAAGAACAATACGGACATTGTGAGAGATTATTGATAACAAAAATCAATAATCGATACTTACATACATATTTGACCATTTTTGATTCGGTCATAAGATTTAATTAAGCGTTATAGAAATTTATAACTTGGCTCAAAAATCATGAAAATTCTTCATTATAAGTACGTAAAATTTAACGTTTTATGAAGATTTCC